>BMAW01014154.1:0-106249 GCA_019974015.1 Nephila pilipes
TAAGAATATAAAATGATTTTCTCTCTCCTGTCAAATTCAGTTCATGTTATATAATTTAAAATCGTTATATTAACTCCTAAATGTATATTTTCTTTAACAAGTAATTTATTCTATCAAGAGTTGTTTGATTCATTTAATCAACAAAATGTTCAGGATTTTGATTAGATTATTTTATATTTTTTTCTTTAAAACAAATTCTAAATATGTTCGAATCCAGTTCAAATATGCAGGAGGATTTAGACATTGTCTTAGTAATGTGAATATTTCGAACTTCTAAAGACCATTGCATAATCATTCTGTGTAAATCATACCCCCGAAATTCTTTCGTTTACCCGATCATCTGTCAGGAATTGTGTGTATATATATGTGTGTGTGTTACCGGCAAAGTATGAAACGCCGGCATTCTATAGAATGCCTAGGCATTGTATGTAATGCCGGACGTTTTTAGGCAAGGTATGAAATATGAGAAGTATCACATACTTTCCCTTGGCATTGTATATAATACATAAGCATTCTATAGAATGACAAATGCTATTTAGGCAAAGTATGAAAAAAACGTCCTGATAAGGTTATTATGTAAATGATGTGCATTTCTCAAAAATAAAATATGAGGCAGAAAATACAAATAATATATAAATATAAGACAATATATAAATACAATATATAGGCAGAAAATACAAATTTACAATCAAAAACATTAATTAGTTCATATAATGAAACTGTCAAAGAAAAAATGTATACTAAGCATATAGCATTTCATACAAATATGAGGTTTACATTTATGTTTAATGTAATTATTTCTATATTTATAGAAATTGTGTGGCAACGGCTGAGTGTTGTCATTAGAATTCATTATTCTCAGATATGTTTCAGATCGCATAAGATATGATTGTGAGTTTTTGTTAAATAAATGTTAATTATGTCAACTTCTAGGGGGAAAAACACATCCACTATTACAACCTCTTATACAAAAGTGTAAGGGTGAATTGCGAAGTGATACCGATATTATTGAACCAAAGCTTTCTTTTTTACATCTGTCAGGTAAACAACCAATTGGTTTCTTCATAAAATTATAATTCATAATTGGTTCTTTTTTGGACTTGTCATCTATAGAGCATTTGTAGGACCAGCTGAAACGCCAGATGTCGCTCTTTCACAGATTACATCTAATCAGTACATGATTAGATCTTCATGTACAGATCATGTACAGATCTTCTAATCAGTACATGATTAGAAGGTAGCTGTTCAGAATTTCTGGACACATCTTCCTCCAACATCCAATACAATTTAATCGCACCGTGTTGTGATATGTATTTCAGCAAGAGGCGATTTGATGTACTATTGAAATTGTTCTTTATTTGTTTAATTGTTTTCATTTTGGAATCAACTGAATCTGTCAACAGTGTCATTATATGTATTAAATTTCATTTCAATTCGAAGCTTTCTTCTTGAGGCGCTATATTAATATTCCTAGTTGAAAATATTAATGATCAAGCTATTTCAAAAAGCTCCATCCAACAGAATAATTGTCCAACATATATTGTCCAGTAGACGAATTTCCATTCAACGATAATTTATATTTTACCCAATTTTTGCCAGTTAATCAGCTTTTTAAAATAAAATTACATTTGAAATTAAATGAGATTATTTATTTGGGTTTTATTTTCAATTATTGTTCAAAGAACTTGTTTACTTGATTTTCTGTGAGATACCCCAGAATGGGATTGTCCATATCAACGTTGCGAGAGAAACAATTTATCATTAACCAAATATCTTTGCATTAAATATATATACTGATGTTTTGCCACTTATGTTCTAACTTTATACATGATTAGATTGTTATAAAAATAAGAGAGAACAAACCATTTTCAATATTAAATAAAGAAAAAAAAAGTCAGGAAGGAAGAGTTGGAAATATTTTTTCTCAATATATATATATACATTTATAAATTGATTCCTTTTACGAAAAGTGTGTCAAAAGTATAACATGTATTACATTTTCTGATGTCACCACCATTTACGAATCTCATTGATTTCAACATCAGTAACAGATTTCCGGTACATAAGGAGCTTAACTTTTATCTATTCTTTGACAGTTTCATGAATAACGGGAACAACTTTCAAAACGGAGTGCGTAAAAGCTTTTTTTTTTTTTTTTTTTTTTTTTTTTTTGAGAAAATAAAGCTGTTAAAGATTTTTAGTTAAATAGAAAGCTATCTAAAGAAGTAATATAGTTTTATTGATAGATAGTGAATCTCTTTTAAAAACAGATAGTTCTTTCATGTCTCTACATGAAAAATGACGCTTCTTTATGAGGGAATCCATTTGCGAATAGCAATCGACAACGTTATGTAATACCTGGTAGTAAGTCACGCAAATATTGTGCTACCATATTTTAGTCATCCATATAAAGGATAAAAAAAATAAGTACAATATCTTCTAAATAAAATCGTTGTATTATTGCTACTTGGATGACAATCACTCATCTAAAATAAAATATCAAAAAGTTCTATTCAAAATTTTGTAAAGAACAGATTTAGACACCCCAAGGCGCGCTTTTTTTTATAATTATTATTAAATTACTCAAATATAAGAAATAAAGTAAACGATGAAATGCATAGAAATGGTAGTAGTAAACTTTTCCGATATTTAAATTTAAGCAAACGATAAATTATTAAACTGAATATTAAATCAGCTACTTATAATTAAAATTAAATCAAACGATAAATTATTAAATTGAATATATTTAAGATAAATGTAATTAAAATTGAAAAAAAAAAACGATAAAAAATAGAAAAATGATTTGGTAACCCAAAAGTGATGAAACTAAAGCAATAACCCATTGTATAGCTAGTATGAAATTTCTTTTTTACTTGTAATGTTAAATTATCCCTCTTTTGTATGCTTGATTTTCGTGTAATACTGATAAAATAGTGATTTTAAACAATTTTGTATTTAAATAAAGATTCATTAAATTTGTCCAATGGATCGTAATTGATTTTTCTGATCTGCTATCATGTTAGGACAATTGTAATGAGCCCAATGTCTCATAGTAACTATGTTGCGGCTGAAAATAAAACATTGAAAATATTTAAATTAAAGAGGCAATAGAAAATATGACATTCTTTGAGTAAAATCCCTATATTTTAAAGATAAAACCAAATGATGTTGTTTTTGAATGTGAGATGACACTTCCTTGTAACGGCTCTCTAATAAAGGGAAAGAGGCATTGAAGAGACTTCATCAATCAGCCAAGGAAAGTTAAGCAATGACCCTTCACTCTTTGCGACTTGGTGAGAAACTTTGCGACTTTGGCAGCGAAACAAAAGTTCCCGAGAGTGCTGGAACCTAGACGAAAACTCGATTGGGAAAAAAGTTACACACTTTTCCTAAATATTCCCTGTGACGTCACGACTGGCCGGAAACGGTGTTAATACACCGACAGCCTGAGGAGAAGAAGGATACTACCTGTCTTGGAGTCGGCTTTAGAAATCAATCTGTAGTCGTCGATGATTGGCTGAGTGGAAGGGCCAGTAACTTGTACAGTGAATTTGTTGAGAAGCAGCGTGTACCTCCCGGATCATTACAAGTACAGTTTTTGTTCCTGTATATGTATTGCTAATCTGTTGTGCTGTTATTATCCAAGCTTTGTTACTTGTGCGTCATCTTATCCTAAAGATTTCCAAATAAAGCGTCATTTACCGTTATCGTCCATGTTAAACTGTTTTACCCTCATTATTCATCCAATCGATTGAAGATTTTAGTAATACTGATCTACTTCTTTAAGATTATGCACATATAAGTTTTTAAACCATTTTAGTTTTTAAACATTATTCCACATATAATAGATAAAAATTACGCTTAATAGATCAAATGATTCTATGAATAGATAAAAATTACACTTAAAGGATCTGTATTAAAAGAATAATGTATTGAAATCTGATTTGTACAATATTAATTGAATCCGTGTGGCTGTAAATGAAATACATCAAAACCAGAAAATTTTTTGGGACAATAAATAAGAGTAAGTATAAGAGTATAGAGGAAATTTGAAGTTATGTGTATTTTGTGCATAGCTGTATAACTATCTTAAGTTAATATAGTAGAAAAAGAGAGTGACTGCAAACTGAACTGCGAATTTTGTGGTTAATTAAAAGCTATTTTGTCTGTTGTCAATTTGAAATTTGCTTTCTAAAGTTTTGAATGCTACTTTCATGTAGAAAAGGAAGTATTTGTTTTGTTAAATTAAAAATTCATGACACTTCTTATTTATTGACAAACAGTGGACGCATACATTGTTTTTTATTTATTTCAATTTAAAACAAAATAATAAAATATTATTTCATCTCAACCCTTTTTTAAGTATTAGATTCTTTCTGGTGAACTATAAAAATTCGTCATAGCCTCCATATATATTTTTATAAATAAGAACCATCGAAAAAAATTAAAATGTGGAACCACATTTCAAGAAATTATGAATCCTATGGCCTATTTTTATTATACCAAACAAATATAAAATTTAACTGAAATATTTTACTCAGATGTGTCTTAAAGGAATTTAATTAGTAAAAAAAGCGCGATAAATATCAAATGAAATCTGAATTTTTCCCTCCAGGAGCAGGTCGCAAATCTATTTAGGGTTGTTTTAAGTGAAAGTGTATAAAAAAATGTACAAGAATATTAAATAGAGGACCTTTAACCAACTCTAGACATTTTCAATAAATTTGTATCCCAACTTTATAAATTAAGATGCTATAATTAGCACGATTATCCCCGTGATAGCCAAGTGGTCATGGTTGCGAGCTTGTGACAGTCATTGTCCTTGTTTCCGTCTACTCACAGTTTCGGGATCTGATACCTCTAAAAGTCCACGGTGTAGTGGGGCTGATGCGCATTAAATGTGTGGGGGCACCAAGTTGTCCCATTTTTGTAGTGTGGAAATTTGGGGAAGAAGTTCAGTTCAGGTGTCGTCCTCGTCACTTGACTAAGTTTCAAAATTGCGAGGTCTGTCTCTTTACTTTTCACTGCGACTTTACTAACAGTCAATTAATCAATTCCATTTCATCTTGGTACAATCTGGTATGCAGGCAGTATTCATTATCGTCATTCGTGTATTTATAATTCATATATTAATTTCAAATAACATTAGAAACATAACTCTTAGAAATATCAATAAGATCTTATACATAATGTGAAACACAAACTTATTGCTTTGGGTCACACAACACAATAAATAATTAATCCGAGAACATGTTTCACTTCGTGTTCCAATTATCCAACAACACATTACGAAATACATGAAGGACTGTTATTGAAATAAAGTCACTCAACCAGAAGTCACTAAGAGTTTGATGACTAAATAGTTTCTCATTACATGTCCTGATACTAGTAATGTTGCAACTTCTTTAATCTCGATCTTTAACACAATGATACGGAAATAATGACCTCTTGAATGGATTCGAATTGACTCTGATTAGATGTCCAATAAGGCTTAGTTCCAAGGAATCAAGACATAAGAAAGACAATTTATTTTAGATGGAGGGGAAAAGGAATAGAATTGACGGTGTCTTTTATTGAAGAATGGAACAAAAGTGAAGAGCCTGTAGAATCTTCCTCCTGTCCATTATTTTATCTTGAGGGTAGTGAAATTAGTTGGTGTGAAGAAATAAGTGGAGATCTTTGACATTTCGTTTTTGTCAAAGAAAGTTTTTCTGTTTTTGAGAAAAAAAATATCATTATTTGATATTTTTTTATACCATTATTTGACTTTTTTTCATAATTTGTAGACATTGTAAGGGCACAAGCTAGTGTTCTTCTTGAAACATTAGGGGGAAAAGTATAGTTTTTGTAATATATTATAAAATGCTTAAGTCAAAGCTAGTTGAAAATTATATACATTTTTATTTGAGAACAAATGTATGGGTTTCTAATGAAATCAAAAGGAACACATGTTTTAAAATTTTGCTACTTATGCAATTAGGGGCTTTTTAAGTCAAAACAAAACGTTCCAAACGAGCAAGCGATAAACGAGTCAGTATTTTATTTTTTATTTTTCGATTTTTCCTTAAAGATGGGAATCCCACATTGTAAAGAAAAATTAATCCAAGATTGATTCGGTCGACTTTGCATGATCCATTTCGTAAAACGGTAGTGAATAGTACTTCAATTTGGATATATATATATATATATATATATATATATATGTGTGTGTGTGTGTGTGTGTGTGTGTGTAATGATTTAACTTTAATTTAATAATTTCTATTTATAATTTAATTTTCTATTCTATCCCAATCTCCAATTCAAAAGTAAAGAGTTCATTTTTATTTCCTGATCCAATTCCAAATTATCATTTTATTCATTGGATCACGTGCTCATGAAATTTATTTAATCCGCTTTCCAACGGTCGTAAATATGTCAGAAATAATCCCTAATCCTGTGCCACGTATTCTATTACGTCTACTGGGAAAAGTCCCTGATATATAATTGGATGCGCAACGAAAAGCGCACTTTTTCTCGCCTCGCCAGTGAAGAGACACTGAGCTGTACACTGACAGAAAACTGATAATGTAAAAACTTATTCTGCTCTAAGTTTTACTTCGGCCGGGCCGGCCGACCCTGCTCCACTTTTTCACAAATGTATACCAATCTCATTTCCTTCTGTATTCTTGTAATGTGTGTGCGTTCACCAATCAGCGAAACATTGTATCTAGAGCTGTAAATATATAATCTCTCTCTCTCAATTAATAGCAAATAAAGACAGCAGTCCAGCTTGGAACTTGGATTCGACTCACATTATTTCATTACTTAAATGTTGTAAAACTCACATACACACGCACGCACGCACGCACACACACACACACACACACACACACACACACACACACACACACACATATATATATATATATATATATATATATATATCAGCAATATTCAATTATATACTTGTATTTCATTTAAAATCCCAAAAGTAATCATTAAAGTGTGAAAATACTTTAATGTATTTTATACATAAATGTTCCTTAAAAATATCATTGTATTATCTTGATAAACTGTGGTTGTAATGAGTTCTCGTTTGTGTACACTTTCAACTAACCTTCTGGGCTATTTTATGACGTTATTTGGCTTAAGAACCTTACCTTGAGAATAAACAGTTACTTATGTTAATCAATATTGCTATTTATATGGAAGTATAAAAAAAAGAATTAGAAAAGGATGAGGTACAGGTACACGTGTCTAAATCTTGAGAGGATTTAGAAGGTTATCGAGATAATACACGACATTGGTGGCAAAAGACGTAGTTATCGAGGGAAGCTGATACTTGAAGGATCAAGAATATAAATAATGTTCTCGACTCAGATCCCCTTGTACCTGTTTTGATAAGTAAAAATTTCAAGTAATCTCTTTGAAGGTCGCTATTTAGTAACCGCTCCACATTTATAGTATAAATTTGTGTTTTTGTTTGCTATTAGACAATAAACTTAGTTAAAGGTTTGACTACCTGACTATTTATTGATTTATTACTTACGCTAAAAGAGTTTCCTAAAAACTGGTGCCGTTATCTTGCGGTGGATGGAATTATATTATGGTGGAAGACATCACCAAAACGTTGTCGTTACAAACCAGTGACTTTGTTTCCTTGCGTTTAACGATCTTTAGGAAACTATGCCATTTGGTGTACATAGGTAACGTTTGTGTCTTCATTGCGAACGCCAGGTAACGGTGCCTATTTCCTTGCAAACAGAGGTTTAGTGATTTTCGATGGATTCGATCCCCACTAGCGAAGCGGGAGCATCAAAAAGATTAATGGTATATTATAAAAATTCGAAAACTGTAGAGAACGCATAAATACTGAGAGCTATTGGCTTAGACATATAATTAACTGCATTTAGAAAAAAAATATATGCATTATTTAATTGATACTTATATTTCAGATAAACTGGTGTTTATTTAAATACATCAGTTATCTGAGTTCAACGTGGATTTAATTTTGAAAGAAATTATTCATACAAACAATTCATATAAGCAATTAAAAGTTCGGAAGAGTACTTTGGCATCCTAGCATTTTGTTTTATACATGATGGTTTTTTTTTTAAATGAATATGTTTGAGAAATGTTTTGATAGTACATAAGAGAACGATATTTGTTTAGCAGTAATTTACTTGAGGAAAAACCGTAATCTAATCATTTAAGAAATAAACTGAAAATATTTTTCCAACTTTAGTTAAGTTAAATAATAATAAAGAAAACGAAAAGATATTCTCTATAATGTGTTTTTAGTAAAAATACATGAAGTATGAGATTATCAGGACTGTTAATTTGCAGTATTTCTGTTATTAATTCTAATATATATCCCACGAACGTATGGCTAGAAAATTAAAGCTTTATCATACATTTCATAATGCCGTGGTTTATGGATGATTACGTGATGTAATGTTTTTCATTATTAATCTCCGCAGAGCTATTATAGTCAAATGAAATAATCAATAAATTCCAAACTCTAATTGAAGATACATCAGAACAAGACAACACATTGTATAATCTATTAACACAGAATGTGCAAGACTGCTCTCTCTCTCGCATTCTTTTTAACTCAATTAATCCTGGTTTATAATAATAAAATAATAATGTATCAACTGATCAAATCACTCATTTCGATTCAAACACTTCTTATTTATAACCGATTCGGCTCATGTCACTATAACTAGGAGTCGCTTCTAACGAATTTCAATCCAAACGAATAATTGTAACATTTCACGCCAAATTATAAATATCTATCATCTTGTAATCATTCTCTATCTCTCATCTTTTCCTCTCAATTCTATTTTACTTTTATATCAATATCTCCAATTCAATACATCAAACCTCTTATCTTCTTCAAACGACAGTTTTCAGAGGCTGGCATCTTTTTCGTAAAAAAAAACTATTTAATGCTTCCACCTTTTCCTTGGAACATTTTCTCAATCTGTTCGCCATTTTAAATTGACGCCCGATTAGCTCGCATTGATTGTTTTGGTTGCAATAGTCCTTAGGGACTTGCCTTCTTCAGGAAAATTTTGGAATCTTGTTCATCAAACACGCTGGTAATCTTTTTGTGTAGTATGAGGTTTACTGGCTGTGATAAACACAGGTCATACATTTCCGGAATACCCTAGCAATCTTTCTCTATTTTTCAACATTTCACACTTTATTTTGCACTAAGTAGCCATACCTAGCTCTTGTTACATTAAACTCCATCACCATCATCATACAGAATCAATTATATAAGAATTTCAGCATCTATGAAATACTATGAGCATTTATTGGTGAAGATATCAACAGTACATTTTATGGAACAAAATAATAAACTTTACTTTCTAATAAATAATAATGAATGTTGTATTTATAAGAATACGTTTATTTCTTTACAAATTTCCATCAGTTTGAAAATACTATTTTTGAATTAAAATTAAAAACACTTCACGTAGATAATTCTAAAATACATCCTTTATTAAAATACTTTTGCAACTGTACAAGTATGATTAAAAAAGTACCCGTATTAGGAATTGAAAATAACACTGGAGTAAATCATTGTTATAGTGCCCATTTATTTTTTATCCTTTTTCTATGAAGGTCATGAGTGTGACGCCTTTTAATTCTAAAAAATCATCGTCATTATCTTTCCTCCGGTGAGACCAGCTTAGCCTTCTTTGGAGAAGACTCACTGAAAGTAGACTATTGTTTTGATTGTTGCTTGATTTCCAGTGTATAATGAGGTCTCATCGATAGTAATTAGTTAAAAAAAAATGCTGATCACTGGAAGGGGCAACAGTCTGTGCCAATTAATGGATATATACCAAATTCATTTGGCGTGGCTTAACAGATTGCAGTACACAATAGTAAAACCATTTTACCTTAGCAAAAGCCATCTTTCGTCAAAAACAGGTATTTTTTTAACCGAAATTGTATATATTTGTTCCATAATTAATGCATTAAACTGGTCTAACACAGGAGCAATATATTGCATGGGATTAAATATTAAGTGTTTGATTACATCTCATTTACTAAAACGGGAACATTTTCATTTACTATAGTAAATATTTCATGAAACCAAGCATTTTCATTTCCTCCGAAGTCAGTGAGTGTGACGCCTTTCGCATCAGCCATCATATATTTTCTGGCCTTCTGTGGAAGGCAAAAGCGGTCGGAAGCAACCTATTCTTTTGATTGTTGATAGAATATCAGTGTATAGTGATAAATCCAGGTCTTATCGATGATGAAAATTCGACTCAAAAGCTGACATTTCTAACAATCAAATTTTGATTGGCAACCAAATAAGATTGGATTTGGTCTTCTTTGACAGTTGGCAGCATATAGTGGTAACGGCAACTGGCCTAGGGAATGGCCCCTTTTATTAAAAAATCAGGTACATTTTGAAACGCCCTCGTAAGAAATATATTTCTGTTGGTATTGTTACGAAAATTGTCCGGTGTGTGTAGGTGAACAGTTCGACAAGCAGAATACTAGAAAAATAGTAATTTATTCTTTAAATAATAATAAAACAGGAAGCACAGACGACAACAAGATCGTACTTGCACAAATTTGTAGCACTAAATAAACAGCAATCCACAGTTTTAAACAAAATCACGCAGTTTGCAAGGCTAGCAAGATAATCGCTTTCACTCCGAAAGACTAACTCACTGACGATCAGCGGCTCTGTCTATTTATACCTTGAAGACCGGAAGTGACGTCACATAGGAAGTTCTCCAATGTTTCGGTCCTATTCTGGAAACTTCTCGACGAAACTAGATTTTACTTGAAGATTCGGGAGGCCAATTTGTGTCGCCAAGGCCGGGGGTTGAATCCCTGCTTTTCCCCTTGGCGTCCAGATAGCTTGTGAACGTTTCTTAGCAACCGTACGATAAATATTGCTGGGAAGCAACATTTCATATTTGTAACAGTATTTTAGGAGATATTTGATTTTTTTAGTCTTTCGAAACATTGGTATAAGTTCTTTTATATAATAGATTTCATTATGTTGTGTTTCATCTAGGATAACTGTTGGGAAGCTCATTATTTTGTGACAGTATTTTCTCAAACTTTAATTTTTTTAATATAGTAAATATATAATAGCAAATAGCAGCCAATACTTATTCAAGAGGATTTCTATTATCATTGACCTATTAGTCTGAAATAATTATTCTGTCACGTTGATTTTTTTTAAATTCGTTTCAAGTTATTATTTAAAGGGAGATAATGTTTATTTTATTAAAATATTCTTAATAAACAAAATATTTTACATAAATTTGAATCATATTATATTTAATTCAAATTTTAAAATTTTTCTTTTGTTTCTTGTATAGTATGAGAATGCAAGAGACAGTGATTACAAAATAGTGCAAATAAAACATAAAATCAATCCATGTAGCTGTATTGTTGGTATCAATTCCAGAACGTAAAATGGAAATATTTCCTAATCCAGTATCGTAAAATCTTGATCAATTAAAAAAAAGATTTGTTAATTACAAAATAGATCATTTGAATTATCACTTTTAAATTATTTTCTATCGTATTTTGTGTTAAATCTGTCAGATGCCTCAATTTTCTCTCTATGAACAAAAAGTACCACTATTTATATATAAAAAAAAAACTTCTTAAATAATACGAGCTATAATCTCATCATCTATTTTTTTTTTAATTTGAGTGACATAAAAAAATGGTTGAGTCCATTTCCAAAGAATAAAAACATTGATTTTCAAAGGAAATACTTTCCGAATTGGGATTTACTTATTTTTAAAACTTATCACAGAGTATAAAAGAATAAACGTGAAGGACCTTTCCTTTGATTATCTTTTCACCTAGGACAGTCGAGATTTCTTGAAATTTTTCTGGAACACGACACACTGAATACAATCAATTCTTTCCTAGTAATTGGATTGAATCGATACAAAAAAAGAATATATCCTATTGAATGTGACAAACGCGTTTTTAGAAACATGTCACAGCTGTGCTTTTCTATTCATCTGTCGTCATCTAAGAGATGTTGAAGTCTTTTTTTTATTGATATATGTATTCATGAAGATAAAAATGCTAAATACATGTAAAAATTGCATTCTAAGTAATAAAAAACTGTAGCTATAAATCTATTTACAATATATATTTTATTTTTCTTTAGCATTGTTTCAGCAATGTATATTTTTTTCATATTGGCTCGTTACTTATTTGCAAACTGGCTAACGAGATTGCGATTGCAGCCAAAATGCTTCACAGAACGAAATGTTTTGTTTCTGATTATAAAAAAACACTAGTTCCAAATTTTGTGTACAGAGGGTGCTGTATTGCACAAACAGCAAAAATAAAAGTTAGGAACAAAAATTTCGTTGAAGCAAATACTCACCATTTTTGTAGATACACATAATTCATATAAACACACTCCAAGCTCATATTTCAAGGTGTACTCTTCTTGTTAATCGAACCGTGATTCATCATTTCTGATTTATACGTTGACGTTGATGTTTCTACGGGCGCCTAGAGTGTGGAGCGCTCTTCAAGCCCGAATCTTGTAAACTATTGCTTTCTTTGAAACAATGGTGTTGTCATGCTAAAGAGTAGAGTCCTGGGAATGTGTGGAAAAACTTTCGTGAAAATCGGATCAGTAGAGAGTTAATTGAAAGCAAAAAGAAGAGTCGATGGACCAGCATAACTAACAACATCTGGTGGAGGAAAAGTCTTAGGATGGTTGAACTGTGTGAAGAACGACTAGGAGAATTTTCAGATTCTTGAAGTGCAGGCGAAAGCATGTATTTGTATTGGTTGAATGGTGGAGTACACTGATGCTGCTATTGGCTGCCCTCAAAGGAGTTTATTTTAGTACATATAAGATGGGAGGGATTACCACCAAGGAAAAAAAAAAGATATTTTCATAGTAGAAATTAAAAGTTGATGATAAAATGGTATTAAAAAAGTTAAATTAAATATTATGGCGCGTTATGGGGGTCAGAAAGTATTTGCTTGTGTCTTTTTATTGAAGGAGTGATTACATAATTTTCAAGTTTTCGAACATTAATGTTATCGATATTTTCTAGAGAGTTAAAAAGATTTACTGGGAAATTTTGAACATATTTTTTAAAGGAATTTCAGAATTTTTCATGTACATGGTTTCTGATTTAAAGTGCTGAAACTATCTTTATAAATGAAGTCAATTCAATGTTATGCAGCGTCCTCTATGGGCGAAATTCGATGCTAATTTTTTTTAATTCAAACAAAAGAAACTTTTGAAGATGATAAGCATTGTGGTTCAAACCAAGTTGTTGTAAGCCTATTGGTTGGTTTTATTTTATTTTTTATAATGTATCAGATACTTTTGGTTTATCCTATATTATTTTTGTGACAGAACCACCAAATACATTTGTTATTTTCCAAATTAAGTGCGCAAAATGAATGTTAGAACGTATTTACTTTCGTCTTGTTTATAAATTCAGAATGAAATTCTCTATCAAAGCGTAGTAAAAATGACGTACAATTTTTATTGTCCTTCATTAAAAAATAACAAATTTCATTCTTTTGGCGTGTTCATGGAAAAAAGGACAAGAAAAGTCCAAGAAGTAATACAAAAGAAACGTCATATTAATTCTTTCGAAAGGCTTCGAGTTGTATGCATGTGTGGAAACTGAAAACGAAATGTTACTATTTAAAAAAGAGCGTGTATACGCTATACGTTTGTTTTTATTTAATATAATGGTTATAGACATATAACATTTTACTTATACAGCACAAATATTATCAATTCATTTGATAAATTACTTACTTTTTCACAAAAAGGCATTTGAAAAATAAATTTCTACCATTATATACACTTGTGTATCACTTCATTCAATTTCAGAGATTTATTAGAAGTTTACTGATTATTAGCATACATGCAAAGGAAATAATATGTATAAAAATGCTCCTATTATTAGATTCCTATTTTATAAGCAATCTTAGTCAATTTTTTGGATTTTATATGTCCCATCAAGTTCTATTCATTACCTAAAATATGCTAAGATCAGAAATATGAGGGTGCTCCAGAAAGTAAGAGTACAGAACCTTGACGCTCAAAGAGAATGTTATTAAAACTGAATTCGTCTAATTTTAAACAACCTGATAGAACTGTGGAACATATTTCCAATCAGGAAGTTGTTCCAATTTTCATAAATGTTTGTGACGTTGTGACATGTATATCCGTTTATGATGCAGTATATTTTAAAACTCATTTTTAAATCACTTATATGATATAGGAAGCTGAACACCGAACACTTGTTATACCAAAAAAAAAAAAAGAGTTATTAAGACAGACATGAATAATGTTATAAAAGACGCTGCTCGCTAAAAGACAGTGAAGTCAAAATATAAAATTAATGTTCTAGTTTTTTGTTATACGAAACCTTTTCCAATGTCGAGCCCTATTCTTTAATATTACGCAAACAAAGAAATAAATAAAACAGCCTTAAATAAAGTTGTCTGTACTGCATTCAACTTCAAAATATTTGGAGTAGAATGCACGACGGTTTGTCTCAGTGGAATGAAACCTCTAGTTAAAATGAGTGTCTCGATTCCGAACCTCGCTAGGTGTGAGTCAATGAGAGAGAGGCGGATATAATTTTAAAAACCATTGTTTCTGGCCGACAAATTATGGTTTCTGTCTTTTGGGATCATACAGGTATTTTTCACATTGAACTTTTGTCACGGGGGAAGCATAGACTGCTGAATGGTACTAATAAACCTTATAAAACTACGAAGGACGATGCACAATTTAAAAAAAAATGTTTTTTAATGAAGAGAATGTGTTGGTTTCACATGACAATACATAACCTCATACAGCCTACGCCACAAAACAACTCTTGAACTCATACGGTTGGAATATCATTCCAACTTCCCCTCAGAGAACTAATGTGGAATCAAATTTTCACCTGAATCCACATCAGTTCTGAATCTGAAGAGATCTTCAGATTTTCAACTATTCACCCCTCCAAAATCATTCAAAGGGAAAAAGGAATTTTCGAACGTCGATGGGGCCAGAATACGTCAAATAATGTAAGACTTTTTTGATGAAGGTATCAGAGATCTCATTCCTCAGCTCCAGGAGCGTAGTGAGAAATTTTCATGGGAGGGGTAAGGGAGGAGTTTTCAACTGCAATTCATATCTCAAAACAAGTTTCGAATTTCACTGTTTATTTTCAAGGTGAAAATGACATTTATGTGGTATAAGAGATTTCGAATATCAATTTTCTCTGAAAAAATGTAAAAGAATTCAGTATAAAAATGCTTTATTTTTAAAATTTCTGAGTGTCATTGTGTGCTCGTCTCACAAATTGCATTGAGAAGGAAAACAACAACGTCGAAAAATAACATTTTATGTAAGAATATATGAACTAGTAGAATTTCAAAAATATATAACCTTTCTGATTTCCTAGAAATTAGGTACTCCTAATCTGAGGATAACTATCGTTACTCTGTTTGGACGCAGATTAGAGGATAGATGGGTAATGAGAATTACGCTGCAGCCTCAAGAGGGTAATTCACCCAAGATAACTGAAACTATTTCATGCATTTGGAGTACGTTTAAATGTAGGACAATATCTAGCTTTTCAAATTAACGTTGTGTTTATTTTTAAAAAATGATTGATTTATTTTACGTTATTAGTGTTTTATTATTTAATTTGAGAGTTAAAAATCATTTAGTTCAGTAAAAAGAATTATTCTGTTTTTTTTTATTTTAATTTATTACAAACCCTGATAACAGAAAAGTTGTACAGAAAAAAGGTAAAAGACTTCATATATAAATAAAACGTAATTAGATATGACTTATGCCGATTACAAATACAACAATTCACTATCCTCTCTTATATAATTTACATTATTTTGTGTCGACACCCTCGCTCTCTCTCCTAACGACCTTAGGAACTTACATTTATTAAGTATGCATGAGAATCATGACCTTTAGGCACCCTAGTCATCTTTTCCTTTTCCACGGAGTTTATTATCTTTAGTAAATACGCAGGTATCGCGAACCCAGAATTCTCTTAAGATCCTTCTTTATTATCGATCATCCTTCTTGTCAACCAACTTTTATCCTTTTTTCCATTTTTTCAAACGTCTAAATCATAGTTACACCTTATTTGGCGTAGCATAGCCATATCTGGCTCTATTGCTCTTTATCATCACCATCACTTATCATACCTCTCAACGATGTTTTATAGTGCGAACCAATAACCTCTTTTTCTGAACATTTCTGATTAATTTTCACACATGATATGATTTTTTTTAAAAGTTTACGAGGGCAGCTTGAAAATAACTCCTAAGTGGCGCCAAACGCAGGAATTTCGAACTCGTAATCATTTCAATAAAAAGGTTGTGTGTGTGCCGATGATGTTCACCAAATATCGCGACATTCTATTTATTATTTCGAAACTGATATCATTCGAATTTCTGGTACTTTTTTATGCACAGTTCCTTCTTCCTTTCGGGAAAATCAAATTTTTCGAAATTGTATTTTTAACGGATGCTTGACTGCCGACTACGTTTAACTAGACAAATCTTGCTCTATACAACTTATTGCTATTAGAGACATACGTACATTAAAAATAGTACACTATTACATAAAAAATAGAGAAAAACCACTAAGGCAAAAAAAAAAAAAAAAAAAAACGGAAATATATATTTTATCGACCTTATTCTGAAGGGACATCTGCATCCAAAGGCGGGAACACCATTGCCGATCGCGTTTACCAAAAATAATCGTGCGATACTCCTTTCAAACGGAATTCATTCGAATTTTAGCACTATATTCTGATTTTCTTTTTTTCGCTAAAGCCAAATAATTCAAAACGATCACTTTAGAACACTTTTTTTTTTTTTGATGATCAATTTTCAGATTCGTGGCACTTTGTAACAGGCTAATAGTAACGGAAATTTGCATTACTCTTTTACAGTTTAGAAAGTTTAGGGTTGCCAAAGATTAAGAATCCTAGGAAAGGTTACCATAATCGCGATTTATCGTCAAAAGGTTTCACGCTGCCCAGCAATCCCCGTAAAACAGGATCTAACTCCTGTTTCTAATACGGGAAACACTTTTGAATCACTTTTGTATCCGATCATATATAAGAAATATATTTTATCTCATTAAATTACTCAAGAAAACGTAGCTTTCTGATACTTTTGTCAGAGCCAGCCCCCATAAAATTAGATCCAACCCTAATAGGGATACGTTTTGAATCCCCTTCCTATCTGAATATATCTAAGAAATACATTATATCGCATAAAATTGCTTAAGAAAACATAGATTTCTGATGTTTTATCATCTTACTTTATTGTAGAGTTCTGTGATGCTTAGGAGGATAACACTTTATATGTCAACACATTATTATGATTAAATGTCAAAGAAAAATTTACATGTAAAAGTTAAATAGAAAAATTAGCATGAAATATGTAATAATTAACTCAATGATTTTTATCAGACAAGAAATTACTTACACCTTAGGTTAAAGAGCCTCTTCCTAATGATTTTAACAAATATTTAAATCAGAAAATATTAGCCTTATTAATCTCTGAAGATACTTTAACCCATTGTTTTGTTCCTAAAAAAATTCGAAGTGATTGTTAAGAAATATTATAAGGAATCCTTGACTTAAATTACATAAAATAAAGTACTTTTAATGAGATATTCAAACACGAAGGAAATTATCACAGCTTGAGGCATATAACTAAATAAGTAAAAAAAAAATATCTTCCTAAGCATGAGTTTGGTTTCAAGATAGTTTCTAAATTTTTTAAAAATGTTTATTAAGAACTACTTCAGTAACTCATCTTGTTCAGATATTTATTATTCATTAATGTAACGTTATTATTTGACTCATAAACCTAAATGCATTAATTATGTTTCATCTGCACAATATCAGAAATTTACCTACATTTTTATATTTGAAAAAAAAAAAAAGTTCGGGTAATGTGAGGATATACATATGATAAACAAACTGGCTGTTCAGTCTGTCTTGGAAAATCATATTATTAACATTAATTCTTAACTTTTTGCTTAAAAAGAAT
Organism: Nephila pilipes; assembly: GCA_019974015.1. Taxonomy (NCBI): domain Eukaryota; kingdom Metazoa; phylum Arthropoda; class Arachnida; order Araneae; family Nephilidae; genus Nephila; species Nephila pilipes. Next base: position 18,061 of record BMAW01014154.1, read on the forward strand.
TTTGATGATTTATAAATGATTAATCAAAATATTATGAGCAGAATATATATTTTTACATATTTATCTAACTTTATGGATAGAACTCATATTTGCGATGTTTTTTATTGTATCTTTCTTCGGAGTAGAGTCTAATTTATTTCAAGTATTACAACATGCTGTATTAATCATACATTATTTGATATATTAAAGAATTAACATGTATTGTAACTTATTGAAATAACTAAGATCTAATTAATAACAAATGCTGGCTTAATATTACATGGTGGAGTTAAAATAATTTTATGGTATACACATCCCACTTTGCTTTATTCAATCATTATTTGGATTTCTTAATAAAATTATAAGAAATAAAATATGAACACAAAAATTAATGAAAAAGAATACATAATTAAAATATCCATATTCCTAGAACCAAAAACGTAGTATAGACAACATAAGGATAGAAAAGGATCGCATTCAAAAACAAAAAAAAAAAAAAAACCTAATTGAATACTGCGAACTAAATTAAATGAAAATTGTGAGAAACAAGTTATTAAAGAATTTTTGAGTCTTATAGAAAATTAGATATTACAGCAATAGACAATGTAATTACAAGAAAAAAATTCAAAAAATATTATAGATTATCTTGAAAGACTTAGTCTAATTACAGAACGGTAGCAACATCTACACGTAACATAAGAAAAAATATTATAAATATGATGTTGTAGAGACAAATAAAAATTACAGAAACTTGAGATTGCATATTGTATTCAAAATGTTTTTGATGTATATAAACGAGATTTTTTAAAAAGAAATAAAAGTTCTCTTGTTCTAAGTAATAATTAAATAATTTGTTTCCTTACAAAAATCCCTTTAATCTAACAAACCCATCAGCAAACAAACTATCATAAACAATATAATTGAGCTTGTTTATATACATATACATATACATATACATATTACATACATATACATATCCGTGTGTGTGAAGAAATACGGTGAAGGAAATATACGATTATTCCACACAACCTGAAGAACTGAAAGCTCTCAATAAACATATTGTTATTATACATACATATATTATATAAGAGTTATATATTATTACATATTGTTATAGAAGAGATATACATATTATACATGTATGCATATAGTATGCATATACATTGTATGCATATACATACATGTATGTATACATATATTACATACACGTATTGCATGTATATGAGCATATATATTATATATACACGTATATATATTATTGAGCAAGAAAGAGCATACATACATACATTTGCATGTATATACATATGAGTACATATTATTGTTACTGCATGTATTACATATATTGTTACATATATACACATATACATATTATTATTATTATTACAGGTTGTTATTGCATGTATATATAGTTATTACATATATTACGTATACAAGAAAGAGATATATTACATACACATACGTTATCGTATGTATGTATGCATATACATATGTTGAGTATATACATATATATATATATATATATATATATATATGGATTTATAAACTCGTGACAGAATCAAAATATCCCTGCAAAAACAAATATAACTTTAATTTTTGTTTCAACAGATGGCTGTGAGCCTTAGTATTCCATTATAAATTGGGTGAAATCGGAATATACTTCAACACACTTACATCTAGCAGAGTTGCTGTCAACAAAATTGATATTCTTACGCGAAATTTTAAAGATTGGACCAAAGGTTTTCGTTAAATGTTATACATTTATTAATATATATTTTATTTTTACTATTAAATTTTGAAATAAAACTATTTTCTATTTTTTTTTTCTTTTTATTATATTTTATTACATACGCATACTGTACAAAGCTCTTAAGACTTGTTTGGAATTTGTAAACATATTAACTATATTAAATTTGAGTTATTGTACAAAAGGGACACGTAAAGTTTTAATTATTCTTGAGAAATACTCTAGATACGTCGATAAAATTTATTCTACATAATAATATATATTTTTTATACATATAATGTTGCAAATTTCAGCTATTCATACTTTTTGTTTGGCATCAGGAAGGTATAGATTGAAGTGACTTGTAATATCGTAATGTATTAATTATTACTAAAAATAATCGAAATAGAAACTTACTTCTTTTTTATTATTCTTAGGATTTCATCTCCTTCAGGGTTATAAATTTATCCTAGGTTATTTTTCTTCACCTATTGAGGCAGTCAATGTAGAACTTCGCAGATTAAATTTGATCTCCTCCATACTGCTTCAATCTAGGACTGTCTGAAAATCAAACAAATCATCACTAATAGTTGTATTTATAATATAATGTGCATGAGGGTTTATCAATGTGTAGAAAGAATTCTATTATTTACCTCGGTTATTTCTCAGAAATAATTAAACTTTTACGATACCTCATCGTATTGAATACCATACAGCTACTTTGGTGATCTTTAAAATGTATGATAAACCGGAAGGATACAGGGCACTTAATCACTAAGTACTTAATTTCATGCACGTTGAATCACTAATTTAATGTATATCAATGAAATTCTTGATTAAGTGTCTTAAAAAATGAAACACAATAATTGCTGCTGGAAATACAATTATTAATGTATTTAAAATGAAGAATCTTTTAATGTTTTCTCTGTATTTCATTCATTTTAGATTTTATTTTACTTCATTATTTTTCAACTGATATTATTTGTAAATAGAGTTCACTGTAGAAGCATTATAACAGAAGACAAACTATTCAAAATTTAAAAAAAAAACAAGTATAAATTTACACTAAATCTAAATAAATTTAAAATGTTTTTTCCTAGCTTGATTCAGAGACTGTTGTTCTGCTTGGCATGTTTATTTCCTTCTGTACTGACGAAAACGTAATAAATTTACGGAGGTAATGATGCAAGTGCACTATCTTTAAAAGTGTTAAATTAAAGATAAATATGTAATAACTTTCTAATTATCTTAAGCTTTTTAATCTCTCATTAAAATTTAAATTGGATCAAAAAATGAGTTCAACTTGAATTATTCGATTCAATAATAATACTTCAAAAATAAGTCACTTAAAGCATATTTATAACATAAACTTACATTTCTTAACCTATAAGTAAATCTAGAATAAGATATAATTTTTATAGATTTATATTTTTAGATATATCCTAAATGGGGAATAATCGAGTTATTATATAAAAATAAAGCTTAGCTCTTATACGTTATTCGATTATTTGATTGGTGACTGAAACAACTTTCAAAACAAGAAACATTAGTTGTGTTCATACAGAAAACAAAGCGGTAAAAAGCTCTTAGGTAAATAGAAACCTTATCTAAAGAAGAAACTTTTTTACTAAGAGTGAAACAAATAGGAGAGGCTTTTGTGTCCAGAAGAGTGATATCTCTTTATGAGGACGGCCATATGCGAAGATGAATAGCAGCCATAACGTAAATGTCCGAAGATGGGTCACGCAAATTCCTTTCTATCATGTTTCTCCCTTCATTACGAAGGGTAGAGATGTATGAACAATACATCTAAATAAAAGACGCGTTATTGCTACGTAAAAGATAATAGCTATCGTGTCTAAACTGAAATAAGAGTCTTTTATTCGTTTTGTGGTGCTAAAAAAGTAAGTTATCTTAATAACCGAAAGTATTGAAGACAGAACAGCATTTTTGCAATTTATTTAGATGCTACTATTGTTAAACAGTGTCTACAATCTATCCAATGTATTATTTTAAACCTATAATGATACTAAAAAAGGAACAACTAAATGCGATTTCTTGTTCTAGAATTTTAGACGGTTTTTTTTAAGAAAATATTAAGTAACATACGAAAATTGATTAAAAAGAGTGTAATACTTCCATATCCATAACTTTCTCATTAATAACTTTTTCAAAACATTTACCTGAAAGCTACATGTATTTTCTTTGGAATGCACAATTTATTCTTTGACATAATAACCATTTCTTTAAAGATACATTTGTGACGTCTTGTGAATTGATTACCAAACAAATTAACTGATAGTTGTGAGGAAGCGGACCAGCCGAGTGTTAAAGAACAGGTCACTTAACTGAATTTACGTCTTTCGGATCTTATACTTAAACAGAACCTTCAACTTTGATTTACACTCCTTCTGAGGTCGATTCCTATTTCATTTGTTTAGCTATAAGTCAATTGTTGCTTTTCATTTCAATTCTTTGTTTGAGTGTTAATCAATAATTGTTAATTCTGCTGAGCTTCCTCGATGATAATTTTAACATTCTGAAATAGTCACTATGTAACAATACCATATTGTAAACCGGGATGTGATCTGAATACGCAATCTTCTGATCTTCAATCAGACGTTGTGCACGCACAAAATCAACTTTCTTCGTCCACAGAGCAGTTTCTCAAACTATTTCTGTAGCATTGTTATGGACGTTCAAACTTAACCTTTTGATATAGTTCAACGTGGTAAAATTTCATACTTCACTAACACAGTACAAGTCGGGCAAACCCATCGAAGAAAATTTGTTGCCAACACGCTTTATTGGCAGCTTTCACCTCGCCGTCAGAGCAAAAATGATATCCTCTAATGAGTTCTTTCAACAACGAGAACAGGTGGAAGTTGCCAGGTGGGAATGAAATGACACCTCATTTCTCAACCTAGTCTGGGTAACCTTCTTCGTTAAAACATAACTCTCCTAAATTCTACTTGGGAACAAAAATACAAATACATTACTTGGAGGATATATCTAATTTTCAAGTGCAATAAGGATTTGGAAATTCTAGAGACAAATAAAATAGTTATGGTTATAGATGTACCACTTCTCCATCAAGCATCACAAGCTAGAAGCTCCTTTACACTACCTGTGTAAGTTATACCAGAATAGTGGCTTGCATTTTGGTATGCTAACACAATCACCAATGCAAATCAGTATGGGGATCCAATGCATCATATATTTCTGATGACTTTCATTTGCTTTTGATCTAATTTTCTGCATAATAAAGTTTGTGGTTCGAACTTTGTCTGAATACCACATACAATTTCCTTCGGTGTGTGTTCCTAATTTCTAAATATAAGCGATTATATTCTTTTAAAAGAAACATCTTACAACTAGTTCAAAGGCTTGAAGAAATAACATTGCTGAAAAGGTTCACTATCATATTTTTACTCATTTACATATTAAGTTATTAGATCGGAAATGAAATACGTATCTGAAATTCATTAAAATTGAAACTGGGTTTATTATGCGTAATTTAACTATAATTTTTGAAGTAAGGAATAATTTTGAATACAATTAAACTTCTCCAGAGCAATTTAGCTTGGATTAAATTTAGATAAGCCGCTAATATTAATCAATATATGTTGGAGATGGTATCCACCAAGCCAAAATAGGAAGAGCAGTTATTTTGATCACACATTTATTTACAATCTCAACGTGCCAATCACATATAAACAAATATTTATACTATTTACAAACTATACAAGGCTTCCAAATAGTCCATATTATAGCTTAACCCGCTTTTAAGGTCAGGAAAATTTACATCTAATACAAGAAAAAACCCGCCTTACGCGGCCAAGATCCAAGAGCATACTGAAAATATTACCCATGAACCCGTGCGCTCTCACTTACACGAGATAAGGCGCCTCCTGGAGAGATCCGAGTAATTTATTTCCAACAATATATTGTTGAGGGGATGGACAGCAACTACAAATTTGACAATAAAATTAAGAAGGCTGTTTCAGAGACAACATCTTTATTCAACTGCGATATGTTCTCTTTATTCAAAAACTTCTTATCATTCTTGTAAAACAGTGAACAGCGCTATCTCTAAGTGTAAATAATCACTGGATAATCATAGTACTTTACGGTTGTAACATTATGGGGTAGTAACATTATCTCTTCAAATATTGAGAAGTTGCCTGACACAGAGACTAATATAAAAATTAAAATTCTCATCAAAAAGGATTAATTTCATTAGACTAAGCATATAAGCACATACTATTATGTTAGAATCACTGTAATAAATCTAGATGTGCTTGTGAAGCATTACAGATTTTATGCCGGAATTTTGAAAATATAGAAATTGTAATACCTCTACCTTACCATTAAAATTTTATTGAAGCTCAGCGTAATGTGACTGTTCATTAACGTTGCACTAAATAACAGAACGAGGGCTATTGGTTACGTACCTCGTAATTTTGAGCCTCGGTCAAGTGACGAGGTCAATATCCGAGTTCGCACTTCCCTCTCCAAACTTCAACAGCACACCAATGGAAGGATTTGGATCCTCGATCAGATTTAGTGTGAATCTGCCTCGCTATACAGTGGGTCTTTAAGGACAACCAGACCCGAACCCCAGACTAGACAAAAATAAAGCAAACAGCGAGTTCACGATCATGATCATTAAACTATTGCGGCTAAGCTTACGGCGTTGAAAATTATGAAGATTTGATTTTCGAGGATTTAAGCAATTTGTTAATATATATAACATTATCCTTGTTTTAGTAACTCCCTATTTTTGATACCCGATGTTTGGTAAAGAAAAATTTCTTATCCAATGTTATTCAAACCTATAGAAACCTTTTCATTGTACACCTAGATACTGAATTTCTTTAATTTCAAACTCTATTACTTAGAAAGCAAGTATTTGTTTGGAATTCATTGAAATTCATTACTTCCCATTAAATAAAAATTTGCAAAATTTGCTCCTAAGAATAATTTCATTTGCGGGTTTTTGGAGGACAATACTAATCTATAGATTTATTATATTTGATCTATGTTTCCGTTTTTGTTCCCAACCAAATGGTTGGAAACCTTATTCTATGCAATCTTCTTTTTCATCTCGTACTTCCAAAACATAATAAAAGAAACTGATTCCTGGACACTAGGAATGGATGGCGAGAAATAGTACAAAGAGAATATACAAATAAAAAAAAGTTTTTCTCATGCAAATATAGACTTCTATTGCGTAATTGATTGGGTTGTGAGGGATATAAAGCAACACAGACTTCCATTTCCAGAGGTATATTAATTGATAAGGCGGAATAATTGCTGTCGTAATAATTATAAAGAGTACCTTGAAATGTTTGAATGGTTAAAATAATAAATATATAATTAAATATATAAAATTATCAATATTAGTTAATTCATTTATATATTTGTTGATTAACATATTTATTTATTACATATTGGTGGGCTCTAAAATGATTCAGGGCTCAAACCATGGCTCGACGAAAACAACACCGGCTGCAAGTCCGCGAGAATGATCATTAGGCAGCCGTGCCCACAAGCTCCATGTAAAATTACATATAAATTATACAGAAAGTTTCGAAATTCATTGGCAAAAATTTAAGGGGTGATAGAAAACATTTAAACAAGCAATTTTCACCACACAATGCACAGGTGGAGAACAAGCGGTGAACAGCTATATGTCGCAGTAATGTAAAGCATAAAGCGTGAGTTTCCTAACATACAATCATTTCCACCGTGGATTTCATCAGACAAACAGAGGTAAAATAATCAGGAAAAGGCCATGTCTCCTGAAATCCACAGTAGAAGTGACAATGCGTAAAAAAACTAGAGCTTTATGCATTCCATAACAGCGCCGTCTGGTGGGGAACCGCGAGCTCTTCACCTATGCATTGTAGGGTGAAAATTGCTTGTTGCTATCACCCATGAAAATTGCTATCACCCCTTAAATTTTTGATCATGAGTTTCGAAACACCATATATATCTTGTAAGAATATTTAATGGGATTCTTATACAGTTTCCACTAATGCAGCTAAAGGTGTGATCGATTAAATTCTGCATCGAATATCAATATGTAAAAATTTTTAAACGTTTTTATAAGAGATATTGAGAAGATTCATTTTCAAATGAAGAGTACTGAAAATAAGGTGATTAGAATTATCACCATATATTTTTTGAAGGTTTTATGAATCTATAAGCGTTTTTCATGAACTAATTTACTAAGCCTTCACGTTATGTTATGTTAACCCTATAAAGCTTATAAACGAGTTACACTCAGGAGCTGGTAACAAACGGTTTTGCTCACGTTCGAGTAACACCCGAACGGCAATAAAAACGTTACTACAAATATTTACGCAAAATAACTACAACTCCTACACATACTAAACTTATACATCAACTTATCAAGATTCGCTACAATCGTCTTAAACCATATTCTATACAATTATGACACAATGGATAATGTACGCATCTTGATCAATAATACATGATTATCCTGCGATGAAAAAAAGGGACAAGAAGTACTATACTTTTTTCATACTTATTCGAAATTTCATTTTACAATTCTTTTATTTTATATCAAAAGCATGGTGACACGAAAAACTGTTTAGAATTTTGCACTTCCCAAATGGAGCACTTAATTCAAAAATATCATCATAATTTTGCGACCTCTTAGAGAGATCACCCCAACCCCCTGGATCCATGAACTTGAGGCGATGCATTTCCCATAGTTTAAATCACTTACAGAAAAAGAGCTGTACTAACAAGGTGTTACTTGGTAAGCTGCGCATGACGAAAAATCAAGGAAAAAAAAACAAATAAGGAAAGAAAACCGTTACTATTGATAAAATATGACGTTATATTGTGTGAGATTCCTCGTTTATGTTTTATCACGCAGAATATTATTTTTTAATTTAAAAGGTTGCGCTATTCACAATTTTCTCTTCATAAATCTCGATAAGTATGTTATAATTTGAATTATATACAATTGCTACTCCTTACCAACCAAATAAAATTTGATTAGTTGAACTAGAGGAAAATAAGAAGTGTAGTGAATTAGAGATAGTAATGTATAAGCGAAATAGAATTAAAAGGAAAGAGAAGAGAGACAGTGAATAACTTCAAGCTGATAGGTATTTGTAAATCGGATTGAATCATCTCAATTAATCGTTTGTGTTGAAACGAGTCCTAGTTAAAGTAATAAGATTTGAATCTTCTATAATCGAGAAATAATTGAATCGGAACGAGTGATTTGGTAAGCTAAGATTTCAGTATTCGAATGTAAATTAGGATTAATTGAGTGAAGAGGGATTCGAGAGATATTGATATTGCATGAACTCTTTTTTACAGTTAATAAAAATTTCGTTGTCTTTCTCTTAACTTATTGACTATTTAATTAGACTTTAAAATTGCTGTGGAGTTAAATAATGAAGGAAGGTAGCCACAAATTTAACTATATTGTTCGATTGAAAACTAATGTTATGATTCTAACTTTTTAATTCTTATCCAATATTCCTAATTCTTACTGTACCTAAAGGGTTCTTGTATTCTCTTCGTAATTATCATTTGTTGACATAGACTTCATCCCTTCCCACTCATTTCAGCCAACGCGTAACTGGTCGGGCAAACTTATCGAAGAAGAATTTGGACGGTTGTTGAGGCTCTAATTGCATCTTTTACCTCATCATATTAAATGGAAGTGATGACTTTTAAAGGGTTCGTTCATCCCTTCAAAGTCACAAGACAGATGTTTGCATGCATTGACGCCTCGCTGTTACAAACTAATTTCCATGTTAGGTTGCCAGCTTCTTCAGTTCTCTGCACACTTAAAACACCTAAGAAGAAAGATAACGAGTGCATTACGTAAGAGACACATGTAGCTTTCAGGTGCAGCAAGGATTTTTAAATAGAGTGCAAATTAAAAAAAAGAGTCAAGGTTATGGAGTCTTCACTTCACAATCAAGCTTCGGTAGTTTAAACGATTTCTTCGTTTTCTACGTTGTAAGATTTGAGTTTATAATATGGCAAGTTAGAGTAGGCAATATAAATTTTGATTAGATAATATAATATGGGTTTATAATGGGTTTATACTATGGTAAGTTAGAGTAGGCAATATAATTCGGTCTCAAATATTTGAAAATTAAAATAAAAATCCAAATATCAATTATCTTCAATTTTTTTTAAAAAGATAAATGATTATTTTGGTCAGTTTTCGCGAAACAATCGAGCGTTAAATGTTAGATATTAATAATACAAACATCTAAAAGTATATAAATACATTTAAAAACAAGCGTATCCAGGAAAACGATTTTTTTACTTAAAACTTATATTTGGTCAGAGTTTTAGTAATAATAATTTAATGATAGAACTGTAAAGAAACCAACTTCTCGTTTAAAAAAAGGAATGACAGAAACAACTTTTATAAAACAGATACATGAAAATAAACATTAAGAAGTCTCGTTAAATATGGGAAACAACGCGCAAATAATGTCTTGTAGAAAGTAAAGATAAATATTATACTGATTTGAAATGTTATATTTACCTTTCTTGTTGTTTCGAGAAAACTTTCAAACAAAAACACTGTTCCAATAATTAACTGTGATATTCACCGTTATTGCGCAGTAAACTCCATTATGTATTTTTACAAATGTAATCGTCTCTTGTGGAATTGCAACATCAAATAGTATTTCAAAAAGAAAAGATTTTGGAGGATTGTTGTCTAGTAATTTTGTTTTAAAAATGAATGTGAATACTTTGCTATATATTCGTGAATTATTATTCATGCTTGAGAATTTGGGAAAGTTTCTCGATCTCATTCTACAGTTATAAAACATCTATTTTATTTCATTTATAATGTAATATTAAATTCTGTTTGTTAAAAATACTAGGTGACTGATTAAGTAGATTATTTCTAATACTTTACAAAAGCATTCACATTTATTTTTTGCCCTTAAGTAATTTTTTTTTGTGATTTCATTCCGTATTAATGGAAATAATGAAATTTTATCATGTCCGATTAAAACTTTTCAGTATTCTTCTGCGAACTTGAGTTTTACTTACCATCTTATTATATTATTTCAACATTGCTCTAATTCAAAAATTAGAAATAAACAAAAAAGACTGTAGGTCCAGCCTTTCTTTATTAGAATCAGCAGGCATCTGAAGATTTACTTACAATATCAATAATTACAGAAATACATTTAAAAGGCGTTAGGAAAATGACAACACAGTCTATTAACTTATTTGCAAAGTCACTTTCTCTCGAATCCATTTAAACTCATTTTAATCCTAGCTTATAATTAAACAACAAAGTCTTAGCTTACCAATTTAATGGCACTGAATGAAGCACTCCTGGCATACAGCAGATCCGAATTCTAGTGCTCTAATTAGGATTCACTTCTAAGAAATTTTACTACTAATGATTAAATACAATAACTTAAACTCCACTATAGAAGCATATATCAACCTATGTCGTTAACAACTGTCTCTCTTCTTATATCTTTCATTTCCACTTCGTTTACATATAATTATAATTAATTCAATTCATTACACTTCTTGTCTTCATCTCATTTACCTAATCACGTTTCATTTTGATGGCAAGGAGTAGGAATTTTATGAAATTCAAATTACATTATGATCTTTTGGTAAGTGAGGAGAAAACCAAGAATAGTCCAACGAAGCAAGATGAAAAGAAAAGCGAATTTTTTTAATGAAAACATCAAGCTTTATTAGTGCTTGATATTTTAACAAAAGAAAGATCATATAAATACATGCGAATAATTTTATTTATCCACAATCATTGGTTTTTGTTGAGATTGTTTGGTGCATTGACTGTAACTGCACCTGTTAAATAATTGATAAACAACTTGGAGGATCAGCTATTTCGAAACTCCACACATGATTAAAGGCGTATCAGCTATAAATAACACAACGTTAGTTTCCAATGGGGGGCTCTTAAATGTAATTGGGAGGGAAAACTAACATTACAAGGTTCACATAGGAGCAGTTAGAGTCTCGATAAAGCTGCAATATGCCGGTAAATGTTCTAACACAGAACTGGAAGAGGTCATAACAATTTTATAATCAAAATTACACAGGTTTGTAATAATAAAATAAAGCATGCCGTATTATCAGATTTTAGATTAAAAATTAGAATTATTTAATTGAATAGTTTATTGAATACAATTTGGATTTACCCTCCATGAAAGTGAAAGAAGGATCATCATTTTTTCCCCTTACAATGACAGAACACACTTTAATGCAATCACTCTTAAGGCGATGGTGGAAGTGTATTAAAAAGAGAAGGAGACCTCACGTCAAACCGTTAAAGAACGGCTGGGAAATCACTTGGCTCTTGCCCAAAGTCATTGACGGGACACAATGTAACGCGACAGTGTCACCTGATTGTAATTATTGCTGTAACCTTAGTTTCTTCTTAAATTGCAATGGTATTAGCCATGCTAGTCACTGAACCTAAATTGAGGGACTTTTATGACTACAAGGATTACAAGAGTCATCCAATCAATCCTAAGCCAAAATCTGCTCTTATAATCTTGTAATCTTACTTCTTTAGATGGCTTGTCTGATGTGGGCAGTTTGTAAGGAGCGAGTGCGTAAAATGTTTACTTTCGCAACACTATAGGAAGAAAGAGAGAGATCTGTAATTAATCACAAGTGAAGTATAGGCTAAAAGTAAAGGCGATACTTACCAATATAATGCGATAAAATCATAAAGTCTAATAAAGTATTATTGTTAATTGCGTTCCTTTTATTTTTCTGAAGTTTAATGACAAAAAGGTAAATAAAAGCCAAAATAAGGTCAACAGTTGAGTAATGAGAGAAAGTGAAGTGATTATATGTTATTAGCTCAAAAAAGTAGAGTAAGAAAGTAAAAAGAAAGTGCTGTAAAGCATAAAAGTAGAGTTGAGATATAATCAAAAAGAAGTATGTGTGTATTGTGTGCGTGTCAACAAATTTATGTTTTTGGTATACAGTTTAAATTGAGTTTACAGTCCATTCTTTTTCACAATCAAAATTTTAATTGTTATAATTAAATGTTACATATCAATTATTACAATTTACAAAAACCTAAATATTTTTCTTTTTTTTTAATTTTTATAACAAATATTTTTCTATACAGAATTATATATATACCCAGCTCTTTTTGACACGATTTTGAAATAACACTGTTCACCAATATACTTTTTAACGTTAATAATTTGTTCTAACACGAATCAAACCCCCAATTTTTTTTTCAACTATTCTAATGCCACGTTTACCGCCTAAATCCACCTTTTTGATTCTTTTTTACTCGATCAGGGTATTAAAACATCATTTAAAATGTACTACATAATGAAAACGTTTAAATATTTCTTAGACTCAGTGGAGAAAAGAAATTTGACTGTTGATGAAGCATGGAGAAAGTTCAAGATTATGGTTTGAATTATACATGTTTCTTTTGACATTACACAGTTGCGCCAATCGACCTTAACTGCTTGTTGAAAAGCATTTTGCAGCATGCGTGAAAAGTGGAAGTTTCGCAGTACAAAAATCAGTTCAGTAATCTGAAATTATAACTCTATCAAATGCAGTTGGTGGGAAAGATTTTAACAATATGCAAACGTCTGACATCGAAGAATGGATGCTAGAAAACCCTTTGGATGAGGACAATTTGATAGAATTTATGACAGTTTATGATAATAATAAAAACGATAATGACGGAGTCGAAGATGAAGTTCAGATATTAATAGCTAATTTGATTCGCAGTAAGCAACTTGAGAAACCAAAAAAAAAAAGCAGCTAATATCAGACTTTGTAACAACAAAAAAAGGCCCAACAGAGGCCGTTAATAACTAACAAAATTCTTCATTTGAATCAAATCCGTGCTAATCGTGCTAGACATATCTGACACATCTACTGATGATAGCATTTTTGATTCAGTTCGTAATAAACGTGCACGCTTGTTATCAAGTAGCGATGAATAGTTGATAGTTAGCAGTTTTATTGCAAATTTCAATTTGAATTTTTATAAGTTGTATGTACCTTTAGTCTGAAGTTTCACTGTACACTAATTTTAATTTTTTTTTTTGTAATAAAAATGGATTGTTTTTGTTTTAGAGATATTTAATATGAATTTCATTATTACTTTTGCACATTTTTCTGAGGAACGTGTGTGTGTGTGTTTATTTCATCACGAATATAGTGCGAGTAGACATTTGGAAAAAAAACTACGGAAACAAGGATTTTTTTCAGTGATAAATTGTGTGAGAAATGTTCTAATCTTAGAAATAATTAAATCGAACTTTTGGCTGGATCTAAAGACACAAAATTACATTTAAATTCATAAATAAATAAAATTGTGTAAGCAGATGCAGTTAAAATTTGCTTCTTACTTTATTTTCATCATAAATTTTCGATTAAAAATGTTCTTTAAATATCGTATTATGGCAACGACTATTTCTTTATTGAAAAATGACACAAAAATAAGTATAATACTAAAAAAGATTTATAGGAAATTAATGCCAAAATTATAATCTAAGTTATTTGCGCTTCACACTGAAAGATGGGCCTTTTATTCTTGTAATGTCATATAATAATCTTAAACAACTTATTTAATTCTTAACGTTCCACGAAAAATAATGTTATCATGGATAAGACCCTAGTGGTCCTGGTCGCGAACGAGTCCGGCGTTGTTATCGTCGCGTCTTGGATTCGAGTCCCGATGTCACTAAATATTTGCCATTTAGGGGGGCCGATGCACGAAAAGTCTGTCGAGGCTCTACGTCCTCTCATTGATGTGGCATGGAAGTTTGCAGATGTGTTACTGTTCAGGTATCCTCTTCGTCACTTGATCAAGATTCTTAGAAACTACACGAGTGTTAGGATGCTTATCGTCAGTAACTTTCGTGTAACTTCTAAGTGTGAAGTTAATAAACAAAAATATCAATCAAAAATTATCATAGATATGACATTCTCAATTATATACGATGTTGATTCAAAAAGTGCTCTTTTTGACGACAGATAACATTGCTAAGATAAGATAGAGTTACTGTTGTATGCTGCAATCTGTTAAATAGCCTCAAAACAAATTTGACACAGATTCATTGGTTAGTTTTGATTGTTGCCAAGTTGAGTTGTAGTCGTAATTTTGCATCAAATTGTTGACGTTAAAGAGACCTGGATTCATCATTACACCCTAGAAACAATGGAACAGTCAACGTATTTTAAATGGAAAACGCATTACTAATAGTTAATTGTAAAATAAAATGAATATTTTTTTTAACTAAAAAAAATTTCAGTCGAATATTGAATAGAAGAAAAATCATTTTCCTTCTTTCTTAAAATACAGAAAAAACAGACACAACCAGTTATTTAAATTTTAATATTGCATTTAGGTATCTCTGTGTACTCATTTTTGACATTAATTAGGATAAAACTGCTATAGAATGTTCTAAAATGTAAGGCATAGGAGATTTATTCAAATATTTATTTTAAAAAAATGTCTAAATGAACTTATTTTAGCAATGTGCAAATTAGCACATTTCTGGAAAAAAAAACATTAAAAAATATGCAAAATGCTATAGAGAGTACCAAAGAAATAACTTTAAATATATTCTGATATATCTACAAAAAAAACGTTTTTTCCCTACATACACTCCTTTATTAATAATTTATTCCACTTTCTAAGTTTATTCTGCAACAAGAGCCTTTTATCGAAGCTAAAGGACCATTTGGTCAATAAATTTGTGTGCATGGGGAGGGGAGGGCTTACAGTAGTATTATTTGTTCCCAACTTTTCCTTTCTTTCCTTGATATAGACTGCTTATTTTGAAGGAGGCGCAAGTTCTTTTTTGTTGTTGTCTCGAGAAAATTAATGGTTAGCATATTATTAAATTCAAAAATTAGATTCTGTTCAGACTGGACAAGTTTCTACTAATTTATCAATATATAATTTGGTTAGATAAATTTCTTTTATGCGAATTTAACTAAATTTTATATAGTTACATATATAAATATATATTGTTACGAAAAATTTCCCGGTTGTGTGCGAATGAAAACAAGTCCAACTCAGAGGATAATAACGAATTACACTTTATTCGTAAGTATTTAGGACAACACATGAATAGCAAAGCTTAGACAATATAAGCAAATACACAGTTAATACGCAACGCTAATTTAATCACAATTTATGTGATATATCTCTCTAATTTTAAAAAATGAGCTTACACTACTTACTAAGTAAAGGGTTGATACATAACTGGTACTCGATATATTTGAAACAGAAGAACGTAATTTTTTTGCTGAAAGCATCACGGAATTCTTTTATCTCAATATCGGCAGAAAGGTGGTTTATGTTTATAACGCTTGTGTTTATAACGTTTTACGTTATGTTTTCTTGTTCAGGAATCAAAATTGCAATTTTTCTAAGAAACATATATGAAACATAGTACTTCTTTTATGTTATTAAAATTTAATATAAAATCGATTTATGAAGAACTTAAATGAGAATTTTAGAAAAACATTTTCCAAAATTAAATGAAAGTGTATTGATTATATTAATCCCATTTTGAAAACAACCCATTTTGTTTACTTTTATCCCGTATTTGTCATTGATTCATCATGCTAAAAGTTAAATTGATGTTATTTGATTGTATTTATTTAATTATTTTAAATTCGTACTGTGCTGTAGTTATAAGAATAGAAAAAAAAACATTATATGTTTTTAAATCAATTAGTGTTGTAAAGCCAATAGTTACAAGTTAAATAGTTGCGGAATTTAGTTGTAAGAAATTTTAGGGCAATATATATTACTCCTCTTATTTTATATTATTTGCAATGTTGATGTGATACTTATACATGTGAACTCTTATTATTTTAGTGATACTTCAATAATTATTTTACATTTAACACATATTGTAATATAAATACTTTTTAGCGTTTACATTTTTAATAAACACTAATTAAACAATTATTTAATAAATACGACTGACTCTTAACTCCGAAATATTCGGAATATCGAAAATAATTTTACTATTGAGAAATAAAATGTCAGAAGTAAACCAATCAATATCAAATATATTGGTTCTTGCCACAAGCTAATTTTATCCAATTTCGCTTAGAAAAAAAAGGAAACTTAAAATGTTTGAATAAATCCATTAAAAACTCCGTTATAAATTAACAAATTGAGCTTGATTCTTTCATAAAAATGTTATTGATTCCATTTTAGCATGGGTGTTCCTTCTACTCTTGGAAATTTTTCTAAGTCGATTTTTGAGACAAATGACTTTTGATTCCAAATATCAACTTTCCTGATACCACTTGTATTATGGATAAGAATTTAGCATTTTTGCTGATTATATTATACTGAGCAAATTAATTGCAATTTATTGACTTTCTCTCTCCATATACAATAAAGTTGTTATCATATAATTAAAAGCATAACTTTGAATAAATCCAATGCGGTGCATATGCCGTGTACGCTAATTAAATCATCTTCAGATTCAACTTTCTATGTCTTATAAAAATCATGATTTAAGCCACTTAACTATTTAAATTAGTCCAGAACTTTTCTTATAAAAACATATCTTGCATTTCAACTCCAAATTGGCGCATTTTGGCTTATTCTTTCTGCGATACTAATAACAACTCAATAACAACTTTCAATTTAATTTTTTTCTCTGAAAGAAAAATAACAAAAAAAGCAATTTCAAGAATATTTTTGTTTCATTTATTAAATGTTAAATAATAAGTATACAAAAAATTACAGTTTTTTTAAATATTAAACTAAAGAAATTTTTTGACCTTAGATGAGAATTATAAATTTTAAAATGACTACTAACATTGCAATTCTTTCGAATGAATGCGACACCTCATGAATTCTATTAAATAGGAGTATCTCTAAATTTTGACAGGAATTCCTTATATGGGCTTTATTTTACCATTTTGAACTATCCACATGTGTTCAATAGATTAGACACAACAATGACTGTCCAAATCAAAAATGGTAAGAATAAAATATTCGTGTCCAGCAGCTTTCGATATCAATTCTTCACTTCAAAAGTAAATAAATCGGGAGGAAAATGACCCACGAAATGACGTGCTAACTCGTACGGAAAATGATAACGAAATGACCCATCAAATCATAATTTTATATCACCTCTCTTTCAGAAAAATACTAGTATTACAAATGCATTTCAGCTTCATATCTTCATGGTAGATCCAAAATTTTGATATTCATTGCCGGAAAATACCGTGCCGTTGTAACAAAACAGTTATCAATGAAGAGTTAAAGGGATAAGATTAACATTATATCTAAAGGCAAGAAAGTAGATGAACCAAACTGGTGAAGCATTGCACCAAAAAAGTTCACCAAAACAACAACAAAAAAATCCGCCGAGTGGTTTGCTTGTTACAGAAAAGTAGCAAATTGCTTAATTTATGTAAAGTACAAATCTGTTAGTTAAAAGGAAATCCAAGAAACTAATTACAGGAATAGAGAGAAAAACCTTAACGAGAATCAAAGTCGTTGCTGAAATTAACTACTTAAAGTATACTTAAGAACAACCTTTTCATTAATATACTGGCTCAAAGAGAATATGTTATATATTTGATTAATTGGATCAATCAAATTATACAACTTTTTAAATTCAATGGAACTAATAAAAATATGTATGTGTTTTCACTCAGTTTTAATTGTCAGAATTAAATATTTGAATAAATATAAATCAGTATGCCTAATTAATGGTTAACCTACAATTTTTATTTCAATGTTTCGGCGTATTAAACATTATCCGTACTGTAATTGTTTCACAAATTAAATTTGCTGTTAATAAATCATAGTTTTTTAAAAATATAACTGATTCTATGCTATTGTAGAATGAGTTCATTTCTTCAAATGAAATAAAATGTGTAAAGTATATAGTTAATTTATATTCATAAAAGTGTGATAGGGGTTTTAAAAATTATTATAGAAAACTTTGTAAATTATATTAAAGAAATACTTACATATAAAACGCTAGACCATAATCTTGATTCACTGAAATACCCAAAAGAAAAATAAGAAAAAAATTAAAGATATAACATTTATAGTACGCTATTGAACAATTTATAACTTTTAATCTTACAACATATGAAATTAAAGAAAGCTTCATGGCATGGCTGTTCGTCTTTGGAATCAAGAGTGGTTGACGCATTTAAAATATGAAGTTCTTTTCGAGCAAATCATAATTTATTTCGTGAATATCTAATAAATACACTTTATTTTCTTTTATTGGGAACGATTACCAGACACACAGAAAACATACCATACCACAATTGAAAATTCGCACAATCATTGAACACAGAAATTTAAATCGCTATATCACATTAACATAAAAAGTCTACATGCATTCTATGTGTTAAAACTGATATTCTCAGTGAATGGATTATTTATATAACCTGCAAAAAAGGTTTTTACAGGATTCTGCTTGCTTATAGAACTTTCTCCATTCATTTAGCGGAAACTATTTTTGTCGCCAAATTTGGCGACTTCGCAACAAAGTTTGTCGTCAAGGTCAAACATTACTTCTTTTGGTATCCTCGTCTAGTTTGTGAAACAGTTTTTCCGGCTGTGTTTTGTTATCCCTCAGGGAAGACAACACTGTCTTAACTTGTAACAGTATTAAATGAAGAGGAGAGATTCCTGAGAGTATGTAATTAGGCTTATTTGTTAATCTAATATGTTATTGGAACACATTTAAAATGAATGTCGATAATAAAAGGAATTTAATAAAATTTTCTAGTTTCAAATAATTTCATTGCACAAGGAGTTGGGAAGCATTCATTGGATATATTATGCATTATTTATATTTCTTAATTTATGCTGATGCTTTCAGAGTAACTCATTTGGCGACACTAAATTGATAAAATTACTCATTTGTTATACAATTAGATATGAGATATGCATTAACCATAAAGTTCATTCATTGGATTTTGTGTCAACCTGATGAATATCAATTGAGAAGATTTCAAAAATAGATTGTGGGAAAAGACGTAAAATGAGATTTCGATTCTTAAGCAGCATTATTACTGTGGAATACCGAAGAATATTAAATACATTATCAAATGAACAGCTGTGGTAAAGATTTTATGAAACATATTCTTTACCTTAATATATATTTATTAACACACAGAGAGTAAATTGTGTTGGAATTTAAAATTAATTGAAGCGAATAGAAGCATTAAATATAGTTTGTGTTAGTTTTAGAAAAATGATTGCTTTTAGTAGCTTTTTTTTAATACATTTTTGAAATTATTATCAAGGGAACCTTTGTAAATTTTATGATGATATCAGTAAATGAAATCTATGAAAGCTTCAAATCAAACAAAATTATTTATTTTTTTAAATTGCAGATTTGATTGTTTGAACATAAATTGTAGAATTCTTAAATTTTATAGAAAATTAAATTTTCTATATTAGGAATTTGGCATTTTTTAATTATAATAAAACAGGCCTGTACAAATGCAAAACTTGAAAAAGACTTAGAAAAATAAAGGTTAGCACTTATAATTAAAGCAATTTATAAATTAGAACCAATTTCTCAGTGTATAACTATTACTTATTGTCATTTTGAACGCTTTTTACGCAAAATAAGTTTAACAATTTCATAATTCGCAGAAATGCTTCAAAATTTTGATTTTGACTTATCTTTAAGTTATACAAAGTAATAATTTCTTATACACAGTTTTCGACGACATTTTCTATTTATAGGAAAAAGGAATTTGAAACTATAGTTTAATGTTACAAATTAATTTACTGTTGTTGTTGTTATTATTATTATATATATATATATATATATATATATATATAGCTATAAGTTAATACATTCTATGATAAAGCAAATTATGGTTCACATAAAATTAATATTTAAAAAAAATGAGATTTGTAATATAATTACTATATAGCAAAGTGTTGTAAAAATATTTCTCATTATATGATCTGAGCTTATCACTAAGGGATAATTTAACTTTTACAAAGTTAATTATCCCTTAGTGTTTTTCAAAATTTGTTTAAAAACAATACATATAATTATCGATAAGCAAATACTATTGTATGTGAATGCGAATTTTTCGAATATCTTACAAGAGGTAAAAGATGGAGAAAATATCTTCTGAAAATCCTGAAAATGCTTTTGAATTTGAGGAAAATAATTAGAGTAACAAATATTTTCCAAAGTATTTACTGTGGAATCATTTAGGAATTTTCTTTCATGACTAGATCCGCTTTTATTTATATTTTTTTTAAAATTCTATCGTTGACAGAATTAGCAATCAAAACCGAAATTCGATATTCACAAGTTTTCTGATAAATATCACCCAAAAGCCTCAGTATGAAACATTTTGAAATGTTTATATAGATTTCCTCTGCTATATTAGTCACCAAAGGGGCTATTGACTTATTTAACTCAAAAATGTTCGTACTTGATCACTTTTCAAATATTCATCCAGATTTTGCCTATATTTTTAATGTCTACTTTCACCATGAACTAACATAATTTTCAGAATATGTCATAATAATATTCTCATGAATTATTTATGGGATTGAAATAAAATATATGTCTTATATCTGCTTTCACCACTAATGAACTAAATGTTGAAAAATATGTCGTAATAATTTCCTCCAATTTTTATTGGATTGAAGTGAAACAATTATAAAAATTAAGTATTTTATTTACTTATCGATTTATGTATTATTATTTTAAATCATATGCGAAGTACAGTCAAGATATGACTGAAAATATATAACATTATTTAAATTTTAAGACAGATGTTAGGCTGCTTTTTTTTTTTTTTTGCCTAGAGAATTTAAAACTTTTTTAGTTTGACTTCCTTCTTGGAATTCTTTGGGACAAATGATTAGAATAAGGATTTACTATTATTAAACACCTAAGAAGAGTATTGCTTAGGTGGATCTCTTTTGGAATACCAGATCACTTTTGGCACAACAGATCACTTTTCAATTTCTTATTGTTTGCTTCAATTTTAATTACATTTATCTTAAATATATTCAATTTCATAATTTATCGTTTGCTTTAATTTAAATTACATTTATCTTAACCCTTAAATGTACATTTTTTTGTTTTGCTTATTATAGAAAAATAATCATAGGTTACGTAAAAAAAAATAAATAAATCCAGGTAATAATATAGTACATTTAGTTCGAGAAAACTTGTATACAGACATGTGGCAACGTACAGTATTTCTCAAAATCTAATAGCAAAATATTTTTCTAATATAATTTTCAAATACAATATCAAACATTATTAGCGTACCTGACAATAGAAAAGAAACAATTTCTTAACAATTAGATAAATCACTCATTTATATAGGGAACTCGACAACTATCTTTTCAAGCAACACACCGAACTTCATCCTCCATCCCATTCAAATGTCAAAAACGATATAACTTTCCCACAAAAAGTAATATCAACATTTTTCTTTCACACATGATTTACTGTCTATGATCATCAACGTGCGTTTGGAAACGAATAAACTAAGGGTTTTGAATAAAATTAAGTGAAAATTTGACAATTGGCAACAATATGTATTTAAGGATTAAATATATTCAATTTAATAATTTATCGTTTCCTTCTATTTAAATATCGGAAAAGTTTACTTCTGTCCATTTCTCGATATCTCATTGTTTACTTTATTTCAGTAATTTAATAACAATTATAAAATAAGAGCACTTCTTGGGTGGCTAAATCTGTTCTTTGCAAACCTTTTCATAGAACTTTTTGAATTTTTTTAACTTCCTTCTACAATCATATTCCGTAAATGACATTAAATATTATGATACAGATTCATTCTTCTTATAATTTGAACACAAAATGAGAGGGTTGAAGTCACATGTTGTTTTCGGAATGAATTAACAATTTATAAATTTTTGAAATATTTCATATTCTTTAATATTTTTTTTTTTTTTTTTGAATTTTGCTTTGACGAAAAACTTTGCTTCACTACAAAAGTCAAGTGTATCTATTTAGAGTGTTTTTAAGGTTTGTTTATGCCTTATGTAATTGGTCAGACGAAGATTTAATGCAAAGCATTTTGTTTCACTAACACATATTTTTAACCATTCATGGTTAGCTAATTCTGAAGTATTCGGTACACACGATAATTAAATTTTGAAAATTAATCCGCATTTTTGAGATTATTTAATTGAAGTTTCTCGTATACGGCTTTTAACGAATTTTAGAAGAAACCATAAAGCAAATACAAAATGTGTGATACAGCCCTCTGGCAAAAGAAATTGATTATATTTCTGTTGAAGAAATAAGTATATGGGTTATTTCCTTAAGAATCGAATGTCTTAGTAACGTCATTTAGCGTATTCTTGAGAGAAAGTCCTGATATAAACAATTAATTAAACCAGAAAAACGATAGGGTCTTTTTTGATGTGTTTGTGACATACCATTAAGAAACAAAACCAGGAAACTAAATAAAAAGTTTTTTAAATTAACTCTAAAGACTGAAAGACATTTTATCAAAGAATTGTTTACTTGCCAATTCTCTTCCATTTCTTATTCGAGGGAATTGATTTCAAGAACCTGTATCGAGTTTCACGCCCTGATTTTCGCTGCTTAATGATCAGTCGAAAGAAGTGAAACCCGATGAAGGATTTTCCATCAAAGACTCATTTTTAGTTCATTATGATAAAATGTTTTTTAATGATGGTTTGATGCATCATCATTAATTGATTCTTTGATTTCATCAGTCAAAGTAAGTCATTCATTATGCGTTTGTTTCTGGTGGTATTTTATTTCAAGCAGTTTATCATTAAGTTAATTGTTTTGTTTTGGAAATGAAATAGATATTTTTTTTAAAGGAATGCGAAAATCATTTCAGTACTAAAAACATTCATAAAATGTTTTTAATGGAAGAAACGTTTTGGAGTGATGGAGTCGCAGTTCCTTTTCTATGTAAAAGTAAACTTTATATAGAAAGGGAACTTCTGTGTAAAGTTTCTATTTTACGTAACTTCCCTAAAAGGGAATAATGTGCAGGTGATCAATTTAAAAACGTACCCATTAGTGTTTCTTATTACTCTTAAATCTGATAAATGTGGAAACAATTTTAACACTGAAGTATAATTGTATGAACCGTTTTTACGTGTGGGAGATAATTTCCAACACTGTTGGACTAATACAACTTTATTTGTGAGGTAAAACAGAAATGAAGAAGCACAATGTTACTTAATCCTATGATAATTTTGTTTTTGAAAACACAATTTTATTCAAATTTTTTACATTATCGTTCCTTACAGCAAATGTTAAAAATGTTCGCCACCATTTTCAATGCAAACATTAACACGTCGCGCAAAGTTTTTTGACACACTTCGCAACATTGTTGATGTTATTGACGAGATTTCTTCAGTTGCGATTTGTTTTAATTCATCGATGTTTTGCAAGACTTCTCTGGAAAACCTTATCTTTGATATAACCCTACAAAGCAATCCAACAGGTTAAGGTCTGGTGTCATTGGTGGTTTGAGGATTATTGAAATTAAACGATTATCAAAGAATTCCTTAAGTACTTTAATTGTTAGGTTCGACGTGTTTTGCTGAAACCAGCAGAGTAATTGTCCTGTACCTCAAATGAAGCAATAAAAGTTTGAATTACGTCCAAGTACACATCGGAATTCATTAAAATCGGAAGATTAGGTCATGCAGACGATTTTTATTGTTGACATTCATAATCTTACGAAATGAGCTTACAAAAATAAAAAGATAACACAAAAAACGTTGAAAGAAGCCGACGATTTACTCAAATTAAATGCGCAAAATTGGATCAAAAATTACCAATGATGTTTACCGAATTTATGTTTAAAAAACAAGCTTTCGCATTTAGAGAGTAGAAAAAAACATAACCACACATTTAATACAGACATATTAATAAGTAATGATGTTGAAAGACTTACTACGTCTATTATAGATATGGATCATACAAAAAACAAACTGGTACTCTTTTAAATTGATCACTCCATATAAGTACTGCGACTAGTGTTTGGTTAATTTAATTTTATCACATTGGTTTAAATAGAGATGTCTAAAGAAATCATTAGTGGTCCACGGAATCATTTTTTCATTTGGTAATAATATGACTGATATCATATCAGTAATTATATATGTAATGCCATTACTATTTGGTTATGTTATTTTTACTAAGTTGGTTTATATAGAAGTGATCGCTGGGTAATACAAGGAAAAACTTATTCATTTGGATCGCATATCTTGAAATAAAAACTTGTATTCATTTTGTGAAATAGTTTTTTTTCTTAAAAACACCACAAGTAAAAAAATCTTACAAATATAGAACGAATCAATTTATCAAATCATAGCCACTTCGCTTTGGATATAGGTTTCGGACAATGTGGTGATGTTGGATACTGTTTAAATGTCTCACTTTATGCTAGAAAATAAAGCCACCAGAAAACAAAACCTTTATGTATCAGAGTAGTTTTGAAGAATTATGAAAGTTTTTGTGTATATATTAACAATTTGTAAGTCGCCAGAACTTATTTTACAAGTCTATAGAAATGTATTTTAGTGCTTCAAGTACAATTAGAGAAAATCGTACATCATATTCAACAAACGATTTGGACAAAAGTCTCTCGTACATTATATGACTTTGGGTTTGATACCGAAAATGAAATTTTACTTACTAAGTAGAATGACCATAGGTATATTACTATGACCGCAAATTTTGACCTGATAGAGCTACCAACTACAGTTGTACGATGGAATCGACAGTGGAAATCAGACAAAGTTCTATGTCAAGTTTTCAAACCAGACAGATTCATAATTTTAGGGAGAGTGGTTCACCGTGGTTGGTTTTTGTAAAAATATTGTATTGAGACTCGAGGTAGAAAATAATTCTTATGTTTCTGATTATTAACAAGGCCGTTATAAATTATTTCGTATTGCATAGAAAAATGAATAGCTTTGAAATATGTAACTGTGAAATTTCTGTAATCTATCTTAATTTTGTACATAGACGGATAATTTCAAAATGTAGACCACTTAGTTTTTCATTAACTTCCATTAGATCCAGATGGTGTGAGACTTGAGAAGAAAGGGCATTTACGAAAAACTGGCCTAGCCAAAGTACAAATACATTTTTTTTTTGCTAAAGTTTCTCTTTAAGTTATTGCAAAAATTGTCAAGTCACTCTCTATACTACCTGTTTTAGTATGTGTATTATTCTGAGAACTAAATATTTTATCTACATAAGCTATTTTCTTAGAAAATGATTTTGTTTGAATTTCTCAACGATCTATATATTGACCAGTCTTTTGAAAAAAAAAATAAGGGAAAAGAAGAATGCCTTTTTTCGTTTGATTTTAACCAATATAACTCGAAAAGGCCTATTTTTCACATAAAATCTCAATAATAATTATAATAATTCAGCCATTAATGGATTAATACAACATTTCTCAGCGTGGCATTTTTAAAACGTTTCAAAATGTTAATTATTCTATGTTGAGGATAATAAAACTGGAGCTTCTTAGAATATTTTACAGTAAACACCTACTTTATTTAAAGAAAAGAAAAATAAGTACAAGAACTGAAATAAATCGAGACTTGAAGTACGATGGTATAACAGAAAGTCAATTTCCCTATTTTTTAATCCTTCAAATCTATTACACACATCAGACTATTATTAATATTTTTTATAAGGCTCTTATATCATTGCTTCCGTTGGGAACAACCAAAGCGAATGCTTTTAGGATCCATTCAAAATAGAGAGCCAACTGAGAGAATGGTCTGAAGAAGTGCTAGTAGTGATGTGGGGATAAATAATATTTTGAAATATGTCATGGAATTACTGCAATGTACCGTACTGGTATTATGACTACTTAAGTATGAGAAAAAAGTGGTGTCTTGAATTTCAAAATGGGTTAGTACTCTGAATGATGAAAGAAGGTAAGACCTTCAATTTTGATGATTCATACTGATGATCTAGAGTGGCCGATTGACTATTCCATAATCATCGAAACAATTTGATGTTTCATATGACTAAGAATGAGATATTGTTCATCAACTCTGAGTATCGAAAGTTTAGCAGTAAATGTGTTTCAAGGTTTTTGACAAAAGAGCACAAAATAAAGCATGACCATTTAGTTTGATTACCATGAAGATTAGAAAGAATATGGTGATAAAATTTGGTACAAATCGTTACTGATGATAAACCATATGCGTTTCATTACATTCCTGAGTGTACAGCTGAATCCGTGACTTGGAAGCTACCGATAGTTCCCCAGCTACCAAAAAATTCGAAATGTCGAGAAGAGCAAGAAAGATGACGGCAACTATGTTATGGAACATTATGAATTCTTTTTTGAGAATATTCTTCTCTAAATATAAAGGTTTATGCAGATTTTTATCAATCCATCCTTAAAACACTGAAACGTCTACTGATCGGAAAACCTCTGGTTTACTATCCCAGGGAATTCTGTTATTGCTTGAAAATGCAAGGTCATATATGACTCCTGACATTAGACACCTCTAAGATTTTTGATTCTACGAAATTCTGACACAATCTCCCTATACTACTGATTTGTCTATTTTTGACTTTCACTTATTTCATTAAAAAATATCAAAAACAACGTATTCCCACGGATGACGACTTTAAATTATTCGTTGAAAATTTACTTCAGCATCCGGATACATCTTTTTACTTCCAACTTTCCTTTCCTCAAGCATTTTCATAGTTATATTTTCCTCAAGCATAATCTAAAGCATATGGCCTCAGTAGCCTAGTTGTGTAGGGGGACTGATGTACGTTAAATCTGTAGAGGCTCAAGTGCTTCCCGTTATATGGTGTGGAAGTTTGGAGAGGAAGGTACCAGCACAGGTGTCATCCTCATCACTTGACCGAAGCTCAAACTTTCGAAGTATTTCACCAATAGCCATTGTGCTGCTCCTAATTGCGACGTTAATACACAAGAAATATAAAGATTATTGCTTAGAAGTTCCTTGAACAATATCTAGGTATCGAATCACTGTACAAGATAAGACAAATCCCTCTTGTAGAACGTACGGATATACTTTACGATTATCCTGAATTGAATTGCACTGCAATGCTTTACGTAGAAGTTTTATGTTGCTGCACACAATGCGTGTCAGTCTCCTAGCATCTCTTTCGTTCACAAAAAATTTCCGTCAACTATTCGGATTCTACTCAAGGTGTTTTGGCATAACTATCATTCTTCAAAGACGTAAAATCACGTTGCTCAAGAAAAAAACAAGAAAATTAATAGCCTCAGAGTTACTGAAAATGCCCCTTCCGGCTCCAATAACGATGCCGCATTCAGTGTCATTCTAATCTCTTATTTACCCCATAAACGGGCAAATTACAACATTAACTGATACTTTAGACCTAGAGAAAGGTTTTATCATCAAATCAGTTTTATTGCATGTTCTGCATGGACGAGTCGAAGTTTTAGTAAAAGTATTTCCAATTACTTGAACACGGAGTGTATATATTCCGCTAATTTTACTATTTTATTTTTTACGTGTAAAAACTCCGAAAGTAGGATATAAGTTCGAACATGTGGATTGTAGTTACAATCATAAATTACCCAATTACTAATAGAAACAACGTAGAATTTTAGATAACCATTTCTGGTAAAATGCTCAATTTATCGGTAAACCAATAAACTGATTTCGCATTTTAAATATTTATTTATATGTATCTGTTTCCTTTAAGAAAAATAAAAATTGAAATAAAGTGTCAAAATAGCCTCGCAAAAGAGATTCAACTCAAGTAGCGACTTCTTCACATTAAATGCGTTCGAATGAAATAAAAGAAAAATATTCTATTCGTAACAATTTTCGCATAGCCTACTATTCTGTTAAAGAACATATTCTTGATTGCATGCTCTTCGTTGAAGAAAAAGAGCAATAAATAAATTGTGCTTACGGTAGAAATATTCTTCCAACTTTTCCATAACAATTTGCTGGAAGTACTTCCGGTATACGTAAAAGCATACACTAAACTCTTGAAGCAGAAGCAGACGTTATTTTGGTTGAGAAAACATTTTTTTCTTCTTTTGCCTTATCAGCGCAGGAAAGATATTGTATTTTTATATTAACTTAAAAATCTTATTTCCTTTCTCGAACGGGCAGGCTTCAATTTCGCATTTTTACTAAGAAATACAGGAAGTGGGAACTTTTACGATGTATGAAATTTAAAGTAATATTCGCTTGATAAATATTTGAGATTTACTGAAGAATTTAAGCCACAGCGTGAATTTTATGAAACGTGAAAAAACAGAGAAACGCTGAATAAAAAGACATTAAGCTGTATGATACGATAATAAATTAAGCTATAAATAAGAAAATGTATACAATACTTATTATTTGATGAAAATACGCATAAAAAAATAAATGTACTTAAATACTTCGCATTTTACTAAACAAAAACTCGTTTGTTTTGCTTATATTTATGTCATCTTTATTATTCGGAACAAAACATTTATATATTCAGAATTATATAATACGTTAATATTTTATCTGTAGTAATTTTTATCTGTATCTGCAAATTCACAATTAATTTATAAGAGAGATACTTTCTTCAGAGAGATAATCAATGAAAAATAAACAGTAGTAATTGTTCATTCATAACTCTTTGTAATGTTACTTCTATTTTGCAAAGTATTGTGATAGTTTTCAAAGTTAATGATGTACAGATTCACAAGAGAGCGATATTTTATCCAGCGAGATAATCAATAAAAATAATTAATTTTAACTAAAAATGTATCTAAATTTGTTAATATATATTATATATTTGGAAAAGGCATCACATCCTGGATCGTTAATACTCTAATCAAGAACCAATAACATCTTAGAATGCAAGGATGAATTTATTATCCAAATCAGAAGAAACCGGTCCGTTTTTAATGCATATACGTAAAAGATTTATCAATAAACTGTGACATTCTCTTTAAAATTCTTTACAACTGACTAGTTTTTACTTTATTTGCTTCACGCTGCTATATCTTGCCGTTTTCATAAAATATTGCTCTTTAATAATTGAAGAAGACTTTAAAAAAATAACTATTATTTAAACTATTATTACCCAAAATATACTTCATTATTACAGCTTTTTAAAATACATTTATATTCATGCTTTTTACACCAAGTAATTAGCTACACCTAATCCACAAAACCATTTTATAGAAGTGAAAACATTTTGAAAGAAAGTAATATAACTAAAACATTTTTAAGAATTAAAAAATAAAAGTCTAGAATTTTGACAGCAAAACAAGTATTTCAGTTAAGAATATAAACACATTTCCTTGATGTGGATGAAGATAATTTTTTTAAAAAAAAGGAAAATGTACTTATATTTGAAATTCTAATGAGCGTTAAATGAAAAGTATTTTTATGTATATTAATCATCTATGGAATTAGAATAATGCATTCACATCGATCATCACGAATACTTCATAAAAACAATGCTAATTACTTTACAGAATGCTCATTAACTCATAAATATTTAACAGAAAGCGATATAATTTTTTTCATCGAAAAACTTAAGATTTTAAAAATAATATTTCTGTATCACAGATTAACAAAGAACATAGTAATATTTATCATAAAATTGATGACAGTGACTAGATCATAAATGTTTCATTTTCTTCTCTTAATTTTAAGCCTTTAAAATGGAATCATTAAACTTAATTAAAGGAAACAGGTAATTTATTTGTATTTATACAAATCAATGTTTCCGGATATTTTTATATAAAGTAAACAAAACTTCTACTTAGCATCTAAGAAAAAATTCGCCTACATATATTTCTAACATAAAATTAATTTTTGATGCGTGAGATACTCAATTTATTACTTTTGAATTTAGTGTAATGCAATAACTGCAATGACGTTTATCAACAATGTATCACTTCTAATGGGAAAATAGGCTTTTACAGAGATTCCTTCAGATACCCAGGAAGAATTAAGTAGTTTCACCTGCTCTTTGTGAGCGCTTTGGCGAAGTTGGTGACGAATGGAGAATTTGATGACAAAATGAAGGTTCTCGAGTGTGATCCAATTTTCCTGATATCTGTATTAGAAGATATGTTGTAGAACATTCTTGAATATTCCCTGTGACTTCACATCTGGCCGAAACCGTTACAAATGTGCTGAGATGCGAAGAAGCGTTTTAAGAATAAACACATATATGTGTTGCTGATCTGCATGAATGCTGTTTTTGTTCCTGATTGTGCTGTTGATTTATCAAGTTCTGCTACCAGTACTTTATTGTTTTCTCAGCGTTTGTGAATAAGGCTCAATTTATCCGATATCCTCCCTTTTTGACTGCTTTCACCCACAAGATGAATTTTTGTAAGAGTAGAAGGAAATTATTTTGTCTTAGTTGTCATTAAATATTTTAATCCGATTTTTTTATTTGACATATTCAGAACTCAAACAAAAAAAAAATATTAGAATTCTTGAATGTAGAGTTATAAATTATATTAACATTTATATCCTAAAAATCGAGTTAATTGATCTATTTCTATAATTTATCTCATGATAGATGCCAGAAGTTTTAATAATGACACTTAAATTTTATGCATTTCTCAAAGAGATAAATGGTTTTTGCTTTCAGAATTTTCCAACTTTTAGAATTTTTTTTTTCTTGATAAAATAATAAAAAGACAAATTATCTGACTATGTCCAATCGACCTATATCACTAATATATATAAAAGTATTTGAAAAATAAATTTTATATTTTTGGATGGAATGCATTCCAAATAATGTTCGATAGACATCCCGTGACAGAAAATATTTTCCCCATTATATATTTCTCACCCAGATATGATTCATGTTTCATACCGAAAGATAATAAATCGATAATCATCCTCCTTTCAACATTCTCACTGATGTAAAACTTTTAGACGAGAAAGAACATAAACCAGACATAATTCATATTATAATGAAACTAAAGGGGAAGCAAATAGTAATGATAAATTTGCTGCCGCGTATACATGCAAATTTGAACTAGATCATGATTTACGTGTTTATTCTGCAGCATAATTTATTTGTCTTCAGTAAATGCTTATCTTATTTTTCTGCATGTAAATCTTCCTTACTATCGAATCAAGCTATGCAATATATATATTTTTCTAAAAGAACAGCTAACTTAACATTTCAGAAATATTCAGATGAAAAAACTGTCCCAGTAGTAATAAAGAATAAAAAATGGTGATTGCAGCAGTTGAAAAACAAGAAAATTTCAAAAATACTTAAAGAGAAAGATGCAAAGAATGCGACCCAAAGAGAGATCGATAAATGTTAAAGAAACGTCCTTCACGATCTGCGTTTTATTGCTGGAGCATACGTATAATCGCGAATGAAAATCTTGTTTGCGACTTTAAAATGTATGAAGAGTAATGGATGTCAATCACAGTAAATTTGTAATTTTATAAATTGATTACTTTTCGTATTGCTTTTAAATATTTAAATCCACTGATGTAAAGAAGAGTTTGAACTGTTAGAGTAGGCGAGAAAAAAGGCAATGATAAAGGAGTTATGAAGAATGTAAAATTCGCTGTGTATTTTAATAAAATCAAAAATTAATGAAATAAGGCCATAAAAATATTTATTAAAATTTCCTATTAGATCAACACAGGCAAAACGTAACTTTTTTTCAAAAGGGTCCGAAGGTTTATAACGATTGAGAATTTTACCTCACAATAATTCAAATGATATAATTAGTTTTCAAAAGTTTTACATCTACCAAAGTTTACACAGAAAACTTTGGCAAAAGTAACTGAACGAATTAATCACTGAAATTTCATTTTAAATCAGTGTTTATAATTTTTGAATTTAGTTATTTTAGCTTTATTGTTTGTCTTAATTTACTAATATTTTTTTTATTATCTTTCTACTCTTCATTTTTCAACTGTTAAATAGAGCATCAAACTAAAAGAGGGGGGGGGACTTCCAAAATGAATTCCTCCGGAGAATCTTATTATACTGAAATTTGTAGATTTTAGTCCATCAAATTAAAGTAAAATTTACTGTACTGAAGTCATAGATGAGAATTGTGACTGTTAAAAGTCTAATAGAAAACTTAATCAATAACTCGTAATCAATTCATGAGCTGGTCTTTTAGAATCAATTCATAACTCGTAATTATTAGTTAGACTTATTTCAGAATAGTCTATATAATGTTAGAAAAGAATGCTTACTAATCAGCTTTTAAAATTTAAAATTTTTCTCAAACTACATAAATTTTAAGGAATTACACATATTTTATGCCTATAGTGAATAAAAAAAATTAATAAAAATTTATTTAAGTAAAAAATTTAAAGAATCAAAATTCAAATAACAATCTTACAAATATACATATTCGGAATGAATGTGAGAAAATGCAAATTTATCTATTTATATAACAAGGGGATGGGATCGATAAAACATTTTATTCTACACTAATGTAATACATAAACTAATATTGCAGTTAACTTTACTTCCCTGAATATAATTATCAGCAATAAATTTTGTGTAATCAGAAAGATACTTTTATAAATTAACACCCAATTATTTATTATTTTTAAATAAGTCTATTGCTTAGAAAATTAAAATATTTCCTTCTATTCTAATCTAGCTTCTCCATCCTTTTAGCATGTTAAATGAATTCTTGAAAAAAGAAAGACTTTATGATGGGAAAAGATTTTTCTTACTTAGCGGCTCAAACCCTATACTGCAAGAGCCTCAGATGGAGTCATAAGATATATATTCATAACAGATAATTCAAAATTTTATGTGAAACGTAAAATTATGTTGACTTAAAATGTACCCTAACGAATACTCAATTAACGACATAAATATTCATTTTGAAATGTAACACTCGTAAAATACGAGAAATGCATTAAATATCACGCTAGTACCATTAAGTTGTTTACTAACTTGGAATATAATTCCCTTAAAAGTTTCAAAAGAAAATATCTTTAAAAATGTTTATCGATGACAGAAAATATCGTAATAAAAACAATAAATTTACGAACGAGCGCATTACTGTGAAATAAATGCATTATGTATAATTATTGAGATTACTAACATGAACAGCAAAATATCAAAAGTTTCTTTGCCTTTTTTTTATGGAGTAAACAGTGTCAAAAATTGGTGGCCAAGAAATATCATTTAAAAAAAACTGGCATGCATTCAGTAAATAAGTACGAACATAAATATACCTGATATATTTCATGTTATTCTCCAATTCCATTTTAAAATTTATTTCGTCACAAAGACAATGTTCATTTTAAAGTTAAGTAAGATAACGAGTTCTCTCACGCATATATCCTTTTTAATTAATCTTAGGGGATTTAATATGACGTTTTACTTGAATTGAGAACATTCTTAATGTGAATGGAACGTGACGTGTAAATTAGAATAGAAATATTGAAGAGTAATGAAATGAAATGCAGTAAATAAAATTGAAAAGTTAGAATTTGTTAACTGTGAAGAGTTTAATGTTAGAGCAGTAGTAGAGGGAAAGAGACCGAAAGATTTTAAGTACGAAATTAGTCATGTTATTTCATTTAAAAGAAAGAGTATCTGATATTAGAGTAGATCCTGATTCGGAATCACCTTCCAAATTAGATAAATTTCTGATATTTTTTTATAAGGGACGTGTAAGGCCCATGCTTCACAGCCATGATACGCATCTTGATTTTTAATTATTCTATCAGGACGAATAAAATAAGTTAAAGATTTGATTGTGGGTTTATTTAGGAATTTATTGTTCTGAACTGTTTTAATTTGCGAAAGGATATTTTTGTAATAGAAGTGAAGATGGCCATCACAGAGTTTTGAAATATGAAAGGGCATTTTTAAAAATACAATAGATGCTGAAAAATTAAATCTTCTTCTTTAACCTTCTTTAAAATTATTTTAACCAACACGAAAGAGATCGGCAACAGCTACCGTAGTCCCAAGCTAGTCAAAGTGACTATTCATTTTTTTATTGCTGACTATCCACAATGCGTTAGGATTTTAAATAAATTTGAATTGAATGTCTGGTTCAGATTTTTTTCATTGAACCAAAACTTGATCCCACGATTCTAATGGTACACTTTCAATCATGAAACTTATGACAATAATCTTTAAAAACCGTTGCAATCTTCTTTAAATTTAATATAGAATTTTAATTTATAATTGTATATTTTCAGAAAAAACATTTATGTTAAATACGTTTTTTGTTTTTTATGATGTGAGACGAGAAAAAGATATTTACGTTTTATTTATCAGAAGCTTAAGGAGGTTTTATTTTGACACAATAATGGTTCACTACATATCTGTTTCCCAGTATTGATCATTTTTACAGAATTCTTCTGAACAGGACATCTGCTTAATTTAAAATGAATATTTTACATTTGAAATCACAAATAAATTTGTTGCTATACTCATAACCTGTGAAGCACAAATCGAATTTTAAAAGTATTAGAAAATTTAATCTTTAACTATGGAACGAAAAAAGAAGAAAAACATATTTAGCACATTTTTTTTTATCAGATTAGTAAAGCAAAATAAAAATATGTTTTAAACAAATTATAGTTTTACATCGAATAGGAGTACATTTAGGGAAAGTCTTTGTGTAAGCTTGAAGATAAAATATATCGAAAAATCATTTTCGAAATCAACTTTTACAAAACTATTTATAATATAATCACCCCGTCATTTTACTAACTATAATAATGATATTACTTTATAAGTTTGTGCTACCTAATTTGCATGCAAATGACTTCCCATACATTATTAAAATTAACTACAAGAAAATTTTCAGATTTTGAATGTCAGTTTAAATTTTGTTACACTATGTATTCACATCATTTTTCAGGGAACCATATGAAAATCTTACAAGTTTAGGAAAAATACTTTTGATATAATGTTAAATAGAATAAATAAGATGTAATAATAAAGGATATAATTTCATATTCGAATAAACTTTTCCATTAAATATGAAAATAGATTAATAACTATCTGTTTCCTTCTTCAAGAAACCTATTTTAAGAGCTCGTGTCTAATTTCACGCCCTAGATATCACATATGTAATGATCAGCCTAAGAAATGGCAATCCAACGAGGAAGATAATGTCAGCTATCTGTTTCTCGATGTAACCAATACATAATGATGACATTTATTCGAGATGATGTATTGCTACTGCATGATTAATCGATTACTTGTTTCCCTCAATCGATTTGAATTACTTATGTAGCTCCTACTTCCAATTTTTTTTTTCAAACAGATTCATTGTAGCACATTATTGCTGTTTTTAAATCGGATTAAATAATTCATACGGCATTTCACAATAATCAGTTTCAGTTAAAGACCTAAATTTTCCTCGAATGTAAAATAAAAGTGAAGGACTAAAAGTAAGTTGTAAGCAGTAGTGAATTCAAGAAATTGACACTAGGGCATGTATCTCCTTCCCTGTCATATTTGCGCACGAAATCTCAACCAAATTTAAAAGTGTTTATTTTGTTGTTTAACTTCAAAGCTGTTTGCTGTATCCAAGCACAAGACAGAGATATCTATTGTGTGATAAGGTTTTAGACCGCAATTTGAATTTTATTCCTGAGTTAAAACTTTATTTTTAGATTTAAGACTAATAAGCATAAATATTACGTAAATGGAATAAACAAACACTGTTAAATGTTAAAAACTATTCGAAGATAAAAAAAAAAAAAGTTGTACATCCTGTAGACATTTCATGACAGTCTTGTCAATTTTGGCTGGATCCGCCACTGCTTGTAAGTATTATATTTCTAATTAAATTAAAAAAACAATTATGTAATTGCATGCCAAATTACGATACACTGATTTGAGAATAAGAAAGAGATACTGAGGAAGGTTAAATTAAATTATTTCATATTATCAGTTTTTTGCATACATCTGGAAATAAAAATGCAGAAGTGTTGAAAATTAACAGATGAATGATTTTATCTAATAAATTGAAGTTTGAAACATATAAATCTAATAGAATGTCCCAAACGAGTGAAATTTCTAACATCATAAGTCGTGTAAGATGATAAGGGAAAAATTTCTAAAGAATACTTAAATGCTCTGAATTTACTTCCATATTGAAATACATGCAATATCTTTAAAAACATTATTATTGAAGAACGTATAATATCATTTAATTATTAGAAATCCAAAATTAAATAAAATATTACAACAATATCGAAACAATAAAATTTTAAATAATCAAAAATTTTCATAAATTTCCTTTAATAATAGTTTTGTATTATTGTAATGATCTAGAACCGAACATAGCAAATGACTGAAAATGCGGAAGAGAATTATCTTGCTGAAAAAGTGTCCCTTGAAGATCATTTACAAGAGATTCCACATGGAGTCAAATAATGTCAACAACATAGCATTAGCCTGCTAAGGTTCCCTGACACACAATTTGAGTAAACCGGCTATTATAGGCTATTGCCCCCATTCCATTACGCCTGCTTTGTGGGTAGTGTGTCGTTCAAAATAATGGATAGAATTGTAAGTTTCATCAGGGCATCTCTACAACTATTCATTGTTATCGCCTATTCCGCAAACGAAGGAAGATTTATCACTAAACACCACATTTTCTCAATGGGTGAAATTCCATGTCGCTTTGGCTAGGCACTTCTGTTAAGTCCCCGATGTTTTGATGTTTTAAGCGATACAGGAATAGGACGCTTGGTTTACAGATTTGCTTCCGCTAATGGGTATTTGGAAATGGTGTGTGAAACAACTGGCTGCCCTACAACAATTGGCCGTTGTATCGTGCATTGAGTCACTGTGAGACCCACGAGCGTTTGTCGCAAGATCCTTCGATAATTTCGCCTTGTCGATTTCCTGGTCGCTCGAGACCCAATTCTCTACCAGGGGTACCATCTCGAGTCCATTAATCTGAGAATGTTCTGACGGCAAATTCTGAAGGATCGTCCTGAAAAGAAACACGGAGCTAAGGACAGTCTATGATTTTTATTGCAATGATCAAGCCCCTCTCAAACTCGCTTAACTGCGCGAAAGTTTTCTCACACATCTACCTGGCATTCTTCTCTTACAAAAATCCTCCTAAAGTCGGAATGTGATCATTACGTTTATGAATCTTCCACTGCGTGCCGTTTTATATCAGATCCATTTCCTAATTCCAGTGCTACTGCAGGGTGTAAGGTCATGCGTATTCGAACCTAAGTTGAATCGTTTACAAATAGGATATCATTCAACTTCTTTGATACGTTTCACGATTGTAGCTCGTTTTCTTCTTGATGCTCTATTTTTAATATTCATCAGTGTATATGCATATAATTATTAGAAGAGCAAAATATTGCGTTTAAGAGTTTGAAAAACACGAAGACAGGACTTAAAAAATGAACTTAAAAATAATTTGATGATTATATTACATTCATTATTCCAAATTTAGAACAGATAAAAAGCATATCAAAATATATGCTAATTATTAGGAATCCATTAAATGTTCATAACATATTCGTCTCAACTATTACCCTATTTTCTTTAGTATTCTCGACCAGTTTCCTTATCTCTATTATTCTCGACCGATGCCATTCTCATTGTTTCCATTCATTGAGAAAAAAATTATGAATATTATAATTAAAACTACTTGAGTCTGGTTTATAAAATTATATATATATTTTTAAATAACTATCTAAATTGATTAGAATTACATTGATGTATGTTAAAGATCACTTTTAAAAATTAACTTTTGCTTGTTTCAATTGAATGCGGCATTATTAATCAATATTTAAAACTCACACACACAAATCTTTCTTTTTTTTGTTGGAAAGAATTCTGAATTCAAACAATATCGTATTCAGGACTCTAACAGTTAGTTGAAAGAAAATACGTAATAGAACCTCACTATATCTTTAACAGCAATTAAATATTCGTTTCATTTTATAAGGCTGCTGCCATTATTTATGTTCTTGATCATTCTAAGGCATTATACATCTTATCATTAATTGGCATTGGATTGCAATGAATTTAATTCTCATAATGATACGACGAAATATCAGCTATTTTTAAAAAGAAAGACTAATTTAAAATACTTTAATTTGCAAAACGTACATTTCTTAAGGTATAGATAAGCAGACAATCCTTTCCAAAATTTAATACATTATTTCCTCCTCAAAATATTTCCTTTAAAACTTTAATTGAACTAATTTGTAATGATGAAACAAGATAATAGAGAGAGTAAAATACATAAAGTTGTATTTTTTTAATATTATTAAGCCCCTGAAAAAACACAAACAGTTCATTCTAAAACTTTCAATCGGCACTGCACAATTGTTACAAATTGGCTTGTTCTTACGCTAAATAAGATTCAGTTTTCCGTAACTTGTAATAAATTAGCTTATTGTGATATTGTTAATTTTGTTAATTTGTAAAGAAGAAAATACATTGTTGTTCCATTATCAAATATCAACACAAAATAAACACAAAATCACACGTAATGCTACTCTATTACCCAAAGAGCGCAAAAATGTCGCAAAATTCAAAGACTTCGAATAATTACCCTGTTTAGAAACATAAAATTAGTTCATCCAGCTTAATTGGTCATAAATCTCAGCTTTCTCTTCGTTTTGCAATTAACTTTTCATTTTGTCTTGAGGAAAATAAGAGAAAGAAAAATAATAGACGATTGGTTTATAGGATATAAATCGCATTCGGCGGGGAGAATTTTCGAAGAACATTGTAGACAACAAATACCGTTGTGATGACAAGGTGTCACTATTTAGCATTTAATCCATATTGATTTAATCAAAGTTCAGCCACCTAATAAATACTCTAAACAGTTAAATTTTAAATTTAATTTTAACTTATTTCAGAATAATAAAAAAATCAAATTGGGTATTACGAATGTG
Organism: Nephila pilipes; assembly: GCA_019974015.1. NCBI lineage: Eukaryota > Metazoa > Arthropoda > Arachnida > Araneae > Nephilidae > Nephila > Nephila pilipes. Next base: position 57,687 of record BMAW01014154.1, read on the forward strand.
GATCAGAATCCTTCACGCGTTTGCATCTTTCGATAAATATAATAAAATTTATTTAATTTTATGTACAAGTGGCAAACTGGATCAAATACCGTAATAAAACTAATAAGTTGGATCCAATTAAATATTCGTTCTCAGGTTGTGTCTTTGGGCTGCTCATGGTTTTAACTTGACTAATCTTGGAGACTTTTTGTAATTTGAATTGCATAAAATTTGAACTCCTTGCCAAACAAATAAAACATGCTTAAGTAAATTAAATGAAGATCAGAAATGTAATGGATGGAATTCGGAATAGTGATAAATAAGCGAAATAGAATTGGAAAAAAGGAAACACTTGATAACGAGAAGCTGATAGATGTTTGTAAATTAAATGAAGTGAATTATTGTAATTAACTTTTTGTTAGAAATTTGGTTTGAGATAACTTTTGGTTAGAGTAAAAAGAGTCGGATCTGCTATATGCAAAAAGTGTCTCACTCGATAATAATCAGTTGGCAAGCTAAGGCTTTATTGTTTAATTATAAGGTAGGTTGAAATTGAGTTACGAGGAATTCGAGAGAAAAGTGAAATACATATTCTGAGAATAAACTGTGTTGTCCTATTTCTGACGTCTCTTCAGTTGGATTTGTGAACTTATTGACCATATTTCATTGGACTTTAAGATATTTGTGCTGTTATATAATGTAAATCAACAGCTAAAAGACGATCGTTTAACAGTATTTTTGTACTCTTTCTTGCTCTTTCTTATCAACGTAAAATTCCATTCAACTTCGATCTTCAAACCTTCAGATTTTTCTCTTTCTTTTTACTTTAAATTGTTCGCAGCTTATAAATGCTCTTTGATCAGTCTTATTCACTACATTTCAATATCTCTTATCAAATTTATGTAAGTCTCAGCACATTCGCAAAAGTTCTCAAATCAAATAACGTCATAAAACACATAAATGAGTTTAGTTGAAGAGAAATACGAGAGAGAATCTGGTTATACTGTATTTTAAGTATATGAGTGACCCCGTTTTTGCAATAAAAAAAATTGTTCCAAAAAGAGAGGTGCTTTTATACATAGATACAATTATAAATATTAAATAATTAGTCAATTCTTCAATACTCAGAACTTTACAACTTACTACACATCAAGGCTCAGATCTATACCCGACAACCGTTTATTAGATGAAAGTTATGAGGAATTTAATGGTTTCTGTGACGAATAAAGTATTTTATTTTTATATACTAAATTAAATAGTATATATTTCATATATAGCATTGATAAGATAGTGTATATATGAAGGAATTTAAGATGAAAAGTTATTTACAATTTTTAATCCCCAAAATTCAGACGATAATTTATACTTGAGTGTTTTTATACATGTTAGTTAATGTACAATACGTACAATGTATGCTAAAATGCTACGAAATTTCTAAATTATAAAAGTTATGTTTATCAACATTAGAAAATACAAGTAAAATGTTTCTGTAATAGTGAATCAGATTGCATTATTTTTGGATGAAAACCAATTTGTGAGAATACTAGGCCTCAACGTAAGCTTCGATCGATAGAAAAATAGTAAATGTTAATATTTAATGAGACAAGAGCAAAATATTTGAATATGAAATATGTTATGACCTTCTGAATTAAAGTATTCGCATACAATCAGCTGATACGATCAAAACATTTTTAATCGAGTCATTTCAACTGCCGATTAGGGTAATTTAGAAGACATTTTAATCAAAATATCCTATTGTTTCTTCATAATTTGAAGGAATGCATTATATCAACTTAATATATGGTATATCTTCCTTTTTTTAAAATTTTTTATTAATTATTATTAAAATACATTCCAATCGATTTAAAAACATAAAAGCAATTTTGGACACAAACAGTAGTGTCCAAAATTGCGGACAGTTTTGGAAATTTTTATGTTTTTTAAATTTATATGCTCGTAGAAAATGTTACTTTTCCCAAAATGCAAAGTCATATAAATGATTTTAAAATTAATTTAATACTGAATTCAATTCAAGAAACAAAATTAAATTTTTTTTTTCAATACAAAAAAAAAGTTTTTCGTACTTTTATCTAAAAAGCAAACACAGTTATAAAGTGGTATGTAATGTCTAACTTTCCTGACCTTCACAGTTCTTGTTCTGGGAACCAATCAATCGTTAGTAACTGCCAGTAGGAGCTGACATCATGTTTACAGTTGGAAAAAGTTATTATTATGCTTTGTTCTGTATATTTTTTTTAGTTTAGTTTAGTTTTTATTAACGTCGCACTAGATGCGATACGAGGACTATTAGCGACGGACCTCGTAATTTTGAACCTCGGTCAAGTGACGAGGACTACATCTGAGCAGGCACCCCCTCTCCTAACTTCCACACCGTGCCAACAAGAGGACATTGGGCCCCGACAGATTTAACGTGCATCAGCTCTGGTTACACGGCGGGACTTTTTGTTCTGCATGAGGAAGACTGTTTCTTATATAATCAAATTACAAGTAGAAATTGTTGTAAGCAAATTTAATATTTATTCAAGAAGCTTTGATTTTGATTTGGTTTTATTAACATCGCACTAGATGCAACACGAGGGCTATTATTAGTCAAGAAGCAAAGAAATAAAATAAAAGAGTAGGTTGGACACCTAGAAAGAGATGTAAGATTATTGCGTTACGAGAAAGTAGTCTTTCCAATGGTGAAATTGCAAGACAGGTGGGAGATTCAATGACTAAATTTGAAATCATAAGTATTTTCTTACGATATCAAGAGACAAACTCAATAGACAATAAAACCAAAGCAGGAAAAGGCTGAAAATAGTGCTATAAATCTGCTGATGACAGAATCATAAAAAGACGGTTTCTCTAAGATAGAAGAATGTCATCAACGGTCATCAGAAGTGAACTGATGCTGATGCTTCATTTCAAGAACAATCAGGGGAAGATTAAAATATGTTGAACTAAGAGGTAGAATTCCACAAAAAAACCCTTATACCAATTAGCAGCTACGCAGAAAAAGACTACAGTGGGCAAAATAACGCATTAATTTGATAGATAATTGGTGATCACAAGTTTAATGGAGCGATGAAACTAAGATATCGTTATTCGGTAGTGATGGGTGAAAATATGTAAGACGTTGAATAGGAGAAGAGCTATATCCTGACTGCATTTAGGCAACTGTGGAGAACCCACTTAGCATTATGATTTGGTCATGCTTGTCAGCTGATAATACTGGTCGCCTTCATGTCATCGATGGGACACTGAACGCCAGAAAATACATTGACACTTTTCTAGAACCAAAACTTCTCTTTTCCATGAGGGATCTCTTTCCCAACAATGCTTCATTTTTTTTTCAGCAGAATTCTGCTCCTTACCACACAGCAAAATTATCAAAAGAATAGTTTCGTACAGAGAGCACTGAATTGTTCTCCTGTCCAGGAAACGGTCCTGATTTCAATCCTATCGAAAACTTGTGGCACCATTTTGAAAACTCTTGTACGAATGAGAAACTCATCAATTAAAAAGGAACTAATTGAGACTTTAATTGTTTCCTAGCATCATGCAATAGCGAAGGAAGAGTTTAAAACTATCTTCAGCTCAATGAAACATCTAAGTGAAGCTGTAATAAATATAAAGGCTACGCTACTAAGTACTGATAACTCACTGCATTCATCAGTAAATAACGTATATCAATAATTATTGTTGCCTAACTCTTTTTGTATTGCAAATATTAGAATTATTTTTGTATTGAATTCAATATTAATTTTTTTTTTTAAAATGATATATAAGACCTTACATTTTGTGAAATGTAACGTTTTCTATAGGCATATAAAGTTAAATTTTCAAAAGTTTTCACAGTTTTGTCCACCACTGTACTTGTAATTCAGTTAGTAACAAAATGATGTTTGATTTATTCGCGTCAGTATGATACGGGATTAAAAGAAATATTTCTTCATAGAATTTCAAAAATTTCCTATATTGATATATTTCTTTCTCTACAGAAACTCTATATTGCCTATTTCACAGTGAAAAGGGCCTTTATACATTTTTTTCACACTCGCTTCAGATTCTTTACAAATTTTATCACTCCCATTTATTTTCAACACATATCCGGATGGAAAATAAGATTCTTGAAAGTAATATGGCATCGCTTATCTCAAACTGAAATTATGATAGCTGCAACGAAGTTGAAAAAATCAAAACATATGGCTATTGATACTATTTTTCCACTTTAAGTTTTACAAAAAACTTTGATTTTAACTTTAGATTAGCCCTTTCAAATTTAATATATTGTAAAACACAATTTTTATGGATAATAATATGATTAGTAAAGTTCATATGGTTACTTTCCTATTTTTCTCAATAACTCCATTTCTGTCATTTCATTTAATGAAAAGCAACAATGAAAAAAAAAACATTTGGTAAAGAGAACGTTATTTCTATTTCAAATTATTTGAATGTGTAACCCTCCAATGTTGTTATTATATCAGGGCAAAATAATGAACAGCCGGAATGGTTTCAGGAACAAATATTATTTAATACTTAACACGTTCCAGAACACAAGACAGGATACAAAACATATATAAAACACAGATTCACGAACATCACTCCATCATTCTGCGAACAGAAGTCTCTCGCCTTCCATCGTGCTTGCACTTGCCTTTCTCATCGTGCTTGCGCTTCTAACCAAAAAGAACATGTGCCTCCATCTGGCTACGTTTAATAGTACATGGAAGGTAGTGCTAAATTACAGTGTTACAAATATAAATAAAAATAATCCAAGCATATTTTCATTATTATTCCATTCCCCCTCCTTTTTAAAAGTTTCTAGCTTGGGGATATGATGAATATATCACAAAAAAAAAGAAAAAATATATATTTATAATGAGAATGATCAAAATAAGCATAATATTAAATTTAATAAATATTAGAAGAAATTTTTTGCATGCAGGTAATGCAGCCATCATTAGTCGTATTGTCTGCTGCTATAGGTTTCCGAAAACATTGAGAATCATGCATGAACCTCAATCGATTTGATAAAATTCATCACATAATATTGAATAAAAAAACCTACGAGAATCAACAGTTCATTACATTTCACTAATTCCTCAACCACTCCCAAAAAACCAAAAAAGTAAATTTCTTCTGAATACTCTTTTGGAAATAGTTCAGTCATCTATTTGGTAACTTAAATAAAGGCTAAGGGGCAGTTTCACCTGTTTTGCTTCCAGGTACCTTATTGTTACAAAATTTAATTGTATTTTGTGGGTGTAAGCGAGATATCTTCCCAACACGGGAAGATATTTTCAAAAGACACTTTAATCACAAATATTCAAGGCAAGGCGAACACAGGCAGCTCATTTTGGATAGATTAAGAGAACAATTAACAGACACAGTACTTATACAGATTAGCGACAGAATAGGAATTAAAAACAGCACCTGAAATACAGCCACAGCACTTTCAGTAACGCTCGGCTCACCAGCTTACTGGATTACACAAAGGACAGAATTCCGAAGCAATTCTTCGCACAGATTCTGACAGCTTGCGGTAATCCCGACAGATTTCCCGGCAGATTCAGGCTACTTCTCCCTCGGCCGATTCCGACAACTCCATTTCCCAACTGATTCGCTCTGGCTTCGCATATCTCCATGTTTATAGTTATTTAGTTCAGGAATGACGTCACACGGAAAATTCAGGAAAAGTCTATAACTTTCGCTATAATCGAGGTGTATTCCAGCATTTTTGAGAATGTTGCTAAATCGTCAATGTGCCAAACTGGTCGCCAAATTCGAGGCCAAGTTTGATTGGGCATTAGCTTCATTGGCTGACAGACGAAATCTCTGTAAAGGTATATTTTTCCTTATTAGAGTTATATGGTAAGGAAGAATTATCGCAGGTTCGTAACATTATATTATAAATTACAGTTAAGAATATTTTAAAAATTGAATCAGTTACAATAAAATATACAGTTTTTCAATGTAATCAAACAATTGAAAGATATTTCAAATAATTATGGAATAAAATAATGATATATAGTGTCTAACCTCTTTTAATGATCATTTTCAATTATATTGCTAATTATTTATAAAAATCTTTTAATTGAATAGTCAAGGTGAATGAGAAAGATTAATCTAAATAAACATTAAATAATAAAGGCAATATGCATTTTTTGCGTTTATGTACTTTAATATCATTTTAATCATCAACTTTTTAGAAATATAGTCATAAAAACTAACTTTAAATAAACCTTTAAACCATGTTCTGTATTAAATACGCAGTTAAAATATAAAAAGTCAAGTGTCGCATTTCCAGATTCTGTCAAATGTTCTAATCTTAATGCATTCCGTCTGAAATACAGCTAATCTGAGTTTATCGTGTCATTATTCTATTGCACCAAATAGTTGAATGTTAAATGAAGCTTAATGGATTCCTTGAAAGCCCATCGATCGTTCTGAACTCAATATAAAGCTCTTTTTAGTTTTTTTTTTAAACTAATCATTTTACTTAACAATTAAATTTAAATTCCTAATATGATAAAAAAAAGTCTGAAAGAATTGTTTGAAGACGCTTATTATGTTTTTCTTGCATCAATTTATCATTCAACTACGACATGTTAAATAATTCACCAGATGCTTCGTGATGGCTTCAAAAATCGTTTATCACGGTAATGTCATTAACCTACAAACGTCCTTGGTGTTGTACGAGATACAGTACACAGAACCAGTCGTTAAAAGTATTTTGATGACGGAAAAGTTAGAAAAGAATGATAGAAATTTCGAACATGCTGCGATGTTATTATTTTTATTACTTTCGGATAGGAAGCTATTTTTTTTTATTTCTCACCAAAAATGTTTACCCTCAAATGACGAATTTCTTTCAAACTTAAAATAAAATACATTGGTCATTAAAACTGCATACTGCTAGTCAGGATGACAAGATTAAATATGCAACAAATTTTTACAAAAATTGTATTCAGTTAGGCTACCATGATTGGTTCATAGTTATTGACATCGCTCTTAGAAGCACTCGAAGAGCTATTGGCGATGGACCTAGTAATTTTGAACCTCTGAGCTCTCCAAACTTCCACATCTTGCCAAAGGGAGAACTAGGAGCCTCGGCAAATTTAGCGTGCATCAGCCTCTCTACCCGGTGGATCTTTAGCCTCACCAGAACTGGAATCCACGACTCGATGAAACAACACCGACCTCAAGGTTAAGACCATGACTACTAAGATACCGTACCCAACAAAGGGCTTATCTTTAGCCGCTAAACATATGGTGGTTGACGAAGCATATTTTAATTAATTACAAAATGTCTTAGCCAATCACGTTTCAGAATTTTATTGTGAAAGTGTTTGCGTATATATTTGATATATGCTTTTACCAGTAATGATCTTATTTTTTAAAAATATGTCATAATAAGTTTCTCCTACTTTTTTTTATGGATTGAAATAAAATCAAAGTGTTTTATTTACTCAGAGATTAATCTCTTACCTTAAATCATGTGCAATCAGGAATCAAGAAACGACTGAAAATGAAGAAAATTATTCATAATTTTTTGACAGTTGTCAGGCAGTCATTTTTGCCATAAGAGTTTCGAACTACTTCTTTTTACTTTGATTTCGTTCTTGAAAGTCTTCTTTTTGAAGTAAAATTATTTTAAATTCGACTTGTCATTACTAGCCAACAAAAAGGCCGTAGCAATAGGGGACACGTAATATAATTTAATTATTATTAATTTTTATTAGAACAAACTCTATTTAATAGGTTGGAAAGAAAAGAATCCCTTTGGTAGCGATATCTGTTCTTCGCAATGCACTGCATAAATATTTAATATTTAAATGTCATTCAACGATTGAATGAAAAACATTCGAAATTCAAATTGTTAAACAGCTTGTATGTTGTTTCTTAAAATAAAATTAAGTAAATATTTTACAATGTTGTTTAGATAAGTGTTTATTTATTAAAGTAATACAGAAAATGAAAAACAGAGGAATAGGAATGCAATTTTAAAATTGTCATATATGAATTTTAACAACATTTTTTTTGTAAAAACAAAATCTCCATGGATAAGAATATATGGTTAAACTTTCATTTACCTCTTGTTTTAAATTTCAGTTCATTTTTTCATACATAAAACAAAAGAAATTTAGAGTAAACAAAAATATTTTATAAAAATTGTATTTTATAACGATGATGAAATTATTCGTTTTTTATCAGCAAACCATTTCCCAAATTAAAAGAGTGCTGCTGTCTTCGATGGAAACTTTACTGCAAATATTTAATACTATTGTCACATTCAGATATGCATTTCAAAATATCATTACATTACTAACATTCAGAAATTTCAATTTAGCTATATCAATTTTAACTCATGCACAACATTATTCCTATGTATTCACCTTGTAATGTTGGACTATTAGAGTTCTTTTGTCAATTACTTTGATGACTGCTTATAATTTAATTTCCCAAAAACAAAACCTTAATCCAATCAAATGAAACGTGATTACAAAATAAGTTAAACTTAAGAAGTATAATGAAATGATAGTGAAAAACGGACATATAAGATATGCCAAAATTTGTAGAAAAAAGTAGGAATGAGACGAACTTGAATAGTGAGCGGAATATATTTGTGTGTTGTGTGAAATCGAATTTGATATTGTTGGGAATAATATCGACTGTTTCTTGAGAAATTTGAGCTTTCGGTGCAACTATATAATCATATACTAGAAATCGAAAGTCGGGAAAAGCTTGATATTTAATATTTACTTAAAACTTGTTAGTAAACATGTTGAGAGACCGTGAATTGATAGAGAGAATTTATCTCTATTTTAATGATTCGTTTGTAGGTTTTCCGTCTTAAAAATAATTTAAGGCTCTCGCCTACCGGTCATTCTGATTTTATGAACGTAATGTTAATCCTACGGAATTTCGACTATCATTCCTAACTCTTTAATATTCGATATATTTGGATGCAATAAAGTGCAAGAGAAAAAAAATAATGAAGGCTTCTGTGGAATTGCTTTTTTCCTCCGAATTTTAAAAATATTTTTACAGCTATTTTAATGATTCATTTGCGAATTTTTCGGTCTTCAAAAATATTTTTAAATGTTTTTAAAAATAGGAGGAAAAAATAACTTAGTAGAAGCCTTCATTAATTTTTGCTTTTTCGGATGCACTTTATTACATTCAAATAGATCAAATAGAAAAAAATTTGAAAGTAAAAGTAGAAATTCCATAGGATTAACATTACGCCCACGAAATCAAAATGGCCGGTAGATTTGAGCCTTAAGGCTCCCGTCTACCCTCCATTTTGATTTCGTGGGCATAATGTTAATCCTATGAGATTTTGACTTAAATTCTCACATCTTTATTATTTGATCTATTTGAATGCAATAAGGTGCATTTGAAAGAGCAAAAAATAATGAATGCTTCTGTGGAATTACTTTTTTTCTTCGATTTTTAAAAATATTTGAAAATGCTCATCAAAGACCGGAAAATTCAAAAACGAATAATTAAAATAAGAATAAAAATATTTTTAAAAATCTTAGGAAAAAAGTAATTCCACAGAAGCATTCATTATTTTTTGCTCTTTCAAATGCAATTTATTGCATTCAAATAGATCAAATAATAAAAGTGGGAGAATTAAAGTCGTTATTCCATAGGATTAACATTAAGCTAACGAAATCAAAATGGTGGGTAGACGGGAGCCTTAATAGAGTTCATAAATAAGTTATTTGAATAACAACCTATGACTGATTGAATTGATTGAAATTGTATATATATGTTATTGAAACTAGAGAGAATAAAAGGCGCTGACCATCAAGCGAGACTCTGTAGATCTAAGAGATATGGTACGAACTTCCTCGAAGAATGACGTCCATGAGATGGGTGCTGGCGTCCTCGAAGAAGCGAGACTCTCTCTAGATCCAACAGATAGGATGCTGACGTCCTCGGAGAACAACGAAAGTAGTATTGCATTGAAATTTAATCGCGAAAATATATTATACTCTACGTGAATTATTTCAGGGCATCATAGAAATAAACAAAATGAATTATGTCAAACAAGTCTGTCCTACGAAAATTTTACTCGGAATATGGATTTAATCAAGAACCGATTTCTGAAAGTCACCTGTCTCACAGGTAATGAGAATTTCTTACAACTGAATTGTGAATTATAATTCACACATATGTGCTTAAATCTTAAGTTAGAGACATTTAATATGTTATTTAAGTTAACGGAAGAGTTGGATAATAGGAAGGTATTACAATCTATACCTTTGAAAAATGTATTTGAATTTACATACTAATAGTAAACTGTCTTTCAAAGATTTGTTGCAAACAATAAATTATGTTGTTTAAAACATTTATTTTTTCTGTAAATTCTTTTCCAGACAATTGTATTGAAATTGCTATGTGTAAAGAAATAGTTTAAGTGAAGAAGTTATGCTACTTCACCACTCTCCCGACGCAATGCTACTGCGGTTATCCGTGATATCGCTCCCATTTGGCGAAAAAAAAAATTAACCTTCGCCAACGACTTCCTTTAACGTCAAAGTACTAATTTTCCTTCTGAAATTGTATTAATACATAACTAATAACTAACACAAGACGAGATTCTAGAAAATAATTACAACCTTATTTATCTAGTAGCTTTCTTTTTTCTTTTCATGAAAATTCTTTCTCCGAAATTATTCTCATTCTGTTTCTCTTTCCTTCTCTTAAAAAAACGAAATCATTTTGATGCACTGAAAGAAACTATTTCGGTTCATTTCTTGTAATACTTTGAATCTCTCAAAATGTTAAATGGAATTTTCTTCACAATTATCCTTGTAATATCAAACATCAAAGTAATGTGAACATTTTACGTTCACATTACTTTCACGTTTTAAAACCAAAAAACTCCATTTTTCTGGTTTTATATCGAATTACGTTTGGGTAAATAGAGTACTTTACTTTAAAAATATATCCACTTTATTTCATATTTCAGGAAATGACTTTTTCCGCATCATCTATTTTTTCGAAAATTCTAGTAAACATTTTCCATTAGTGACCATAATCAGAATGTAACGTTATATGTCTAGATTATAGGTTGCCAAAGTGGTTCAGGTGGACCCCCAGGGGTCCATAGGAGACCACACGGGGGTCCACATAGACGTGAAAAGAAAACAGGGGTTCACAAGTTGTAAGTGGGGGTCCACGAAAAATTTTCTGATTTTCATAATAAAGAACAAAAATTTTGGCTTGGATTTACCTATCAACGTAGGCAGGTAGCATCATTCACTAGGTAGGTACTCAAAAATATTCGAGACTCAGTTCAAACACAGAATTGAATAGAACAATAGATAATAGTACAAGTGTACACCACATGTCGAGACTTGCAAAGTGCCGCCCGTGCGCCCGCTCGTCCAGGATGCTTGTTTAGACCTGCAAAGGGATGAAATGCGACTTGCGCTGTGCTTTCAATCTATATTAGTATAAATACGAATGCCAAAAACAAAACGTTATTCATTTATTTCCGGGATTTTGAACATAAAAGTGTGACTGTGAGTGAATCGATGTCAGTGTTTCCAGTGCCGGAAAAAGTAAGTATCTGCCTATTTGTTATACATATTTTTATTGTATATTGTAATTTATCAATCATATTACATTTGTTTTACTATTTGAATGTAGTAGGTAGTTATGTAGTAAAAATTAAATACTAGAGATTATTCAAAACTTCTATAAAAGAACAAAAAGACAGGAAAGATTAAAATTTAGGTGCCTAGGTACTTTTTTATTTAAAAATATTTATTTACGCACATATAACCACAAGTATTATTTTAATAAATAGGACACAAGAAAATGTGCTACTTTTTTTTCTTCTTAACACCCCCAATTTAGGGTGATATTTTTTAGGAGTTTTGGGAATATAGTAGAAATGTAGCAGCAGGGTGTCTACCGAAAATAGTAAAAATTTGAAAGTGGCCCACGAGAAAAAAAAGTTTGGGAACCTCTGGTCTAGATTGATAAATTTCAAGACAAGATATGAATATGACACATTCTTAATTAAACGAGAATCAAATCCAAATTTTCAAATAATTTTTTCTGAATTGAAAAAAATATATAATATTATTTTTCTTAAGATATTTTGAATTTTATTGTTCTTTAGATATTTTTACTAACGCTTTGTTCAAATCAAAAATGTATACACAGTAAACAAATATTAAGCATATTGAATGAATAAGGGTCTTAAATTATATGAGGGCTAATTTTAATATTTCTGTGAGATTTTATCATATTCACCCAGATAAATTTAGTGGTTATAGAATTCAACAACAAATATCTTTTTTCTTTTCCGAACAACATTACTTACAAGGAGTTTAACCCTTAGGCTTCAACAACATCAATCACAACAAATATTTATTTCTTAACTGAACAACATTACGAGCAAGGCGTAAAACCCTTAGGGGCTTTGACATTATTTATACTAAATGTAAAAGAATATAAAATTATTTTCTGATTGAAAAACAGAGTCATGTGTTGGCAAGTAAATCGTTATGTAATTTCAAATTCTACGTTATTGATTGTTTACATAGCTATAATATAGGATCAAATAATTAAGATGATACTTGAACTGATATTTATCTATTAATGATAACTGATTTTATGATCAGAAATTTACTGAATTTTCAATGAGCCTGATATATCATTAAATGTATTGAAATGAAACGAATGAATGAGTTTCTTGTGTTCTTAAAATGGACGGAAAAAAACAAGTAAAGAAAATTTTTATTGTAAAACCCTTTGCTAGTCGGAAAAGAGGAAATCCGAAACTACGGTGGCTTAATAAGTTGAATCGCATTTTAAGATGATTGGGGAAGAAGAACTAGCAGACTAAGGCAAAAGGCAGTCTTTCTCGAAGGAATCCTCAAACGAAGGCCTTGGCCTAGCCATCCAAGTTAAAGCAAATATGATGATGATATGTTATTGTTAGAAACTCTATATAACATCTAGGTTTCACAGTCCATTAAATACACCGCATCCTCCATCATATGGAAGGTTGTTATTTAAATGATCCAAACACTATTTTAATAGGCTTTAAGCCGATTAATGAAACCTTTTTTTATAAGAATAACTATACTGATTAATTATATTAAATTGTAAAAGTAAATAATTTTAAGGTTATATATATTTTTTGTATATTTCTGAATATAAGTATTGGAGGTACCATTTTCTCGATTTCCATGTATTTAGTTGCCTTTGAATCAGCCAGGATTTATTTGAACCATACTGTAAGCGTAAGAGAATTGAATCTCACGTTAAATTCGTTAAATATTACGACATAAAGTAAATAAAAAGAAGAATGTATATTTATAATTACTACCACTACTTTAGTTTTTCTTGAAATTTTTGAATTTAGAGATATTTGTGTATTTCAATAGGGACACAATAAGGAAATTTAAAATAATTTGATTATGAAATTATTATTTATGAAAAGCGAGGGAGATAAATCGGGATTAGCAGCAGACACAGTACACGTCTACTCTATCCGGTAAATAATTGAGAAATAATAGTTTGTTTCTCGTTTGCTTCTCCGGGGAAGTTAAAATAAGGAATATCACCTGGTAATAGATGTAGGGATCTGTATGTATTTTATATGGAAGCTACTTGTTTTGTAGTAAATATTTCTATTAGTTCAGAGTGTGGAAAATGCCAATCTTAGCCTTTACGGAAATCACTCGATCGCATCAATTAAAAGATTAAAAGGAATAAGATCAAGAAATAACGATGAAAGCATTACTATGGTAGTTAAAATATACGATTAATTAAGAATTAATTAATATTAAGAGAAATCGTGACGCAAACACGCACACACACACACACACACACACACACACACATATATATATATATATATATATATATATATATATATATACAATTTATACCCATTTGGTTTTAAAAACATTCATCAAACTTTTTTACTATCGACAAGAAATATGTTGGAGAGTTCCATAAATTGTTTACATCAGACGGCAAAACTGAGCAAAATAATTCAAGTATAAAGGTGTAGAATTATTGATTGTTAATCTTCCGGGTTGAGATAGAAAATTAATCCCTAAACAATTCTAAAATCCTGAAGCTGGTCGATCAGGGATTGTTAGTTTATGTCTCGCCATACAACATCCTTTGAGGACTATCTCCACAATACCGTATTAACTATAATAAATCCTCCTTCAAATACACATCGACATATAAATTCATCATCCTTGTACTTTTAAGTTATAAATATATATGATATATTTGTCCAGAATTCATTCCATTCAATCCTCAGTAAATAGAGACATGTATTTTTTCTGCTATGTATTTTGATAGTGGTGAGTACATTTCCGCTTATAACTATAGTGTTTAAATTGATTTAAGGAATTCATTATTAATAAATAATTGCTTTATTTGTTAAGAAGGCTTTTAACGAGAACGGTTTGAGTTTGAGATTATATTTCTACATACAAAAATAATATAATATTTAATACATTTACTATATCAATTACATAAGTTGGCTCTAATATTTGGTATCATATAAATAAAATACAGTTAAACCTCCCTTTCATATTGAAAAAGGAAGTTTTTACTGAATAGGTCTATTAATCTTAAAGTAGTTTGTATTTATTCTAAGTCATAACATATATTTTTGTACTCCTTTATTTTTTATTGTAACGGAAGCAACGTATTTTATACACTTTATACCTTCCGTTTTTATCTACCCTTCTCTATCGTTTAATCTATTTCTTTTTCTATCTTTTTTGTACACTCAATGCTAAGCATTTAAAAGATTGGTAAGATATGAAAATGTGTTTATTGACAAATTTTTTGAGCTTTGTACAAATTTTTTTTGGCGCATTTTCTTAATGACAAACAAGATTTTAAGTGTTCATTTAAACTTGGACTTTGTTTTAATCCTTGCGTAAATGGTATTGTGGTCTGGAAGATGGTTTTACAGACAAGAGATTACGCCAGACAGTAATTCTGACTAGTTAGAGGTGATTTTGGCTACAGAATTATATAGTGAAATACACAGTTATCAAATATCTTTAAATTCCCTAATTTGGTAATAAATCTGGATGCCTCAAGACAAAATGAAAAGTTTCCAGAATGTATTTTGAGCGTATATATACGAACGCCTATTCATGTAACGTGTCAAAATATGCATCTCAAGCAAAAATATGGTTGCATATTTTGAATTGCTGTGATTGTGTGAACTTTGAATAGGTGATATTGTGTATTCGTCGTGAATTAATTATTCCTTGTTAAAAGCAAATGTATAGTATTTGTTAATGAATCTTAAAATAAAAGTTAGAATTACTCCGAAAGAATAATATGCTTATTAATTTTTTGGATCTTTTCCGACATTTGAAATCCAGTCAACCATGTAACAATTTGCTCTTGGCAACGAAAAGTTAAACGTGAAGCCTGCCTCATTTGTGATTTCCTATCTCGTTCTTGCATTCTTTACACGTTCCTTTTTTGAATGTTCGAATATTTTCTGGTTTTTTACTTGCAGCAAATGTCAATTTCTTATTTATTATTGCTAAGGATATTTGTTTCCTCATAATACTTTGGGGAGATTTAATCAGTTATTTTTCAGCTTTTGAGTAGCTCGTTGGGATTGTAAGAAGTATTTAAATGCATATAAAAAGCAACAATCGCTTCATTTGCTACAGTTAAATCGATTATATAGTACAACAAACACAGGCATACTCCTAGATTACAGTGTGCATGTATATGCACCTTTTTAGCTTTTATTATAATACAATTTTTATACAATTCCCCTTTTCTGTCAAAACTTTTACTTCTTAATGCCAAATAATTATCGATTTATTTTTTTGCATATTTGAAATAAAAGTCATATCCTGTTGAAAACAAAATAATAAGAAAAATATTTTTCTGTCGAGTTACATCTATGGAGCATTATTTAAAATACAGATTATCCAAATATATTAAATTTATTTTCCTATGTAATTTTATGTATATTAGAGATATATGTTGATTAGACCCAGACTTTGAAAATGTCATTTTTTTTCTTTTCTCCTTTTTTATTTAGCATAAAACAATGTCATGTGTCTGAAACAGTAATGAATTAGAGATATTTATCTATTTGAGGAAAATTCAAAATTAAGATGTCTTCATCGAAACTTATTGAAGTTATTGCCGAATAAAAAAATTATAGCGATAGGTAGATTGGATCCATTCAAGGTCAGAAGGTGAAGGATACTGACATAGGAATGCATTCATGGACGTTCAAAATAACAGACCTCGAACAAATCGTGCCACAACCTGGAAACGTGGGAAAGAGGAGTGAAAAATCGTGTACAAAAATAAACAAAATTTTGAGCAATGGCTCACGCTAACGCACCTGGCAGAAGTGATATAATATTGAGAAGCCGGGTACAAATATCGTCATCTTGTTGACTCCGAACGCGAAAGATACTGACTGATGCAATAATGTGAACGTAAGACGAATAATGCTCTTTAGACACCATAGACGACGAATTGAACAACTGATATATTTCAATACAGGTTACCTCATTATAATGAAAGTGGCAGAGTACTCTGCGCATCGTATAGCCCGCCACTTGAATCGTTACGACTATACTAGTAGACAGTGTTGGCAACAGTACACACGATGAGTCACTCTTCAGCTTAGATTCGGATGACCATCGTGTCTGGATGTGGAGGTGCCACTGGACCATGATCGATAACTGATCTTTCTGTCAATCGACACAACATCCGAAATGAGGCATTATACACTGGAAAGCTATATCCTTTGATATTCGATCTTCTCTAACAGTGGTTCGTAGCACAACGAGATTTTAGCAGTATGTGGTTGGTGTAGTACGGCCGCATGTGCTCCCATTCCTTGTAGGAGTCCTGGAGCTTTGTTTCAGCAAAGTAATATCCTGGACTGTTCGGGTTTTATACAATGTGCAAACATTTCTACGACCTTCCCGCGCATTTGATTTGTACCCCGTGGAGAATATTTTTGACCAGTTGATCGTGTCTTGACGTCGCGCAACAATATTCAAGATTTAGAAATAATTATATAATGGGCGTTAACCAGTCAGTCCTACAATTCCAGACGCCTGTTTGACTCAAAGCCGCATTGTATTGCGGCTTGTTTGCAACACATGGTGGTTCAACTCCCTATTGAAGAGGACTGATATACGGCCCAACTGCTTATGTAATTAATTTGTAACATGGGCTATTTGTGAAACTTTCCTTAACTAATATTAGTGTTTTCTTTCTTACTTTATATTTAAATTTTCGAATTCTGTCCAACCAATGAATCATGGTTATGAAAGTTGAATAAACTTTAGAAGTGGAATGAATATATTAATCAAGTCATGTAAAAGCGAACAGATAATTCAATCTAGACAAAATAAGATTACTCTAATAGGAACAGTGCTTGTGTAAAAGTCGTAGAAGTTTTTTTTTTGTGTGTGTGTTTACGTGATTTGTTGAAACTAGAGCTCAACGCTGCCTGGTTGATTGAATATTTGGAGGATTTACAAGCATCGTATTTCAGTAAGAGTATTCTTAGATATATTATAGAAGTTGTTACTACTAGTGCTAAGGGACTTGAAACTGTTTGAACGTATTTCCCTTATTAGAGAATTAATAAACTCTGTTTTGAAGCATAATGACTATTGAACTTGAATTGAAATTTAGATTCGGGATTCTTGTAACATTTAAGATGACAGACAAGACGGGTAATAGGATTACGTCGCAATTCTGCAGCTGATTTTGCAGCTGTAATGATTTTGAGATCATTTACATCTTTCCTATGTATTTTTATGTGTATTAAATTTAATTTGTATCCAATCCTTCGTTCTTAATGCTCTATTTCCAATGATCGTCAGTGTGTGGTACACTACTTTTTTCACCTATTATAATGCACTTTTAGAGTTCTAAATTGTCTTAGAATAGAAATGAAGTGTACGAAACATTTCTGAACTCGAGTGTTACTTTGCATGCGGAGAAGCATTCGACACCATTTTAATTTTCACGTTCAAAATTTTTAAATCAAATAAGAAAAAAATGTCATAATTTGTTACTATCAATTTTATTAAATTGACCTAATTTTTTTTATTGAGAATAGAAGTTTAAAAGTCATTGATGAAAAGAAAGTACTCAAAAGGAAAGATATACAAACATTTTTGCTTTACGAAGATGTTTGAACTTTATTTTTGTAGTAGCAGATAATACATAAAACATTATTGAAATAGATCAAGAAAGTTAATTATAACCTGAAAAATAATAGGTTTTAAAATATTGTTTTTATTTCTTTTTAAATGAACTTTTTTAAAACAATTTCCCTCAGATATCTTATAAGTTAATTATATTGGGTTACTAGATGGTATACTCGTTCTTCGCACGGGGTAATTGTAAAATATAATAATCTAGGTGGTTGGATAAAATGTTTTAATGAGTATTAACTTTTAAGTATAATGTAAGGGAAATGCAAATTTACCTCCGTGGAAAAAGAATGTAACAAAAGGAGGTAAACAAAATAGCAAAACGAAATATATTTAAGAAAACTAATTTGATAGATAATCCGTAAATTATTCTTACATATAAATAAAAGTTTATTTATCTCCAGTTCTTTTAGTCCAAAAAATTATACATTCAAGATATGATTTCAAATACACGTGTTTTAACTGACATAAAAATATTTAGGTCAATGATGGGCGGTGGGTGACATTTATTGATAGGGAAGCTTTGTATATATAAAAAGGTTTTAAAAAACTTTTAAAATACTAAAAATAAAATTTATTTTAATTTTAATATAAATAGATTGAAATGAAGTAAATATATAAAAAACTTTTAAAATTATTTCGTGCAAACTAACTCGATATGGCGATTTTTTCCCACAAAGTCGTTAATTACTTTACCATAAAAATCATTTGTCGATGATTCTATCAAAGTATTTAATTTTTTTTATTGAAACAATGCTAATGATGGTAATCATTCCTCTAAATGAGTGTTCCTTGAGAATGTAGGAATTCGCTTCAGTGTTGAAAAACTGTGCTCAACAGTTGCACTTGTAGACACAACCGTAAAAATTTATTACGTTATATTTCATAAATTACAGTTTTGTATTGATCGTAAGTAGTTATAATATTTTGCGTTATAGAGTGACTTGAAAGTATTATCTGAGCATGAATATAAATAGTGCAGTTCACTGCGTAAGGAACATAAAAATCAAAGAATTTTACCATACAATTTACTTAAAGACTAAACAGACGACTTTCAGTTCCTTTTTAGATCCAATATATGTGTTACCTCAATAATTTAAAAGTATTCAGTCTATCTGGATTTTATTTAACCATTTGGATTTTTATATTTTTCAATTCACCCGTGCCAAAAATGGATATAATACTAGCTAATTTGAAATAATTTGAAAATAACTATGCGTCGAACGTTATTAATAACGTGTCAAACATCGAAGATGGATTTGTACAATAAATAAGAAATGGAAGATAAAAGGCAGGAAACATCAGTATATGTTATGGCAGATTGGAACCCCATTTTTAATAAGTGCAGTCAGCCGTAAGAATCGTGAAATGTAAGGTAACTTGAACTAAAAAGAGAAAAAGTTAAATAATTAATACATGCGCATAAAGCCAAATCTGTTGTAAAAGGCAGCTTATAAGAATAGATTAGTTTTCACGAACCAAATCTTTGATCAACAGGAATTTTATAACACACAAATTTAGTTCTACATTCAGGAATAAATCACTGAATGGAAATAGGGTTGGTTTCCACAAAGTATGAACATTTGAAAAAATTAAACAAATTAAACAACTGGCAACTTAAAATGAAAAACAAATTTAACATTTAATAAATAAGAGGAAATCAAGAATCTACTCCCCTGAAAAAATAGGGTTAGTTTACATAAAACAGAGAAATCGAATACATTAAAACAAATTAATTAAAAGGTAGTCTAAAGTACAAAAAAAAACCCAATTTAATTAAGAGAGAGTATTAATATTCAAAACATTCTTATTATGAACAGAACCATATTTATTATGAACAAAATTCAACATTTGAAGATATTACATAAAATTTAACAATTGAAAGTAACAGTGTAAACATTTTCCTGTGATTTAAAATGCATCGAAATGTCCATCGCTTGAATGAATCAAATTGAAACATCCAAAATTGAGTGTTTCAAAAAAATACAGAGGCTCAAAACATGGAAACAATACTTTTTCGAGCATAAGTAAACAGCTAAAGATGTAATGTAAAGTTTAACAATTGAAAGTAACAATGTTTACAATTACTTGTGACTTCCAATGCATCAAAAATTTCGACGTTTAATATTACGCCACTGAATGATTACAGGCATTATAATAAATTAGAGAAAGCAAAATAAACCTCTGATATTGAGAAAATAACTAGAGATATTCTGTTAAATAATGTATAAAAGAAATTTAACAGGCAACATAGTACTGAAAGAGAAAATATGATCATTGCCGAGATTACAATACACTACACAATATGTTAAGTAATCACTTAGAACTGAAAAGGAAATCTAAGTTTAGTTTTTATCAAATAGGAATCGGACACATTAATTATAATAAAAACAATAAAAATAATAAACATTGATCAAACCGAAAACTATCTATAAAATCTATAAAAGAAAAAATCATGAGGAAGTTCAGTTCACTAATATTGACCAATAAAAATTTTAAAATAACCACAATGTGTGTCAAGTTATCGGTTAAAATGCAGTTTAGACACACAAATTGACAAGTTTTTAAGGAACAACGTTAACTCCACACAATTCTAAATTGAAAAACAAATGTGAAAATAAATTACTAACTTATTTTTCCGGTGGATTCATATGGTGAAGCGCACATATCAAATGAAATCCCGGATGAAGTGCCTTATAATATAAACATGATAAATTTTTCCTCCTTTGTCCATTGTTCACACACACAACCGCACAGCAGGATTTTTATTTTACTCAAACGCTCTTTCCAAATCAAAATTCGTTTTTTGTTACTCCTTTTTACACAGGAAAACAAATCCTTCACTCTCTTTCAATACAACGTATAACACAATCCCCTTTCATTTTGCAACGCCATTTATATCCATCAATTGCGCGGTCTCACATTTATTATGCACATATACATAAAAACAGATATCTCTCTTTCGACGAAACATACCAGTCCACAAACAAATCTTCATTTTATCCGTAACAAACTCATTCATTCACCTTCGAAACTTATCTCCTCCCTCGAAAAACATCAAGTATTAGTATTATTATATATATTCTATTAAAAATAAATCTCTCTCTCTTTTAACAAAACATTAGGATTCATAATGAATTTTTTATTTCACTCATAGCACATTTATTCATGCAACTTGCAGACAATACTCTCGTTACTCAAACAAATATAGACAGCTTAAAAAATATAAAACATTAATAAATACATTTGAGAAAACCAAGAATCAAATGTTGAAAAAAATAGAATTAGGTAGCGTTAAGCAGAAAAATTGAAATGAATAAAACTAACAATAAACAGGTAATGTAATACACAAAAATACACTATAATTAATAGCAATTATATTCAAAATATTCTTATTATGAACAGAACAATAGATATAATGAACTGAATGCAACAATTAAAAGCACGAAATAAAATTTAACAATTGAACGCAACAATGTTTACATTTACCTGTTATTTCCAATGCATCGAAATGTCCATTGCTTAACTAGAAATGAATGTTTCAAAGAACGGCACAGGCAGAAAAAATGGAAACTATTATATATTATGGTCATGATGAAGTGAATGATGATAAAATATAAAATTCAACAGTTGCAAATAACAAACAAGTAATGTGAAACACTAAAATAAACTATAATAATAGTAACTATATTAAGAATATCCTCATTATGAATAGAACAATACACATTATGTACAGAATTAGCAATTACCATAGAAGACTTTTATTGAAATGTTGTATAGTTTACAAGAGAATAAATACGTTTTGTTGCATCTTTTAGGAGTAAATTCGGCTAAAGCATTTTAAATAAAAGCCTCGTTGAAAATAATATATATTAAGAATAATATTTTTGTACATTTTCTAGTTTAAAAAAGATTATTGCTTTTTGATAACGTTTTGTAATTTGCGAATTAAAATGGAGAATTTTAATAAATTTAAAAATTGTAATAATTTTTTAAACGAAAGCTCTACTATACTCGAAAGATTTTACATTGGTTCTTTCTAAAGTTTTTAGAGTCTTTTTTTTCTGAAAACTAAACCATATCAGTACGACGTATTTTTTAGTAACAGTAATTTTATCTAAGAATTGCTTAGATATTATCCTCAACAGACAAAAGTTATTTCAATAATAATATACAGCTTATTGAACTTCGTGAAATGAATTTTTCTAGACATTTTGTTCTTTGTATTGAAATGTTTTTCTTCGGTTAGTTGATTGGGTTTATTTTCGACTGTGGAATATTTAGCCAAGGTGAACCAACTGTCGTTAATTTGTTAAAAACCAAATGTAACAAGTAAATAATTATTACAAATGTATAATAAATGTGATCTAGACGTAAGAAGATGGAAGAAAAACGCTGTCTTTAGTTGACAAGGAAGAGGGATGAAAATAAGAAAACATCGTTTGGGTATCGCGGGGACGTTTTACATTATTTACAGTAAGGGTTTAAGGAGAAAAAAGATCTAAAGCCCACTAACCATTATACTGTCGAGGCGACTGCCTGATAAAACCGCAACGGCAGTGCTGAAATAGTTTGGAGAAAAACGTGTTAGAAAAGATAGAACAGGAGAAAGAGAGAATTGGGCTGGTGATGTAGGTTCTGGCAATTGAAGGACGAAATTGTTCTTGTTTTGTTTTAGAATTTTCGCAGTTAGAATGTGTAATTAACTTCCACAGCCTCTTAATGATTTACTGAATGTGCGAATTATTTCATTTAAAAAAATTCTCTTATTTTTGGATCGTAGCCATCTTTGTGTTCAGAACTTGCCATCAATCGAACAAACGCATTCATACGGGTGATACTGCCCCATGGGAGAAAGGAAAGATAACAAAAGTATCTTGAGGTTGTAAATCCTGTACATAAGAGTAAAAAGTGCCCCCCCCCTTGGGGAAATTAATAGTTTGGAAATTTTTTAGCAATTTTATTGTAAATATTGTATAAAAATGTGAAGGAATGTGTATGCGACCATTTTTTTTTTCTCGCATTAGAATTTTCTTTATTACTATCGCTATTTAATATGAGTTAAATTGGATTTCCATGATTTAGCCTTTCAGAAAGCTCCGATTTATAATGCAAACACTTTGATTTCTATTTTTAAGTATATTATATTTAATAACAAATTTTCTTCCCTTTTCTTCTCATTTTAGCCTTATTCTGAATAAAAGTTGAACCCAAAGCTTCATTTTTCCCTTACCTTACATTGTTTTAATTTACAACTTAATGGGAAAACAATGCACGAAAAATTTGTTAATTTGGATTTTTTCCATGGAACTATTTTACTTTAATTTTTTTTACATGAGACAGTTCAGGACCGTCGCACTAAGAACATTTATTAAATTAACTGTATGGATAAAATGCACGTGTTTGTTTCCATCTTCAAATTCCTGGAAAAAATTAATATTTTGTGACATTCATCACTTTAGTACCATTCAATATTTTTAAAAATACAAGTATATATAAATAATAAGTATAAATTCACCGTAAGTATTAAATACATAAGTTATATTCACCATCCTTGTTTTATAATAAAATAAAGCAATTCTATTTTTAAAATTTTGATAAAAAACGAGGAAACAGCATAATGAAAGCTATTTATATATAAATGAAGCTAAAGACAGTAATTAATTACAGTATTGATATAAATATCATGCTAGCCTGTACAGTAGACTGCACGTGATAATTTTGTTTATCATTTCCTTTTTATTAGTATTATTTTCAATAGATAGTAATTTACAACAAATATCGATGACATGATTCTGGTTAATTCTTGTACTTAAGTAGTAATTTCTATTGACTAATTTTCATTAATGTGTAGATGATCCTCCAAATTTTTAATACACAATTTTCAATTTTTATATCCTAAGGATTTAAATCTGGAAATTCTATTTGAAAAACCATTTAACATCATTTAAATTAATTTAAATCAATTAAAATTCAGAAACTTGTTATAATGTTTTTATTACTTTCAAAAAGGTAAGGGAAATAGCATAAAAAATAGTAATGCAATTATAAGAATGCATTTTACTTCAATTCTTTTGTCATATAAAGAACGAATGCGGAGGATAACGAGAGCTAAGACTTTTAGTAAATTAAATTTATGAAGAGCTTAAAATGATAACGATGCAAGAAATTGGATTAGCTTCTCTGAATCCACATCATGTGAGGAAAACAAATCTTCGAAGTGAAATCACTAAAAAAATTGATCGTAAAGTGTATTGTTTAAAGCCGTCTTTAAAAACTTCGAAAATTTAATTTGTTTCATAATTTTTGATTAAATCTTCACCATTATTGTAATATGTATAGCATTAAGTAAAAAAGGATTTCAGCTATGAAAATAATCTAATATTTACCAATCAAAGTATTTTACGATACCATTCAGCGGTGCCATAGGAAAGGTAAGCATGATTCAATGAAGAAGCATAATTAAAACAAATTATTCAGGAAAAACAAATGCGCAAGACGAAAATAATCAAAAGTAATTTGTTTTTCTAATACAATAATAAAGGTTTTTCGATGGTCTTCATTGTTTGCTATTATTGTTAAATCAACAATAGAAAAGAAGCGATTTACTAATGTCCAAAATGGATCAATTATAAGAATTTAAGAATAACATTTTATTTTGCTTCTCAATAAACTTTTAATTAAAACTTTTTAAATACAGTTACTAAAATGTTCGCTAAAATGTTTTGTTTGGATTAAATTTGATTAGAATGATTCTTAAATTATAATGCTCCGATCCAATCAAAGTAATTTTTACATTGTAAAATATCATAACCATTTTACTTTTTACGATTATCATCATAGACCCTCATAAGTATCATTTCTATAATTATTCACGTGATGTCATAAGAAAATCGGTATTCACGTGATGTCTAATAAACGGCATTATTTTAAATGAAATGACTATAATTTTTTTTCCAAGTCTACACCAACAATAACAGCACTGAGATATAAATCACAGCAATGTGCTTTCGTGATCAAGTATACACTTTACCAACTCAATTCCTATTGGTATAGTTTAGTCATGTGACTATATTCATAAGTTGGATATCGTATTTGTTGGATTAGGAAACCTGTTGTCACAAACTTTTATATACAACATCCATCATTTACAGCTACTCACAGATTCATGCAAGTTATTGCATTAATTAAGATATTCAGTTATAGTAAATAAAGAGGTTCATTGAATTTTAAATATGATTTATCTAAATTAGCTTAAAAATGAATTATACAATGATTTTACTCAAGGACACGATGTTGTCCATCTAAAGGTTAGAAATCCTATGCCTTTCGTTCTGTATTAATTAACATTGACTACTGCATTGTAAGACACTAAGAGATAGAATTACAGTAAACCACATTCCAAGATTCTTGATCAATGCATCAGGCGAGAAAAATGCTGTATATATGACACATTAGATAATATTTGATTCTTAAGAAATGGTTTACCAAGGCAATTAGATGATATATTACACAAACTCACACATACATACACCTGCATTCACACAAATATATATATATATATATATATATAATCCCATGGAAGCAAGAAGAGGAAGGGATATGCAAATGATTAGTATTTAAGCTCATTTAGACGACGTAGGAGGGAGAAATAACATCTGAAGCATTGCATAAAATAATAGTTGTGTTGTGGATTTCTCATTCGGAAAACGTTTTTTAAGTCGGAATTTGCTCGGAATATCGTATTATGCCTGCCTCGAATAATAAGAAGAAATTATTACCAACAAGTGTCGAAATACGATAGAGGCATGATCGTTGCCCATCGAGAGAGTGGATTATCGTTCCCGTCGCACTGGTCGAAATGAAACCACTGTCATGCGAATATGGAATTAATGTGTTGCTGAGGATCATACTGAATGGCATGCAGGATCACCACGCTCTCAATTGATTAACGTGCTGGAAGACAAACATATTACGATGTCGGCCCAGCAAAACCGTACAACCACATTCTTACCATTAGTCAGAAAATTGGCATGATTACAAAGTATCCTTTCGTACGGTTCGACGACTTTTACAGCAGCGTGGACTGTCAGCACTGCGACTATTACTTCGGCTTCCCCTGACAATGCAGTTTAGAGAGAGACAGCGACTGTGGTGCGCCAAACGACAAAGCTGGATACAGTAGTGGCACAATGTCGTCTTTTCAGACGAGTCCCGATTCTGCGTGCAGTATTCTGATGACCGGCTACGTGTCTTGAGGCTCCGAGAAGACCGCTCACGTCTGTCAGCACCCGATATCGCCATAGGGGGCCTCCATCTGTTATAATGGTTTGGACAGCCATTGTTGGGTACTAGAAACGCACATCTGTAGTTCGGATAAATGATAATTAGAAAGCAGATCGGTACATTTCTGATATCTTACGTCCAGTGGTTGCACCCTATCTTCGAGGTATGCCAAACGCAATTTTCCCAAGACCATATGTTGTACATCGAGCTCTGACCTTTCTCGCTACACAAGGTATTCACCCGCCACCTCTCTGCAGCTAATATGGTTGATGAAGAATGGTATTGACTTGAAGCAGCATAGAAGAGTTGTCCCTTTCTGTCATCCAAGCCCAATTCTAATCCATGCCTAAACGGTTTATGTCTACTTTAGTTGCCTGAGGTGGCAGCTGTTTGTACTAATTTCGCTTCCCTGTAAAACCCCAAACTGCTTGCAAATTTAATCATCTTGTCTTCATGCCACACTGTTTACGTACAATAAATATCTTTTGATATTTGTTTTCCTTCATAGTATTATAAGCACTAACCTTTAAAAGGTAGCTGTAAAAATTTTATGATGATCTGACTTTTGGTCCAAAAGTTATGATGATTTTAGTGAAACTTTTTTTTATTTTCTAAACATTGGGAAAAAATAATTTCAGGGGTGGATAAAACATTACTTTTCGATGACAAAAAACACAATTGAAACGAAAACATTTCTTGATAAATATTATCCAGACTCTGCACCAGATTAATCGACCATTATTGACTGTTTTTCTGAATTTAAACGTGGTCGTACGAACACCGATGATGTGCCACACCCCGGTCAGTCAAAAGAGGTAGATATACCAGAAAACATAAAAAAAGTTCACAAAATCGTTTTAACAAACTGTAAAGTGAAGTTACAGGAGATAGCTGATACTCTAAATATATATATATAAAAAACACGTGTAAGCTTTATTTTGAATGAAAATTTGTCAATGAAAAAGCTGTTTTCGAAGTAGGTGCCACATGTGCTAACAATAGACCAAAAAACAACAACGAGTCGATGATTTCGAGCGCTGCTTGAAGCTGTTTCGGCGAAATAAAAAAAAGACTTTTTGCGTTGATACGTAACGACGGATAAACCTTGGATCCACCATTATACGCCAGAGTCAAATCAGTAGTCAGCTGTGCAGACAACAGTCGGTGAACCTCCCCCAAAGCTACTTAAAGCGAAACAGAGTACTGGGAACTTTATGGCATCCGTATTTTGGGATGCATACTGTAATTTGTTTATCTATTACCTGTAAATAGGCATGGCAGTCAATAGCGTTTACTACATGGTCCAAATAGACCGTTTTAAGAAAGAAAATTGCAAGAATTGCACTTCGAATTGCTTCTGCACCCGCCCTGTTCTCCAGATTTGGCCCCGAGTGACTATTAATTGTTCGCAGACCTAAAAAATGGTCTCTGGAAAACGTTTTGGCTGGATTGAAGAGGTGATCTCCAAAACAAACGCCTACTTTGAAGCCAAAGAAAAATCATTCTTCAAAAAAGGTATCTCGAAATGTTAGAGAAACGCAGGAATGAGTGTATTGTTCTTGAGGGAAACTAAGTCGCTGATGAATAAAATCAATTTTGACTGAAAAAGTTGTGTTTTCTTTTTTAGACCGGGAGCTTGTCAGCCGATGTGTCATATATATATATATATATATATATATATATATATATATATATACACTGATGGACAGTTCCTAATGACATATGACATCATCATTCGAAGCAACAACAGAATGATTGGAAACAAAATGTGGAATATTAGAATGAGAATGTAAGAAAAAGAGGAGTGCTAACATGCAAGTTTTCTTTACGACGCTTGTGTATCACATAATAGCACTGATAAGAGGTTCAAAGGATTCATAAGAGTGGACAATTATTGTTATATTCTAAAATTTGACAGGAGAGAATTTAATCATGAACTCGAAATTTTTCGATATGAAGTCATGAAATTTTTTAGATAATTTAACGATTGGCCTTATTTTTAGAAAAATTGGCGAAAAATAAGAAACTTTCCCAAGGAGCTCTATATCGCCCATAGCATTGTTTACTGGATGTGGGAAGGGTTTAAAACAATTGGAATGTGCAGAGACCAACTAGAGGGAGGTCGTGGTAGGATCATGATGCCAGCAAGAGACATGTTCATTGGCATACTAAAAAAAAAAAAAAAAAACGGGCGCACAACAACTCAGTTGGTAAAAAATGAGTATTTTTCTACCACAAACTAGTCAGACTCAGAAATAATTACAGCGTGACATTGAGAAAAGGAAACTTATTCGCAGAACTCATGTCTTGTCATTATATCGTCGAAACGACTAAGTAGAGCCCTGTTGTAATAGTTTCGTGAGCAATGAAATTGGGTCGATCAGGATGGCATAAATACTATACTTAAATGAAAATAGATCTAATCTGCAATCAGATTGTAGAGGCCAATCGATCTGGTGTGAAGAATATACATGATATCGACCAGGAAATATCCAAGAAAGGAATCAATTTCCGACATGTTCCATGGTATGGGCTGATATGATCAAGGGTTGCTTACCCTTATATGTGATCTTTGGGAATTTAAATGGCTTTAAGACCATTGCTAAAGTCACACAATTTTGTATTCGCCGTTTCCGAGGAGCGGTCGGTAATAAATTTGCTTTCACTGACAAGGCATCATGTCATTTGTCAGTCACTGTTCAGACATGTCTAGAGAGAGAGGGTATTCATTGCCTCTTTTTTTCGGATATCCAGCACATTCTCCATACCTAAGCCTTAAAAATATTTAGAACTTTTTTGGTAGGAAACTTAAGTTTCAAATACATCCTCCAACAAACCAGAACAATTTCATTCGTACTCTGACAGAGGAGCAGAATAAACTATCTGGAGAGCTGCTAAGTAATGTTGAGTAAAAGACGAGTGGAATTTTACATCGCACTCAACGGTGTATATATTCCTTACTGACATCTTTCTTAAAGGTCCCTCTTGTTGTTTATACGAGCATTTGTATGCATTTTTATGCACTAGTATGCATTTTTCCATTGTTCCGTACACAGCATGAAACGAACACTTTTTTTTCTTTAAGGTCTTTAATAACTTTCTGTATTTTCTAGAGAATTATATGTTATTTTTCTTAATGTCCAAATAGTGAGGTAACAATATTTTATTAAGATGGGTCTCCACTTTCACTTAATATTTTATACAGTTCATTTTGTAATTAGTATTTGTCCACCAATATATATATATATATATATATATATATATGTGTGTGTGTGTGTGTGTGTGTGTGTGTGTGTGTGTGTGTGTGTGCGTGCGTAGTAATGCCGTCTTTGTGTCAACTGGAAAACATTACTTTAAGATTATGAGCATAAAATTATTAATTTTGATAATAAATTTATCAAATTATGTACATTTAGTTTAGTGTTTATTATACTGACAGTCAATAATTTATTTTCTTTTCGTTATTATACTATAAGTTAAAATTTAAAAATAAATTTATTCCTTAAATATGCAGAGTATGCAAAGAAGAATTAATTTTATCACCAATTCAAGAGCTTATGTACAGTTACCTCTTTCGTTACCTCCTAGAGATAATGAACTGCACTAATAAATTTGCCTTTTGAATATGTATGTGGTCTAAGTGATATTTAATGGATCGATTAAATATTACTTAGATTGCGGTATTATTTAAAAGAAGTATGTAATCGAAAATGAATGGGCTATTCGTATTTAAAAACATTTACGTATTTCGTAGTGCTTGGTTTTTCTCACACATAAACTTCTTAACATTACAGAGCACAGATTTTAATAATGACTTAATTAGGCTCAAATATATATATATATATATATATTACATTGAATTTTTTTGTGATTCTGAATCCAATAATATAGCTATGTTGCTTCTGGCTTGCTGAATGCATTTGAAATCTTGTATTATATAATTTTAATCGGCCATTTAATTCTTTCTCTTCTTGTATTTCAGAAACTCGATCGTAGATTTTTATAACACTAAACCGATTTTATTGTGTTTGAAATATATTCAGCAATTCAGTTTCTGGGCAATATGTGCATGTTATAAGAAATAAGCAATTGATAAAATAAGCACATTAGATTCAGCTAGACTGAACATTTGTTCACCAGTTCTTCTAAAAAAATCCACTTATTCTATTCATTTTATAAACTCAATAAATAGAGATCAAATTCCATTTCAACTGTTAATTAATTGTCATTTATTTGTCTTCAAAATACGAATGTATCCGGTAAAACACCTTTATGTTTTCAATATCCACATTGAATTTCGCTGTCAGGTTTTCGTGTGACTTCTCTCATGGCCATTTTCGTTTTCATTTGTTGAATTCATGTATTTAATTCCACAAAATTGAAAAGTAAACTTTCTTTATTTCTTTGAATATTTCCGAATTCATTTCCTTTGTGTATATTTTTAAAATATAAAGTGCACGAAATTCTTAACTTTTATTTTTTATCTCCATATAATCATTTTATAAATTATATTAATACGCTTTTCATGTATTTCAGTATGGTAAAATAACAACAAATTACTCAAAATTTAGAGCATCAAAAGTTAAGAATTCGTTTTATGAAAACTGAGATCTCATTAACTCTAAATCACCAAAGAAAAAGAAAATATGGTATGTTTTTTATACATTTACTATCAATAACAAAATTTTTATTTCATGCATTACGGATGACTAAAAATAAAGATTTTTGCGAACACGAACATCTTGGATTTTAAGAAATTAATTCTGTTGCAAAAGTGAAGTCATTTAAGTTTCAATCATTTAAGATTATGAAAATGATTAACTTTTGTATGTTGTATACCAAATATGCTGAAGATAAGAAGAAATATTGTTCCTTTAATTGAAAATATTTTTAGATTAATTAGTATATGACATCATGTTTGAAGCCGTACCATTTCATGAACATTGACAGAAATTTGTTTAAAAATTATATAGCTTTATGAATGTTTCTCATTTCCATTTGATTTACTTTATAAAACTATCACACTTATATATATAAAATGAAAGGTGGGATTTATCAATTAGGGATAGTAAATAATATTTTTTATCTAGACTCTAACATATTTAATTGAAAAATTCTAGGTTTTCCATTCCTGTTAAATTAATAAATTGATATATTCTTGCTTCAAACAGAACAAAATATTTATCGGAATATATTTTTACTCTCTTAAACCTCATGTTTATGTAAAAGTAGTTTGATTTATTTCGATTCTTTGTACACATAAAAACTTATTTATTGATTTTTCACAATAAGTTACAGAAGGTAAGGTTTAAATAGAACTTAAAAATACATTTAATAAAATAAATAATACACTTCGGAAAGTTTTGAAAGAAAATGCTTTTGTGAGTAGTTTTTATCTTTATTTAAATACATTTGAAATATGAGTATTTCATTTTGAAAGGAAGTAATTTATTTTCTATATAGTAAATAGAATTTTTTTCAGGACGATTTAAGACCAATTGGAAGGAATGAAATTTATTCATTGTATCTCCTTTCATTCTCTTTTTACTTTGAAACAACTTTTTTTGACTTGATAATATTCCTTTTAAATCTAAGATTTTAAATTCAGCCTTTAGACTTTATTTTGAAAAAAAAATAAATACGGAATCAATTGTATTTAAACAGCTTAAATATAGCTGATTCGAAAATGAAAAAAGTTATCGAACTCCTTGCAGACTAAATAGGACATAGATATTGAAACTGATTGCTTACAAAGATTTTAAATCTGAATATGGTTATTATACGTTATTAGAATTAATCATTTAAACTCTTTGTAATGTTACTGTTCAATTGTCGAGCTCTTTGTAATCTTGAAAGAGGTAAAATGTATTTTGTGAAATTGGATGAGAATGTTATTATTATGATAACATTCATCTCTGTTTCTAGTCATACTATTTAATAAATTACATAATTTCTGAAAAATCTGTTTATCACTGGAAATAAATCGGAAAATATTTCTGCACAGCAAATTCTCTGTTTTATTATTTTTTATTTTAGATTTTAATTCTTAAGCTAGAGAAAAATGTTCAGATTAAAACGACAGTTTGTTTTGCTTAATATAAAACAGTGGGTGGGCGTGTGTTATTAATTACATCGTTTATGCCTATTTTTAAACTATTATTATATTTTTAATTCTATTTTACTGCTAGTGCTATTATAATATATTATAAATATGAAATTCTTTAATGCAACTGCTTACAGATTTAAAAATACCTCTTTTATATCTATGAATTTTCAAATCTTTCAGCTGTCCCATGGAAGTGATTATCTATTGTTTTGATTACTATAATTTTTTATTGAAACATAATTATAATTGTATAGAAAATCTTTTTAATTATTGTGATTTTATATTTTAATTCTGATATGTATGCGTGTGTGTGTTTGAAAGAGAGAGACAGAGTAAAATAATTTAATGAAGTAGAAACCCCAAAATAAGGTTGCTGCAATTGAATTGATTTTACAACGTTTTTATGTATTTCACTTGGTGTGTGTGTATCAGAGTGTCATCAAATTTTTGATAGTTAATTTAATCAAATTCCCATCAAGCTAGAGCTCTGAAATTTTGGAAATCTTTCTTACTCGCCTAACAATGCAATATTTAGACATTTGCGACACTTTTTAACTAATAATTCAATAAATGTTTTAATAAACTTTACCACCATATAAAACCGTTGGTTTTTATCTTGAATTATTTTATCTTGAATTATTTTATCTTTATTTCTATGTAATCAAGAATCTGAGATATAGCTAAAAGTATCAGTGTACCAGAGTTTTGAAAGGGTCATAAGGTCGGCACTTATTTTTCTCAATACCTTGATTTGTTTTCTTTTTATTTGCAGTGAAAATATTTTTATATTGCAGCGTATTACAGAAACTTTGCATTTTTTAAATTTCTTTATAATTACTATTTCCATTCCACGCAAAATGTTTTTGCAGCCATAAATCTGTATAATAGCTGAACATGCATAAATCACTTTTATTTTTCGTCATTGTCCGAAAATATTTGCAATCTAATATCACTCTCAAGTTCGAAAATAAAGAAATCTTGATCAGCATACTTTTGAAATTGTACTACGGTTTTGTTTGTTAGTTATGACAGCTATAATATTTCTTTACTTTTTGGATGTAAAATATTTTTTCATACATTCGAATGCTAATGAATATTACTGAGTACATGATTATTCAAGTTAATATTCAATCTATTCCATAATATAGTACGTACCTATAAATCGTACCTGAAATTGCACCTGTAAAAGAATGATGATGGAATTTACCTAAAAAAGATTATGAAAAATCGTTTGTTATTTTTGTTGATAAGTAGAATTATTGTACTTGAGACAAATTTAAAATTGTTTGCTAATTAAAAATTTATAAACATAGTTCTTGAAATAATAATTTCGAAAAATTCAAATCTCAATGTTTACCTTTTGAATGTATAATTAAATTCCAGAATAATTTCAACCCCACATAGTGATAAGTGTACTATTAAAGTAGTTTTTTATAGTATACTAATATGATTAAAATCGATCTAAGTCTCTTTCTCAAATTTTATTGGTATTTGAAAACATTAACAAAATTTTCTAGTAAAGGCATTAATAAATGGTATATACTTTGAAGAAGAAATTTTCGAGATAAATGGAAAAATAAGGAATTACATACTTATTTTTTATTTGCCATTTATCTAGAAAATGACTGGAGATGAATAAATCTAAATTGCGTGTTTAAGAAGTTCCGATTTTGCAAATGATTTTCCCAGTTTCATCACTAGTTTCAGAATGCGCTTTTCTTTAGTACTAGAGTTGTAAATTTATTCCACAAGATGGAGCTTCTGGAGTGATTTTTCTTTCTCCGACCAGTTGGAGACCAATTAGTTCCAAGTTCCGTATTAGGTGCTATGTTTGTTTCTATGTTGATATTATAAAACATGATATTGTATAAATAGTGATTATGCATGAGTAAAAAAAATTGGGGAAGGGAGGGATCGTCAAAGATTTGAAGTCCATCAATACTAATAAATATATTAATTTACAGATATACTGAAATACAGTCTAACAAGTTTAGTAAAGACATTAAAGTTAATCATCATACAAAAAGAATTAACTTAAATAAATTTGAACATGAATAAAATTCTCATTATGATAAACATTGTTATATGTATTTAATATCGTTCCGACAGCTTCTAAAAACAGATCTTTTAATGCCATTCTGCTTTTTTATTTAAAACTATTTTTCAGGAAAAAGTACTTTTTGTATATAAATGTTTATATATAAATTTTCCAGTATTTTGTATATATATCTCACAAAACCCTTTTTGGCTTTCTTTGAAATCTTTTGAACTATCGAAAGAGTTAATTTTTTTTGCTTTCAAAATTAAAATCCTCCTAAAATGTGAAATGAAATTTCATACAATGGTCCCTAGATCTAAATCACTATTACATATTTAAGAATTTTATGTCTTCATTCATTTAAATATTTCGCTCCGAAATAATAAAATGAGACATAACGATGCTTTTTAATATATAACCTATTTTAGGGGTAGTTAAGTTTGGTTATTCTGAAAAATACTTCTTGAAATGGCTATTGAATTTGTTTCAAGCCTTAAAAGGAAATAATCACTACAGTATACTTTAAACTCATATCATTTCCCCTTATTACAATTCAACAGTTCATCAATATTGTTTGGTTGAAATTAACTTTGTACTAAAGTAGCTCTAAAGTTATTGACAATCACTTCTGTAATTTTGAACTACAACCAAAGGATAAAGATGACATCTAAATTAAAATGCGGATCTATTAACTTTACGTTCAGACAAAAGAATAGTTAAATTTGATGTGACTCAGTTCTCAATACATTACATGAAGCTGTTATGTGACTCCAGTATTCGAATTAATTACCCGATGCGAACGTTACCAGCCTTGAATTCGGAAAAAATTTTCATCCAATTTACAGTATCAATATTACGGTATCTATGTTGACGTTCTCCTCAATTTTGATATGGAAATTTCAAAGAGAAAATTCATAGTTCCTAGGCAAAATTAAAAGCAAGAGTATCTCAAATGTTCATTATTTCTATTTATTTGAAAATGCCATGGGAAAATTACTATTCATTTTCATTCTAAGATACCTAATGATAAAAGTCATTTAGAAAATAGGCATGAATCTGTACTTTATATTTTTTCCTTGAAGTATTTAACGGTAATAAATACTATAATATATCTCTAAAATTACGTTTTCTTATGTTGATAACGGAATTAGTATTATTTGTATTAAACTTCATTTTATATGGGCTATAGTGAGGTATTATAACTTGTAATAGTTACGTACTTATTTTGCCGTAACTCTTGATAAATGCAACGAAAAGTTGTACAAATTAATTTAATTCAAATTTTTGTGCAACATAGCAATTAGGATTTTACAATTGTTGGATAAAATTGACAGAATTGTCCATAAAATTTATAAATATATAGATAATACTGAAATTAGTGTTGATGCTCGAAACTCGAATGAACGGAGATAAGAATTAATATATTTAATTCTTAGTTTTCTTCACATTCTTGTCCGTCACTAAAGTAAGTTCTAGAAAAACCAATAAGACTTTGATATGAAAGATGAAGATAAAATTCATCACAAAAGCTGCTTAGCAGGAAAATCCTGATGGTTTCCAGAATAAATGTATTTATAAGTAATAGCGTTTTTTACACGGTATGGCTTAACGTCACTTTATTTCTTTTATTGTTAGTTTCAAACAGAAAAATAAGCTCAATCTTATTCGGTCGGACACTTCGCCACGAAATAGTCGGGTAGGAAATTATTTACATTACATTAAACCTGAATTCACTAGATCAGAAGAAATTTTAATGTGTTTTGAGCTTTTTAATGTCATGTTTTCTCTCCTTGAGAATTTATTTTTTGCTTTCATCACTACAACGTTGTTTCTCATTTTATATTCATTTTACCAGAGAAGAGTTCTGAACAGAAAAACATTATTACAACTGAATAGAAATAATTGCAAACAACAAAATGAAAATTTCTTCTGTAAAATGCGTCCACATACTGCGAAAGAAAAACATTTGCATCCCATTCATAATCGTTTGTTTTAATAATTCATTCTATTT
Source organism: Nephila pilipes (assembly GCA_019974015.1). NCBI lineage: Eukaryota > Metazoa > Arthropoda > Arachnida > Araneae > Nephilidae > Nephila > Nephila pilipes. The sequence goes on from BMAW01014154.1 coordinate 94,346, forward strand.
TTATTTTATTTCTAATGATACTAACTTTTACAAATTTGTCTGCTACTAATAATTTTGTTTTTGTTGTTAAAAACATTCGTATTTATATGAATTCAAGAGCATTAATCATTTTTAAAATAATAAAGGTTTTATTTACTTTGAATATTGTCTGATATCGTATTTATTCCCGTTCTTACTTATATAGACGGAGAATTATTTAGATAATGAAATAACTAGAAGAAAAATATGTGGATCATATCTCAAGATGAGAAAAAATCTTAAACATTTTTGTTCGCTTTTTGAAGTGTTGTATTCTCTCACTCTTTATTTTTTACTTTAATTGTTACTTCCTTGTATTTCTTATTTTGTATGCAAGGAAGTAATTTTCTTTTGTAATAGTTTTGTTTTGCATTTCTTATTCTTATTAGCGAAAAACCATTTACACAAGAAATTACTACGAGAGAATAAAAATAACCGCAAATAATACAGTGAAATTTATGCCCGCAAAATAAGATATCCGCGTACAGCGAAAGGGGAGCATTGACGTTCCATTGCGAAATGCATTATTCTTCCTCTCCAGAACGATGCAAACTCCCCACACCTAGACGTACCACATGAAAAAGTAAAGAAACTTCTTCGGGATAAGATTCTTTCCCGCCACAGCAGGAAAAGACATTTGACATTGTGTGTCGGCAGTGTTTCGTACCTTCAATCTTTGGAGAACCTTCAATCGAAGAAAATTTGTCGAGTCACTTTTGTAGTGCTCTTATCAACTGGACATAAGGGATTTTCACTAAGGGTAGTTATTAAGGCGTTTTAACTTCTACTGTCGTTGTTGGAGAGAGCCGCCGCATACTTCTTCTCCAGTATTATCTTGATGATACGAAGAGGAACATATTCTGAACAATATTTATGGGGAAGATCGATTTTCCAGTCATTGCTGCTATTGATATTTATCACCTACCTGTTGTGTTGAAATTTGATTTGAACGATTTCCATTTGATGTTATCGGCTGTCTCTAATTGATATAACGGGTCTATTTGAAGAGCACACCGAAGCCGCTATACCACTAGTAGTAATTTATATGCGGTTGTCTGAGACATACACACAAGCAAGTTTTTGCTTTGGAGAAACATGCTACTAGTAGTTCTAGGCTGTGTTGCCATCTAGTGTTTAAGTCATGGGTCACCATTTCGGCTAGGTATGATTTCTACGCTAAAGCGAGGAAGGACAATTGGTTAACTTTGAGTGACGGAGATTATTCGAACTGTCGGTCAGGAGAAAATGCGTCCATCCGCTTTTTGTTGTGCTTTTATCAACTAGACCAAAAAAGATGCCCACTCGGAGTAGTTATTCAAGAATTTTAATTTTTGTCGTGGTTATTAAAGACAGCCACCACAAAACCTGACAGGACAACTTTTAAACTTTCCTCTTATAGACCGGACTTTGTACCTTCTAATTACCATTTCTTTGGAGCCCCTCAGCTAGGAGGAGCTCCTCAATAAAGAGAAAAGTCTTCGTCGAATGAAGCAGAAGTTCTTTTTGGCAATTCACTCAGTACACATCCGATTTCTATATATTAAATAGAAAATTGAAAAAAACACCCTTCTTAAAACGTGGGGGAAGAGAGTAGATCATAAAGGAGGATTGTAGAGAAATAACATTGGTGTAATTAAAGTGAGAATATTTAGGAGAAAATGTTTTGAAAAGTGTCATCTATATTTGATCGTACAAACAAAATCTATTTTTCGAACAGAATGAAGTAATAATGATCTGAGAATTTGGATAAAAAAATAGATATAATGATAATAATGTATAAGAATAATGTATAATAATGAAATATACAATGATAATGTATAATAAGGTAGAATAATGAAATAATGTTTAAGAAAAGATCAACGAGAAAAAATCGACTTGGAAGAAATTAGTGAGGTCGGTTATTTAGAGTAAAAACACCGGCTATTTTTAGACTAAAAACCGACTATTTAAGTATTTAAAAGGTTATTTAGAGTAAAAGGATATAAAAAAAATCTTTTTTTCCACTACTGCTGGATTGCTAATAATTTCGCGATAAATATTAGGTGCAATGCATATCACATCATATCATTGTAATGAAGTTTTCTTACATAATGTATATGTTTCTTACATTTATTTATTAAATGACTTTTCTTACATAAGCATGTTTTTTCGCAATGAATGCATTTATTTATAATACTTTTAACATGTGTTAACATGTTGTTGTTTTAAGAAAGTGGCGTCAATAAAAACGCATGGGAGCAAAATAAGGCATACACAGTGTTAGGTTCAAAAGATTGACATTATAATGCATAATGATTATAATAATTCCATTTAATTTGCTTAAGGTATATTTATATTGCTAAAATATATATTTAATTTAACATTTGGTCGTCTGCTTTTATTTTAATACCCAAACAGAATACTATTATCTACTTTAATAATTTATCGTTTGCTCTTATTTTAATGTTTAATTTAATAATTGATTTTTATGGCAGTATCGTCTGTTGTTATTCTTTTAGTTGTAACATTGGCAACGTTTTTGTACTTTAAATTTTTTGCTGGTGAAAATAAAAATGCATTAGGAACCCGAAGTAGGTATTTTCTTTTCTTGATAATAACTACTTCTGTGAGGTTGGGGCTCGGAAGTGCACTTATGTTACGCTAAATAATATTCATTTTGAATAATTCTACTTTTTCGAGAACATGGCTGAGAAAAAAACGTTAACAAATGTTAAAAGGAAATTAGCAATGCCAATTTAAATTTTCTTTTTTCTTATATATCTACTTTTATTCATTGCACATATATATTTTCTTTTCTTTCCTTTTTCATTTAGCCTTAGACCGTTTTTAAATGGATTTCCTTATATATAAACATTCTTACTAATACTTCAAATTCATATTAAGCTTTCAAGAATATACAGTTTATTGTAAAAGAGTAAAAATGGTATAAATAGCCAGCCTTCAGATAATTAGATTTCTGTACTCTTTGAAAAATTTATATATATATATAAATTTTTATATATTACTTGTTATACAGATATTCGTTATTACATGACACGTTAGAAATACTATATCATGTACATTTAATATTTGAAGTTTGACATTTCTCAAACAACTTATTTATCGGTTCCTAACAGAAAGTGAATAAGTATGTATGATTGAAAAGAAGTATCTGCAATATATAATAATTATGGTTTAAAGTTTTCTTTAGATACTTACCGACATTTTGTTCCATTTTTTTTCAAAAAGAATAAGCTCTAATTTCAAAACGACAATTTATTTATAACATTATATAAGCCTTCGAAATAAGTCGTTCCTCGAATATGAAAAATTAAATGAAAAATTGGTATCAGTTTTGTTATTTAAGATGGTGCTTCAAAAAACATATGTTCTTGACGACGATGGCTTTTCTGAGACATCGTTGGTATAGCGTATCAACGGTGAGATGAGCTGGTATTGGTATTGCGTATTGCCATTTATCAAACGACGTCAAAACAGATTTCATACTGTTTCATAAGTTACATTTATAGTATACACCTTGAACTGCCACCGTGTATGTGATCAGGATTCTTCATTACTGACGTCAAGCATCAATTAAGACAATGGCTCACTTCCATGAATCGGCACCAAAATGGCAGAGACGGTCTCACTGGCCAGAAAAGTTATGTCAATGATTTTTTTGAGTGACAAAAGGTTTCATACTCACGGATTTCAAAGAAAAAGAAAAACCGTTCAATAGACAATATTGCACAAAGTTTCTTCATTCCATTGCATTATTTCCCATATCTGACAGAGGTACTTTTCCAGTCATCTTCGCTTCTGTGTCTATAAAATTGATCGAAATCCGATTTTCTTTTTAAATATTCAGAGGTTAAAATTTTCTTAAAAAATTAAAAACATGTATTCTGGACCGTATAAATTAAATTGAATAGAAAGATTTTAATCTTCTATTTATTAATAATTAATTAATTAACCTATATTAGCAATTTTTAACGATTTAATAAAACGACTCTGCTTACATTCTACTTTTAGGACCTTCGAAACTTTATTAATACAACCATTATAACACACAATTCACCTTAATCTCTGTAGCACTATTGTTGTCATCTAGGGAAGTTATAAAAATATGTGATATATGGACAGGGATCGAGAATACTAATTTAGAGCTAAATATAGAAAAGGTTACATGTTTGTGCCATCTTTGCTTTGAATATTAAATACTTCCTTTTCATTTAACCCTTTTATTACCAATATTTTTTCCCGACAAAAAATAAGTACTAAATTGCATCAATTATAATACAAATATTGACATTATATTTAATTTTTTTTTTTAAAAAAATAATTCACCAAGGGGATAGAAATCCTTGGCTCATATGTGTCCCATTGGTATCTTTTAATAGGTCACATAAGTCTAAGTGGTACTGAAATAATGATTTGAAATCTAAAGCTAGTTTCCCTCAGATATAATTTGCGAATGATATGAAATAATAAGCACTCATGTATCATATAGAGTAAAACGGGTTTTGCAAAGTGTAATTATGAGCATACAGATTTTGTCCTTGTTTCCTTTCTCGCTTTAACAACAGCGTATATATTTTCTATGAGTACAGACACATCTTATATTTGAAACCGCTATCTGAATCGTCCAATTCATCATCTGAATCCGTTTTATTCAATAGACCAATAGATGCTTAATTTACACAGTTGACAGTATTTTCCACCTACCCATGATAGTTACAGACCTGAAAGACAAAAACGGCAAGTCTTGAGAAAGGAGCTTCAATACATATACATATTTTCATAACCAGTAGGATATTAATATCCTAGTAAATCATACCATTCGAACAATTATGTCCAGACCCGTAATCAGAAGTTGGCCAGGTCGGGCAGTGGCCGTGCTGGAAAAATGTTTCCCGTACTGATAGATTCTATTATTTTATATTTATTTCCTTTCTAAATATGTTTCTCGATAATAAATGAGAGAAATAGTTTAAAAAAAAAACGATTATATGAACTCTTCTGTTGAAAACTTTCTTGGTATACATTAATATTCAAATGTTACGAAAATAATAATATTATTATATCACTATAATATTATTTAACATAATTTTATAATTTAATTAATTATATAATTAATTAATATAATTATATAACAGTATATTGGAGAACACTAAAATATACTGGAATAATATTAAAAATGCATTTCTTCTTCCGCTACTGGTGGTGCAAAAAAATATTTTTCTGGACATTGCTCTAATATAAATGGAAGTAACTAAAATATATTAAGCTAAAAATAATCACGAGTCATGAACAGGAGTTTCGTCTCTCACGAATCATGATCCGAACAAGCTAAGTTTTCGTAATCAATGTTTTTTTTTGGGGGGGGAATATTATCTATTGTTATTTTACAACGTTTTTATGTATTTTATTTAGTGTGTGTGTGTATCAGTGTGTCATCAAATTTTGATCATGAAATTTAACCATCTTCCCATCAAGCTAGAGCTCTGAAACCTTGGGTATCGTTCTTACTCGCCTTACAATGCAATATTTAGACATTTGCGACAAGTTTTAACTAATATTTCAATAATTGTTTTTAATAATGCAGTTTAGCCCAACCACTTGGCGTGGTTTCAAAAATTGCCAAACTTGGCAATTTTTTAGTCAGCGAAGTGGACCAGGCTAGCCACATTTGGCAAAATTGCGCCAAATAATTCCTGTCTCCAAGGGTGTTTGGGCTAAACTGCATTCCAACCATTTAATTTACCGAATTAATTAATTAATTTTAGTTAGTTTTAACGTTTTTATGTATTTCACTTGGTGTGTGTCTGTGTGTGTATCAGCGTGTCATCAAATTTTCTATTGTTCATTTAACCAACTTCCCATCAAGCTAGAGCTCTGAAATTTTGGGAACCGTTCTTACTTGCCTAACAATGTAATATTTAGATATTTGCTACCAGTTTTAACTAATATTTCAATAATTTGTTTTAATAAACTTTGCCACCATATAAATACCATTTTTTTTAAGAAACGTTGGTTTTTTTTTATTTCGAATTATTTAAATAATGTTTTTATATTTAAATTATTATTCTTAGCCTTGTTATTTTTAACTTCATTCTTAATTCGTGGCGAAGTAATAGCGAAGATAAAATATGAATATAATACATTTTTTGGCAAATGCAAAACAGAAGAGCGTCAAAAAAATTAGCCGTTTCCACCAACAACGATGGAATACAACGGGCAACGATTCTGCCAGTACTGAAACAAGAACGTATAAGGAAAGAGCTTAATAATCTGGATTTGCCGCAAAGAGGTGAGCCAATAAAGCAAGTTCACTTATCAGTTTACCCCAGGAAAAGTTTTAATTTTTAATCTAAATGTCATGAACAATTTTCTCGGTTGCATTAATCTATTTTGAAATATGCTACCTTTTGTTATACTTGCCAGCAACATCAACCCTATGGCGTAAGAGAGACTGTTATACTGAAAAAATAGGCTTCAAAAACTTGGAAAACGATTTCGATTCCAAGTGTGGATTCGACTAAGCTCTTTATATTGATGATAATTTTTGAGTATTAGTTCACGAGACTTCACTCTATAATACAAAACTAATAAATAGCTGGGTGAGAAAAAAAATACCGTACTTTGGCAAATTGCCCGAGGAAAAAAATTATTGATTAAAGACTTTGTTGCTATCTATTGGGAGGAAGTTAAAATTATCAATGTTACGAAGGCATGTCAGTGGAACTACAACGCATATTTATCACATATTATTTGAAATTGTCAGAGGCATATATATATATATATATATATATATGCATGTATGGGTTTCCCAATTCGGATTATTATCAAAACATATATCTTTCTAATGACGTGTCTTTTTAGAGACATAGTATAAATATTTGCGTGTGTGTTATGAGGAAATTTCTATATATACACATAACTATTCAATTAAATAATTTTTCCGAAAAAAATTAGTATAATGATGTGTTATTTGAATATCATCAATTATGGGGCATTGACAGGAATTTAAAAATGTAATTACATGCTAACTAATGAAATAATAATCCTTACTTGAAACACAGTACATCCAACTCATTTTTTACAAGGTAGATATGTTACGTTCCTTGAAAAACCGTGCAAAAATTGGTGTAAAAAATACATGCTACGTATGATAAATTTGTGGGGGGGGGGGGGTTCCACAGCTTTAAAAATTGTAAAAGATGAAAAAACTCTAAATATTTTCACAATAAACGCGTAAAAAAGTGAAAATGAAATCCATATTACATATTTAAAAAACAAAAACAAATAATTTTTATTTCAAAAAAATTAAAATTATTGTGCAGTGGAAATTCAGTCTATAGGTTCATATCACACAAAAAAATTCAAATTGAAATTAGGAATAAACTTATTAACTAACAACTATTCATCGCTACTTGATAACCAGCATGCGTTTTTTTTTTTTTTTATCCAGTTAGAGCATTTTTGATCCAGATCGTAATATTTATTACGAACTAGATCAAAAATTCAAAAATGTTATCATCCGTAGATATGTCAGTTATGTCTAGCCGAACTTTCAGGTCTAAATGAAATAAATAATTTTATTTTTAATTAACGGCCTCTGTTGATTTTCTTGTTGTTACAAAGTCTGTTATTCGTGGATATTTTATTTATTTATTTGGGTTTCTCAAGTTGCTTATATAATTCTTGATATCAGGATCATGAGTAAAAAAATATTTTTCCATACTTGTTGTAAATTCCAAGCCTTCAAGCGGATTAAATCAATTGTTAATAACTGAACTTCACCATCTACTTCGTCATTATCGACTTCTTTATTATCATAAACTGTCATAAAGTCAATCAAATCGTCCTCATCTAAAGGATTTTCTAGCATCAATTGTTCGATGTTAGCTGTTTGCATGTTGCAACTTCGCCACCAATTGCATTTGATAGAATTATAATTTCAGAACACTCAGCTGATTTTTGTACTACGAAACTTCCACTTTTCACGCATGATGGCAATTTTTTTTCCTACAAGCATTTAAGGCTGAAAAACAAAATGCTATGTTCAAGTTAAAGTACAACAAAATAGAGAAAAAAGTATTTATCAAATTCGGGTATTCCAGAATACAAAGAACCTCAGAATACAAAGCAAACAAGCCATGAAGTATACAAGTTACTCAAGCATGTATGGGCTTAAACCGATCGTCTTCTGATTATACTGTCAAAATTAGAATGATTTAGGATTCATGCTGAAAGAAAAAAATTCATGTAAAAAAGTATATTGGTGAACTGTGTTACTTCAAAATCGTGTTAGAAAAAAAATAGTTGGTTGTATTCTCTTGGTTACCCAGCAAATATCGAACCAGAGCTCACCTAAAGTTTTGGAAAACCACTGAAAGAACGAATGCTATGTATTATTGCGTAAAATTAATGTAGCACACGTAAATGAAGTGCCATACACATTAAATAATTAAAAAGATGAAAAATGTGGTATTTTAAATTATTCCGTTGAAGACAAAAAAATCATTTTCTATGATTTGTCAACAGTCTCCGAAAAACGACAGTTCACTTGCAAGGTCGGATAGATGGTGTGTTGGATTACAGAAGGAGTACTGTCTTTTACATGATTATTGTATTTGAATTAAAAATGAATGAAATAGAAGTTATCAATTCCGAATGATAGATAATGTTTTCATCTAAGCTGTAATCCATTTTATTAAAATGAATCCATATTTTGATCCAAACAAATTGCTGTTCTTGCTATATACGGCGCAAACGATTTATCACCAAGGAAAGTTTTTATTTTTATGAACAACTTCTTCTGTGAATGGAAGTTTTATCATTTATTTCTGTTTACGGAACTCTCTGAAAAATATATTTTTTATTTCTTTCCTGGATAAGTTTTGATAAATTGAAAAGAATGAAGAATATTTAACGAAATGAATACAAACATAAAAAGTCTTTTTCAAGGAGAATATTTTTAAGTATCTTCCATCCCCCTTTTCTTATTCAAATACATTTGAAAAAAGAACATCTCGTTTTGAAAGAGGTAATTTATTTCTCCTCCACCGTAAGTGGGTGGATCATTTAAGCACGAATCGAATAAAATGAAACATATTTATTATCTACGTTTAAATTATTTTGTATGTTTACCTTTTTGACACAATTGTATCCCTTTTAAAGCCAAGTATCTAGCTTAAATAGTAAGTTTAATATAATTTGGTGTAATTTTAATTTAACTTAAATATCGATTTGGACATCAGCTTCGTGGCTTCAAAATTTAAAATAACGTTTTCATAAATTTTATATTCATGTCTTAACTTAAAATAAAGAATTATACGTTTGGAGTTTTGAAATGCAGTTTTTATGGAAGACAACAAAATAGAACTTTGTAGATTCATATTTTTAAATATACTGAAAATGCGTTTTTGATATGAAATTTGTAAATAAGCCATCAAAATAGTAAAAATTCAGTGCTTGATTAATTTGTATACAAAAATAAACACCATTTTAAAATACTGAAGCCTTTAAATAAAATTTAAATCATAAGTATTATTTTGAACTAAAAAAAATCATTTCACTAGAAATGAATATTGTAAAAAAGAACAGGCAGTGAAGAGAACTAAATTATGTAATGCAGAAAAAGGCATTAGATCATTAAGAAATAGTTCGACATAAACAACATATTATGTTACTAATGATATGCATATGTTTACAGGCTCTGTGTTAATCAATGCTCTTTTATAAAATAGGCTTTTCATATATACTCATTCTCCTAAAAAGAAAAATTTACATACATTTAATTATAAATGGAAAAGATAAAAATTACATATAGTTTATGTGAATTTATAATAATTGTTAAAAAGGAAGAGAGTAAAAATACATTAAAAACTTAATTTTGAATAAGCAACTGTGAAATTAAAGGATATTTAAGGTTTGATGCATTTTTTTCACAATGAAATTTTTTTTAATTAAAATATAATTTCTAAAACCCCTAGAGTAACTCATTGATAACTCTGTATTAAACTATTTTTAAGGATTTTAATTTTTTTTCCTGATATCATTATTATTGCATCTGTTATAAAAACATTTTATTTAAATTTTACAAATGTTGTATGTAAATCTAAATTATATATTCCATCTTTCGTTTCCTGAACCGTTCATTTCCATCTTTCGCGTGTGTGGTTTTTGGGTATTATTTAATTTATTTTCTTTTAAATTAGAGAAGATTTAAAGTTTTTTCCCGATAAAACACTAGATGTTTGAAAAATAGTTATGCAGTGCTTTCCTATTCAATGAATTTAGTCTTTATTAATATTTTATAACTGTTGAATTTTAAAACATTTAGTCTTCCATCAATATTTAGTAAATATTCATGGTACAGAAGTAAACTTTCGACCTGATTAACTTTTGTATTTTTTTTGTCCCTGATGCTATTCAATGAGATTCTAACAAAACGGAATATCTTCCGATACATCTGAACAATTGTACGTCATCTAAAAAATTTTTCATTTTAAATGCATATTTTACATAAAAATTTAAAACAAATATTACTTTTATTCTCTTTCTCTCTCAGTATCTCTATAATCACTTTCTTTACATATATTCTTAATATTTTATATTCTGTTTCTTACATTTTGTACAACTTTCGTTTCAAGGCTTTAATTCATTGATGTCAGGTATAAAAAAAAATCTTTTAAAATTTTTTTAAAAAAAGAACTCAATTAGATTGTTAGATTAATAAATAAAACAAGATATCTTTCAGTTGACATTGCTATTTTAATCCTTTCACTCTTAAAAAATATTAATTAAAATCTGTAAAGCTGGAAATAATTGGTTAGCATTTCATATTGAACACAAAGTAGAATTAATTTTATGAATACTTGCAGTAAAAAAAGAAAAAAAACAATTGTTGTTTTCATACAATTCCTGAACAAATTTTATTTTTTGGATTGCTCTATTTTTCAATTCTCTTTTGCATAAATTATTGTAAAGAAATTTTGTGGTTAAGCTTAAAGTAATATTTAGAATTCGATTTGGGAAAAACAAAAAGAAATTTTAAACAATTAGAAAGTTCTTTTTCAACACATAAACGCCCGTAAGCATTCATTTTAGTAACTTTTCGAAGGAGAAATGTGATAAATTTTAAAACTTTGAATATTTTGTTACTTTTCTCATTCAAAATTTCAACAGATTGCATATTATTTCGAGATTAAAATATCGAAAGATTTTTTTCAGAATTCTTAGAAAGTTAATTGAAATTTGTACCTATTAATTAGAATATAATCCTTTTCGTAATAACAATCTGGAAAGTTTAATTATTGGTGGTAATTTCTTTCTACATAAATGGAATAGATTTTTTGCTTCGAGGTTTCTTGAATCTTAAAGTATAGTTTCTTTTTCTTGATTTCAAGGTTTATTTCTTTATCAATTTTAATTAATTCACGTTGAGACTTCATTTTTATTTAATATTTTAAACCTATATAGTCAAATGGTGCTTGCAAACTTGTACGTGAGCAAAAAAAGAAGTATAGGAGTAAAAAAGGAAAATTTTACGTAACCAAAAAAATAAACCAATAAAAGAAGTGTAGGAGGGAAAACTTTCAAAAGCACTCAAAAATAGACGAGTAGAGACCTATCAAAAGGGGGCGAGGGACTGAACGAAAAATATCGCTATCCTTGGAAGTATCACTGCAGAAAAGCAAAAGTTGAAATGGAGACAAAAAAAAAATCTGTGTGAACATGGTGAATTTGAAAAATAGTCCAAAATGCTTAAAACAAAGAATTTTATAACATATCAATCAATAACTCCCGAGACTAACCCAGAGATGGCACTCGTAGTAAACCAGTAACCAGGTCTTTCTAGAGTACGAACCTTTGCTTGAAACGTGTCAAAATTTTAAGTCG
>BMAW01014160.1:0-12713 GCA_019974015.1 Nephila pilipes
TGAGTATTTTTATTAGCTCAATAATAATAATTATTATTATTATTAAATATATTTATTATAACAAGAGTAAGATATTCTTACAGGTTAATTACGATTCCCATAATAACCAACTTTTTCAACTGTTTTAGTTTTACGTCATTCGATTTTTAAAAATCTTTTTCATTATCTATAACAATTCTTGACCTGTTTTTATACCGAGAATATATGGATACAAACGTGAAAACAATTTCTTGTTTGAACCGAGAATTTAAATATCTAAACCGTAAAAAAAATTTCCAGTTTACTATATTTTTTGAATTTGGAAAGGTTTTAATCAATGCTAGAAATAAACACATGAAACAAAAAAAAATTTATTTGGTTACAAAAAACATTAAAGAATAAATTAAAATATATACATATACATACACACATACACACATATATATGTGTGTGTGTGTGTCTTCTTTTTACATTAATTTGCGTTTTTAATTATTTTTTTTTAAATAATGCATAATTTTATAAGCTATTTTCCGCGAATAGTTATGATCAAATCCGTCCAAAGGGATTTGTTCTTGATGACATTTCATGAAAGGGGTTGGATAGTCATCCAATTCATGCAGTTTTAAATCCAGTTAAAAATTTATTAGTGACATTGAATAATTCGGAACGAAAAACAACGCCGCTGGATAGAGAAATAAATAAATTGTAAATTATACTCGAAATATAAGTCGAGACTCCATTTCAATTTCGCTGGAAGTTTAAAGCGTTGAGACGCCGAACAGAAAATTGTAGATTTTGTGAATAATAACTTTGGCGAACAGGCCATTGTGGGATATAAAGATTTGGAGCAACGACTATATTTTAAATCGATAGGGCTCACAATCTTAATAATAGATGCGTATCCATTTTTAAACTATCCGACTACAATGTTTATGAATAACGAACATAAACAGCATCGTGGTGGTAAGGATGACATGTGTTGCAGAAAAATCGCCTAAGTTGTCCAAGTGGGTAATTAGCAAACCTACGCCGTCAGATTTATAACGTGTTTTTACACATTTTTTAAAATGTTGTTGCGTGATGTTTAAATGCGTTGTTAAAATATATTGCTTTGTGTACACTTTTAATGAGTTGTAACTATATTATTCATTGTACATACTTGTTATGGATTGTGCCTTAATTAGTCAATCTTTTGTAAATAAATGTGTTTATTATTTGATATTTTTTTTATTTCTAACTGTAATTAAGTTTCAATACATTAGAAAGTTAGTGAAACATCATTAAATTTACACTAAATTTAAACTAAATGATTTCTTAGTTTATCACTTTTTGAAAGAATTTGATCCTATAGTTTACAATTCTTCTAATACTATATCGAATCTAAAAAAATATAGATATGTTCACAGCTTATTAGAATTAAGTATTTTTAAAAACTGTAAGAATTATTTACTGTTTGTTGTACATATACTGTCGAATGAAATAAAGGTTATCCGTTACAATTCTTTTTTTTTTAAAAAAAAAAAAAAAATTAAATATAATCATAGCTCAATTACAAATTGTAAAAAGTTCTTCCAAATGACACACTTTTCGTTTCGAATTGCCAAATCCGTACAAAGACTTTATAACATTATTGAAATGAGATATATTCTTGATAGATATTAATCGCATGTCGCTTAGACGAAATGTTATTTCTAGATTTTATTTCTAGATTTTTAAGCGAATCCATCAACTCTCTTATATGACCAGTCCACAAATGTTTCGGTTTAACATTAATGCATTCGTAATATTTTTTATGTAATAACGTTATAGCACTTAATGTCTGGTAGATATATAAATTCAAATAAACTTTTGGTGTTTCGTAAGTCTCTGTGACGAAACTTGCAAAGCTTGGAAGGGCTTTCACATTCTTCGATAAGCTCTTTTTCCCATTCTTCAAGAAGCTCTATTTCATCAGCACATTCAAATTTAAAAGTAGTAAATCTATAACTTTCAGGTACCCAAATCCCTTCTATTATAATTTCCGATACAACACGATTGTATCTTAAAATAACGTGCTTTACAAACTTAAAAATATTTCGATTTAAAAAACTGTAAGGTATGTTAAATTTATTCTGTCCTTCAAAAATTACGGGTACAAAATCTTTGACTAGCTCTGGTACTTCAGGTTGAAAATCTGAACCATCTGATTGTCGTAAGAATTTTAACCAGCTTATTTGACGATTTTTCGACAATTCTGAATTATTGGACGGACGAGAAAAAATATCTCTCAACGATATTGTGAATCTACCAAGAAATGGTTTAATCGAGCTTAAATATCCATAGAATAAACTATTTATCGAAATTTTTATTTAAGGATTAAATAAAATTATAAATTTTTATTTACAAATCAGCATATTACAATTTTTTTTTTTTTTTTTTTTTTTAAAATTACAATAGTTATAATATAACTGGATTGCAAATTCTAAAAAGTTCGTCCAAATGACACACTTTTCGCTTCAAATTATCAAATCCGTACAAAGATTTTATAACTTTGTTGAAATGAGGTATATTATTCTTGATGGATACTAATTTATTATTGCTTAATCGAAATGTTATTTCTAGAGTTTAAAGCAAATTTATCAATTTTTTCATTTCATAATTCCAGAAAAGTATTAGTTTGCCGATAACGCATTCGTCAAATCGAAACCTATCAAAATAATTATTGGAGTTAACGTCATCTCTTGGATACATAAATGTGAAAAAATTTCTAGTGTTTTCTAAATCTCTGTTATGAAACTTGCAAAGTTTGAAATAGCTTTCCCAATTTTCGAAGAATTCTACTCCTTTAGCACATTCCAAGTTAAAAATCTTATATCGATACTTCCAAATTCTTTTTAAAATAACTTCTGATATGACACACTCGTATCTTCGAATAACATGTTGTACAAACTCGAAATAATTTCAATTCATAACACTGTGAAGTATGTTCGATTCATTTGGTTCTTCAAAGATTACAGGTACAAATTCTTCGACAGGCTCTGTTTTCGATCAGAATAATTAAATTATGTTGACATTTCTAAGTAACAGAAACTATCTCACATTGAAAACAATTATTCAAATAGAAAAGTTTTAACTACAGTTTAAATACCTTTAGAATAAAACGCTTTTAAAGTATTAAAAATCATTTTTAAAAATTTTCCCACACACATGAAAAAAAAAAAAAAAAAACTTTAGTTTTAAAACAAAAATTTTATTTACAAGTATTATTAGTAACTCGTTTTTACAAATATTTTTTTTATGAAATAATTTTATTTGGAGCTTGTCAAATACATATTTTCTACTTTTTTAGTAAAATTCTTATAGTTTTCTTTATCCAGTAGAAATTGTTTCATGTAATCTGTCCAATGTTTATTTTTGGATATCAATTCTCGAGCCAATTGTTGGGAAATCCATACCACACCAGGCAAGGTTTCTGTAAAACTCTAATTTTTGTGCAGAATCCAAAGTTTTACAATCGTGACGGTCTCGATTGTCTAGATTGTGAAAACAAACATAGCAGTCTGATATCTTTTTAATGGATGTCTTAAAATGATTGCACAAGATTTCATACATCGAATCGGCCAGTTTTGATTCGATAGTTTTGTCTTTGCCTCCTTCGGAAACCGTCGATAATAGAGTATCGATAAAATGTTCAATTAGACTATCGATAACACACTCTGAAATATTATCCATTGTGATGTATAACTTTTGCCATTGAGTTTCATTTAAAATACATACGGGTGAAAGAAAGTGTCGTGAAAAATCTTTTTCCATTCGAAATTTTTGCAAAACGACGAGAAATGAATAATTTGTCACTTGGATAGAAAATACGAGAGAATTATTTAAAACAACTGGTTCTTTCTGAACAGTTATCGAAAAAGTGTTCTTCCCATCCTCTGAATAATTTGTCACTTGGATAAAAAAATACTTCCTTGATAAAAGAGAGAATTATTTAACAACAACGTTCTTTTCTGAACAGTTATCAGTAAAGTATTTTCCATCCACGAGACATTGCCACGTTAGAGGCGATATATCATCATCTTTATCACACCATTTGCAAATGACAAATCTAATTTTTATTTTATCACCCGATTTCACAAGTGGGCTAAAGTCACTGCATCCAACGAAAGAATTACCACTTTGTTATCCGCGGTGCTCAACATGCAAAATGTTCGAAATATTAAAGCCTTTATGTGTCTTTAATACAATAAAGACAATAAAAAACTGTTTAATAATTAATATATTATTAGAGAATGTGTTTTTTTTAAATTATAAAAAAAAAAATGAATTACCATAATCATATGATACAATGTTTTAGGAAAAAAGTCAGAAAACTGGCAACTTGTTTAATAATCATACATAGAAATGTGTTTCTCTGACTTTTTTTTTAAAAAAATGACTTTCACCATAATTTATTATACAGTAGTCAGAATAATCAGGAAAGTTTTTTCACCGTAAAAGCATAAAGAGACATAAAAAAAAAAAAAAAAAAAAAAAAAAAAAAAAAAAAAAATGTTGATAACGATGATCCCGAAGAATATGGTCGCATATAGAACCTAAGCTCATACACCGTCATAGGGAGATGGATAACAGATTTTCTTCCGATCTATTTAGAAAATGCAATTCCATTTACAATGCACCCACCACAGAAATGTGACTTTTAGCTGTTCATAAGGCTGAGTACAAATAACTTAAGAAGGATTCTTTAGGTCTATGGATTTTCGCATTGAAGATTTATGGGGGCTATAGAGATTTAACTAATTTGTTAAAACAAATTTTACTTGGAGTTTCAATCGAAAATTATTATTGTAAAAGCAAACAATATAAAATTTGTAAAAAACACGATTGCAGTGTGCAAAAAGCTATAAACTGGCTGGAATGCGAATGTAAATTAAGTGGAATAAATATATTTCATTTTTAAAAAGTCATTGTATTTATTTGCTTGCTAAATATTCATTATGTGTATTATCACAACACTCCTAAATATACTCGTTAATGCGAAAACTCACAATCTAAAGAAATAAATATAGTTTAGTGAGAACTATTTGACAATCAAGGGGAAAAAATACACATATACCTAGAAATGGTTTTACGAATTATAAAAAGCATTAATCACCGAGGGTATGAAATTCAAATTTGAGTTTTACTTTATAATAAATGGTAAATTTCTGGAATCATTTTCATCAAGACATTATTTTAATATGAATCATTGTGTTTACATTTACTCTTTTTTTTTTATTTCCACTCTAAAGTGTATAAAATGGCATTCGGAAACATTAGTTGCAATCAGAAATGGATCCAGAAGGTATTTGGGAACATTTATCAACTCATACTTTCCGACATGCACAAACTCCAGGAATCATTGCATTCTCTTTCGCGATTCCAACTCGAAAAAACATTTTCAAACATGTACGATTGCTACTAGAACAAGGAATGCGACTTTTGATTACCACGAAAATTCTTTTGAAAAAATGCTCCAGAATTTCATGGAAGCTATGGATATTACACACTTGAGTGTATATCAAGGGAGTGAACATTTAATAAACTTACTTCGAAAAATTTCAAACAAATCTGTAATTCGAAATTATTCTTGTAATTGACACAGGAAGTGTGAAATGTGTCACCGAAAAAACTATTGTGTGCAAAAAGCTAAAACTTGGCTTTCTCATGTACATAATCTAAAAAATGTAAATATATTTCATTATTAATAAATACATCCTTTGATTTTTCTATGTGAATCGTATTTTGCTTTTGACTGTTAAGATTATGTCAATCCTTAAAAAAGAACATTTGTTGAATCTAGTTTTAAAAATAGTGATCTATTAGCAAAAGAAATTGTTCTTACAATAAATATTTAGAAGAGTTACAGTTCATATATATATTTACCTGCTTTTAATTTTCTAACAACAGTGATATTGATAAACTAAACTTTAATACGAATTCACTGTTGATAATTTTCAAAAGAATTTGATCTCATTCTTTCGAGACCAGAAAAAAATTTTCAAATCTATATTATTAGATAATTATATATTTATATATCTATATATTGAGAAAATAAAACTTTACAGCTCTAAAAAGGAATCATTAGAAAACAATTTCATTAAACAGTCTGTTAATTTATATATTTTAATGACTTTGAAAACATTAAATAAATACTCGATTCTGATTAGTCGGTAAAAAAAAAAAAATCTTTATTTTTTGATTTTTCTGAGTATATATATCAGAGCCTAATGAAAAAATTTCATTTGGGGCAGATATTAGATATAAAAAAATATTATCTTAAATATTAGATAAAAAAAAAATATTCTGGATCTGAAAATATTTTTTTCTCGTTCGATCTTGTCTCGAACAATCTGAAGACACGAGCTTGAATTGTGTCAAAAAATAACATTAGTCAATTCATGATAAAACCCACTATTTGAATATAAAAATGTTCATTAAACAGCTGTTGATTTATATATTTCAATGACTTTGAAAGCATTAAAAAAATACTCGAAATTTAATCTCGAGTAATCCATTCAATGATTATGCGTCAATTGAGAATTCTCGATTCGGTGGGAGAAAGTAATATTTGAAGATTGTAAACAGTTTTACTGAACTTAGAGGATAGTGGATTTTGAATATACATCAAAAATGTTTTGATATATGTATACTAGATTCTAAGAAAAAGAGTAGGATTCGTAATGAAATCCACTCTAAAAATATAAACTGTGAGCTTTGAAAATGGTGTTTAAACTGCAATTCGCATTCAAAGAATAAATCAAAAGTTCCTACCTGTCAGACGGTGGTCATCATCATCAGGTCGAGATGTTGCACTTCGAATAAATCCACACAGAGACAAGGAAATCACTCAATTGACATCAATTACTTTTAATTAATTAACGTTAAGATGTCACAACACAACACAGCAAACATTAACTATTAGTAAATATCCTAATTCGCAGGTATAACAAATTCGCTAACATAGTTCGCTTTCGACATCTTCCTTCTCTCACTTACTCAGAACTAAACATAACTTTTTTTTTTCTTTTTCGCATTTGGCGCCTAGCGCCCTCTATCGTTAGTTTCAACACACTGCCCCCGAATGACCAAGGGGTTCATTCAAATTTTACAATTAATGACATATTATACAAATAATGATCTTATATCAATGAAACAAAATTTTACAAATTTACAACAATCAACAATTTTACAAATATGAATACTAACAACAAATGACCAAATATATCTGCATACAATTTCCAAACGATAATATTTCTTAAATCTCAATACTTGAATACTGTATACAATTCTGCATACTAAAAATAAAATTCTAGATTAATATACATTTAAAGACAAACATATTTATTCATTTATTTCGAGATTGTATAACAGTTGTACAGGTCTTTTAAGGACGGATGTATCTGTTTTTACTTCACACGATCTAATCTTACCATCCCTGCCAGGAAATGTAGTAACGACTCTACCTAACTTCCAAAAATGTCTAGGAAGCTTATCGTCATGAATTAATACAATGTCATTTTCTTTAAACTCTCTAATTTTACCTGAAGGTTTAGTACAATGTAAGGATCGTAACAATAAAAGGTATTCCTTTTTCCATTTAGTCCAAAACATATTAATTAATCTTTCGCGATAATTAAATCTTTTAATTAGCATTTTTCGATTAATCAATTTGGAATCAAAATTAAGCCTGGCAGGAGGTAGGCTATTGACCCTGTGACCTAAGAGCAAATGTGCTGGAGTTAGAGGCACAGGTTCATGAATTTCTGAGGAAACATAAGTTAGTGGACGTGAGTTAAGTACACTTTCAATTTCAATAATTAGAGTCTCTAATTCTTCTCTAATCAAAGTAGTTTTTCTTAAAGTTTTTCGCAATTCAAGTTTTACTGAACCTATCAGTCGTTCATAAAAACCACCCCACCAAGCAGCCTTTTCAGCTATATAACTCCACTGAATCTTGTGGTGAGCGTAAAAATCTTTAACTGTCGGATGGCTAATAAGAGCCCATAAGTTTTTTAGCTCTAGTTCAGATCGCTTAAAAGTTCGAGCATTGTCCGTCAAAACTTTAGAACACAAACCACGACGAGCAATAAATTTTCTTAATGCTAACAGAAATGTTTCGGTAGTCAAACTGTCAGCGACTTCTAAGTGGACAGCTCTTGTTACTCCACAGGTAAATAACACAATGTAGTGCTTATTTTCACCGTCTTTCGTATAAATCGGTCCTCCGAAGTCAATACCAACCATAGAAAACGGAAGTGATTGTTCCAATCGAATAGCTGGTAAAGGAGCAATAACCTGTATACCTGGCGATGCACTGTATCTCTTACATACTATACACTTTCGCAATATATTTTTTTATAGTTTGTCTTCCTCTAATTAGCCAATATTTTTCACGAATTTCCATCAAAGTCTCAGAAATTCCACCGTGGAACACTTTGCTGTGAGCGTCCCACACTAACAAATTCACAAATTGATGTTTTGCAGGGATAATAATAGAATGTTTCATCAGGTACGTGAACTTTGATTTTTGAAGTCTTCCACCAACGTGAATTATCTCGTCCTCATCAAGGAAGGGATTCAATTCTAATATCGAAGAAGTATTTGAAATTGGTTTTCTTTGTTTTAAGCAAAATAATTCTTCAGCGAAGACTTCTTTCTGTACCAATTTTACCCATAATTTTTCGGCACCATCGAGTTCTTCAGCACTTAATTCATTGGATCTTTTAATCTCATTTCTTGCATTATAGATGAATCGAATTACCCAACTAGTAACACGAATTAATTTTCGCAAGTTACTATACTTCTTCAGATCTATAGCTAACATCAAATTCGTTTGAACTTCGCAAGCAAAGGATGATATGTCATTTAAATTATTTAGCTTTTCACAATATACATCTGGAGAATTTTCACAAGATATTTCTGGAAAAGTATCATGCATGGGCCATGTTGGCCACTTTTCTTTCGTCAGTCGAAGCCAATCTGGACCTTTAAGCCAAACTGGGTCAGATATAAGCTTTTCTGCAGTTGATCCTCGAGAAACATAATCTGCGGGATTATCAATACCTCTACAGTGGTACCAATTAGCAGGATCCGTAAAATCCTGGATTTCTGATACTCTGTTTCTTATGAACGGTTTCCATTTAGAAGCTGTTCCTTTTATCCAATGAAGAGTGATTAAGGAATCGCTCCACAAATAAACTTCATTAACCGGTAACAACAATGTTGTTTTTAAATGCCTGCAAATTTTCGCAGCTACTACAGCTCCTAGCAATTCAAGTCGGGGTAGTGTTAACTTTTTAAGAGGTGCTATTCTTGATTTTGCTGTAATGAAACTAGTATCAATAATACCATCACTTCTCACGTAACGAAAGTACGATACAGCTCCGAACGCTCTAGGGCTTGCATCGGAAAAAATATGAAGTTCGAGTTCTTTAGCCAACTCAAATGGAAAGGAAAAATACTTTCTTTCAATCGTTAAGTTTTTCAATATATATATCTGAGCAAACCAATTTTCCCATTTTTTCTTCATTTCTCTGGATAATTCATCGTCCCATCCTAGTCCTCCTTCCCAAATTTCTTGCATCAATAATTTAATGACTACTATAAAGGGTGAAGCAAAACCAACTGGATCAAATATCTTAGATGCAGTTTGAAGAACACTACGCTTAGAATTCTTCAAATCCTCAACCATGTCAAGAAGAGGTTGTACATCTAACTTAAAAGTATCTTCTACAGTATTCCAAATTATTCCTAATACTTTTATAGGATGTTCGTTTGATTCCCTCGCCTCAGATATACCTCTTTTACGCCATAAACTCCTTAACTCATTTGAATTTGTTTTAAATTTTCTTAAATTCATGTTCGCGTCTTTAAGTATTTCTACAGCGCTCTGAGAAAGTTTTAAAGCTTTATCGACTGTATTGGCACCGTAAAAGAGATCGTCTACATACAGAGCTGAATTAAGCATTTCATAAGTTTCGCGATACTCCTGATCCTGACTATATTTTCGAATGTGGAACTTAATAGTCGCAGCAAGTATGAAAGGGCTCGATGTCACCCCAAAAGGCACGCGAGTCATTCTCAAAATTTTGTACGATTTCGAATCATTTTCATTTGGAAACCAAAAAAATCTTAAATAATCTATATCCTTTTCATCAATACCGATGGTCAAAAATGCTCCCTGAATATCACTACTAAAAGCATATTGATATTTGCGAAATTTTAAGAGAACATCTAAGATACTAGGGTTCAAGGCTGGTCCTGAAGATAGACAATCATTTAGAGATTTGCATCCTTTTCCCTTCGATGACGCATCAAAGACTAATCTAACTGTCGTAGTCTCCTTATCAGATCTAACTACAGCAGAATGAGGCATGCAATATGAATTATTTCGCAATTCAGAATCGCACTCCTCAACAATATTTAAATTTAAATGTTCTTGAACAATATTCTTATATTCATCATAAACCCAATTGTTACCTTTCATTTTATTACTTAAATTATCAAACCTACGTTTTGCTATGGAAAAATTATTCCCCAAATTGCTGGGCACCTCATCCCAAAATAATTTAGTTTGATATTTTCCATCCTTAAATTCCAAATTACTTTCGAATTTAGAAATAAAATCTTTATCAAATTTAGAACTATCATTATATGAATCAGTTATCCCCATTGCATCTAATTTCCAAAAACGTGTTAAGTTTTCATTTACTGCACCGCAACATTCAATTTTCATAGTGCAAACTTCGTGACTGCAATTTTGTCCGAATTGTGAAACGCGACCTTGTACTATTTTTCCAAATAATGTATCAATTAAATATAAAGATTTGTTTAATCGTTCTTTATCCCCTGAATGAATATCCCAAAAGTATTGTGCTCCAATAAGTAAGCCTATCTCACCTCCACACAATTCATTTATATTCGATATTTGAGAATAATTATTCTTGAGTACTCTCATTAATTTATTCGTTGATATTTTAATAGGAGAATTGGAAATTATATCTGTCAGCAGTGCTTCGATAACGATTTTCTTTTGAGGGTCATGGGGATTGCAAATAGTGATCTGTACAACATCATATGTCTTGTTTATAGGTTCGCGAGAGCCGAAAGTGTAAACTAATAAACTTTCCTGTCTAATGATAAGTAATTTTAATTCTTCAGCTATTTCCTTTTTTAAAAAGGATCTCTGAGATGCGTTGTCAAGAATTATGTTTAATTTTTTCTTTCTTGAACTACTTAATATCACAGCTGTACATGTTTCAAGTAAAACCTCGCTACTTTCTTTAAGTGTATTTACGACTTTTGAAGTCAAAACACTCTGCGTTTTTTCAGCCTGGCTGTCGCCTCTCTCTAACTCTACTGGGGGAAAGGAAACGGTAGGATTATCGCAAATTAATTCATTGTACTTACGTTTACATTTTTTACAGATTACTTTTGTTTTACAAAACCTGAATATATGCCCCTTTGAAAGACACGCAAAACAAATTCCATTTTTTCTTAGGGATAATTTTCGCTGTTCAATTGATAAGAGACAAGAAATGGAATCATGATCATTTGCAGGGTCTACGCAAAATATACATTTTTTGACATCAACGACAAATGCCGAAGTGGAAGGAACATTGTATTGAAATTTCTCTTTCCCACTATTTTCTATTTTGTTTGTTTTACACAGTGTATTCAAAAAGTTCCAGGACTGCCGTTAGTAAAACAGTACAGGTAGCGCTATCTCTGCGCAATTCATGGAGCGCGTAGCAACAACCTTCTCCGACGCATGCGCGAAGTTTTATTCCGTTTGGATGAGTTCCAACTTCTCAGCGTTCACTCGAGTGTGGTGTGTCACAGTGGTCGTGTCATCGTTAAAAAATGGAGCAAAGAACGAACATTAAATTTTGTTTTAAATTGGGTAAAACGGCCACAGAAACCTATGAAATGATTAAAACTGTACATGGTGACGAGGCTATGAGTCGTTCACGTGTGTTTGAGTGGTTTGCAAGGTTTAGAGATGGAAGAGAAGCGACGGACGATGATGAGAGGTGTGGTCGTCCACGTTCGAGTCGGACTGATGAAAATGTCGAGCGAGTGCAAGCGTTGGTGCGCTCAGACCGTCGAATGACGATAGAAATGATTGCGGAATCCTTAAACATGAGTGTAGGGTCTGTTTTTACGATAATGATGGAGGATTTAAAGAAAAAGAAACTCTGTGCGCGCTTTGTGCCACACACTCTGACTACGGAGCAAAAAGAACACCGAATTGCTTCTTCCGAAGATTTGATTGCCGCGGCCGATGAAGACCCTAACTTTTTGAAAACCATCGTCACCGGAGACGAGTCGTGCTGCCTCGAATATGATCCGGAAACTAAACGCCAAAGTTCGGAGTGGACAAGTCCGGGAAAGGGTCGACCGATGAAAGTTCGTGCGTCAAAATCAAAAATAAAGACGATGCTGCTCGTGTTTTTCGACAGTCGAGGAATTATCCACCACGAATTCCTTCGACAAGGGTCCACTGTCACTGGTGCCTTTTACAAGGATGTGCTACACCGGCTACTGAAAAAGAGTGCGACGTGTGAGACCCGAAATGTTGGACAGTGGAAACTGGTGTCTCTTGCATGACAATACACCGTCACACAAATCCATCATTGTTCAGCAATTCTTGGCGCGCAGGCAGGTTGTAACCATCGACCACCCCCCATATTCACCTGACCTGTCCCCTCCGG
>BMAW01014169.1:0-31203 GCA_019974015.1 Nephila pilipes
TGTATATATAATTACTTTTTTGGTAGTGAATAAGATATTTTTGAAAATTATTCCACTATTAATATTAATTAGATTAAATTGATCACTTTAAAGCATTTATGAATTTGACATGAATTGTTAGTGTGTAATGGATATAAAAAAATTCCGAGATTTTTTTGGAAAAACATGCGTACAAAAAGTGTTGGATGGAATATAAAATAAATTAAGCTTCAATTCTATATTATGAGCACTTATCTCCAATTCTATTTTGCTCCTGGGGTCATAACAAAACGTTTTACCAAAAAACTAATAATGAAGATTTTAGAAAGAAATTCCTCAAGAATTTATTCGAACATTACGCTTTTCAGAAATTTAAAGTTATTTGATTAAAGGAAAAATTTACAGAAGAATCAAGTCGAAATAAAATAATTAAGTAATTGAACGATATTAATAGGAACGTTTTAATAAAGAATTCTAGATTTTTTTTTGTTCCGAAAAGCTGGCTAATTAATTTCTCCTTTGCACCTGAGAGGATGAAATAAATTAGAATTTGAGCAATTTATTTTCTTTTTTTATGGCTCTCTGCTTTATTTTTACTAATTGCATCCACTTTTATTCACATTTTAAATAAGTTATTTTGCTGTGAGAATTCATTAATCTTTCTTTAAAACTTCTTGAAATTTTTTAAATGATTTAATAATCGAACACAGACTACTCGTGTGATTCATTGCAATTGCAGATCTTCCGATTCCCATCTCCCATGAACCTAATTAAAAATCCTAGAAAAAACTAATTTTATAATTATGCAGCAATAAAGGGCTCTAGATATCGTAGCATTTACAATTTATTTGAAAATATGTCTAGTTGTCTTTTTATCTTTTTTCATCTTAGCTTCATTATCAGAAATATTTAAACTACTATTGAACATATAAATAAACATAACTTAAGAAAAATACAAATTATTATTTATCAAAAGTTTATAAAAATATTAATCAAAATTTTCTTCATAAATATGTTATTTTATTTTATAGATGTGACAGTTGTAAACTGAATGATAGCATTTTTTTAAATTTTCGATAACAGAGTAAGCAAAGAAAATGTTTACAACTTAAAACTTACATTTTTGGATCTAAGTGAATTTATTTCCATTTATCACTTTGTAAATTCATATTTTGAAAATGAAATTCTATTCTTATTTGAAATTTTATTGAGTGAAAGAATTATTATCATGAAATCCATATTTTGTAGTACTGAATGTTAAAACGTTGCGATTTATAATATTAATTTCAAAAAAATATTATAAATTGTTTATAGAAGAAGAATTATTATCTCAATAATATCAATTAAAATTAAAACAGTTTTGAATTAAGAACATTTATCCTAAAAATAAATTTAGTTCATTGAAATAAGAGTTGAAGGTTCTCTCGAAACCAAATGTGCTAAATATTGCTTAGAAATACTTCACAAGTTTTCAGAATTAATTAGAAATGTATTCATTATAATTAAGCAAACATTTTAAAACTTTTATTTGAGCTTAAATAACTCAGAACTTAAATACTATATTTGTTTTTGTCTGTGTAAGTAAGTACTGAATTTCACTTCACATGCTCAAAAAATAAATATTGTTGTTAAACAGTTTCATTTATGCACTTATCCTCTATTTCTGTTATATATCTTAAAAGGAAAGTAATACATTAGAAGCACAAAGGAATGGTTCTTTTTAAATAACCTGTAACAATACTAGGTTGTCGAAGTCAATTGAATCTAAATAAAATTCCGTCAAAAAATATTAAAGGGAATGCTTCTTATTAGACACGGAATTCTGCTCACATGATTTCTGAGAATCTTTGGATTAATGAGAAATTTCATTTTAATAACAGGGTAATGGTTACTGACAATAGTTCAGAGAAGAAATATATGAGGAATTTTGAGGAATCGGTTCTCCAATAGATGGTATTACCTTTGTTCCGACGTCACCAGAAGAGCGCATCCCAATGTAGGTGAGGGAATGTTACCTCGGAAACCTCGTGAAGGTGACATGTCACACCAAAACTTTCGCAAAGGGTAGCGGAATCCGAGTAATTGATTACGAGCAGGTGGACATTCGATATCTTCAAAGCTTTGAAGGCAGTAGACAAGGGCACTCCAAACCCATAGAAAGTTGCATTCACTTATGAATAATTTATCAACCAGTCCATTTATTGAAGATTCAATATATTATGATTTGAATTGATTGTCAACCTTATCACACTACACATGGGGCCTCAGATTTAATGAGGATCAACATTTTCCAGGCATTGTGCCTATTTTAAAGTTACTGCATAAGTGAAAAAATGAGTCTTAAGAATTTTAAAAAAAAGATATTAAAAATTACTGGGTGAATAACTTTGAGAAATTGTGTCAATAATGCAAGAATTATAAACATTAAAAACGTAATTAAAAAATCTGAGATATTTCAAAATTACCAGGAGCTAGTTCGAGGCGTCGTCAAATCAGTCGCGGAGGAATAGATAGCTAAAGCAAATTTCAAACCACCTAGGATAGAAAAAAAATCAAATTAGCGCAACTGGAAAAGGAGATTGAGTTAAAGAGCAGTCATTTTTTGAAAGAACAAATGCATCGCTTAGTGTTGAGGCTTTAATTAAAAGTATTAAAACTTTAACTGTCGCGATTTTGGGCAACCAGAAGCGTTGCATATATTCTTTATTTCTTTGGAAAAAGGTTTGCTTCGATAGATGTTCCGAAAGGCTTGCAGGCAGAGGTTAATTAATTTGCTAGAAGATGGAGTTTATAATATTTTAACATATGCTATTGAAAAGGAGTTGTCGAATTATAATGAATAATTGTCGAATTATAACGAAATAGTTGTCGATTGAAATTCAGCTTTTTAGCTGAATTTCAATCGACATCTAGAGAATGTTTGAGTAACTTTAAAATGAATGGAAAAAAGAAAAGAAAAAATGAAAAAGAAAATAGATATAGAAGCGAAATTATTTAATTTACAAAGAAGAAGGCTGAACAAAAGAAAAAATAAAACTATTTTATTGATACATGGTGCCCCCCTATTAACGAGCAGTTCTTTGTTATTTTAGACGGTCCCTACTGACTTTGAATTATCAAATAAAGGTCTTGTAGAAGGTCACTGAACTCACAATCCTCTGTTTATTAGGGAGGGAAGAGTGTTATATTTCTCTTTGTGATGACTCTTCACCCCTTTCAGTGAATCATGTAAAGTAAATATTTTTTTAGCCAAGATTGACGCACACTTCGCAGACATTTTTGAGCCTCAGACACACTTTCCGCAGAAACACATAGACACATAAAAACGCACATTATGGAAACTTTACATTGTAAAATGGGTTTAAAACCCATTCCACAATGTTAAGTTTCCATAATGTGCGTTTTTATGTGTCTATGTGTTTCTGCTAAATGTTAATTACGTAATTACTATTGACTAAATTAAAAAAAATAGTAGCACCGAGCGTTAATATTCTTATTTCAGTAAAATCTTCAATCAATTTATTTTACTCATCTTTTGATTAGAACTTCTCTCCCATTATACGATCATTTGTTCTCTTTATAATTTCTAACTGCAGTTGATCTATAATTCATAGTTCAAAGATAACAATTTAATTGGAGTGACTGCCTTCGTATCATTATGGTATTAAGTGATTTTTTAGTGCTCCTTTACTAGGAAAAAACTATCGATATACATATTGAATAATTTGGAAAGTTCTTAATGCTTTTGAAGGAAAAATAAAGCGCAACCATTTTAAGTTTTCGCATACATTTATTAAACTTTACAGTTGGCATTTTATTTCACAATCTTTCTCCATCTTTAAGGAAACTTGAAATTTTTATCCTTCCAGAATCTCTCAGATTCTTAGGTAAAAGCCTTTCCAACATGATTTTTTTTTATTTCGACCAAAGACCTGAAGTTCTTCCTATTATGAGAATTTCATAAAGATGGAAATAAATGGAATTTGGAGGGCCGAGGTCTGGAGAAAATGGTGGATGGGAGAGAATATCCCAAACAAGTATTAACAACTTTTGTAGGTTTAACACATGAGTCGCTCAGTGTCCAGAAAAAACACGACTCCCTTCAGATTCATTATTTCTGGACGTTTTTGTTTAATTGCTGTCTTTAATTTGTCAGGAGCAATACTTTTCTGAATTTATCATCTCGTTGTCTGGTAAAAGGTCATATATATATATATATATATATATATATATATAAAATTTAGAATTCCTTTTCAGTTCCATCAAACACAGAACTTTAAGTTCTTCGAATGGAGATCGGATTTGGGAATGACTAAAGGTGGTTTTTCCTCTTTCCCAAGACCTTTATCCGTTTTTCAACTTTATTTCGTATCTCAACTTTATTTTCTCCTACTCTCAATCTTTATCTCGTATCTCAACTTTATCTTCTCGTGGCTTGTATATAATGAGTTGGAAATGGAAATGAGATCCATCACATTATTCTCCAATAAATCGTGGGGAACCCCCTATATCAGAACGGTTTATGTAGCCAACGGTTTATGAACAATTTCACAAAATGCTATGGATGTTGGGGTTTGATGTTTTTAACTTCTGATAATGTACGTATCTTTCGGTGTGGGTTATTCTCCCGATCTTCATCTATAGTGGAGGACTTACCCGAGTGTTCTTGGACTTCAATGTTGAAATCAGCACTTTGAACCTAGCAAAAAACTTCCGTACTGTACTTTCCGTTACAGTGCTTTCTCCATAAACATCGCATATCTTGTTTGCTGCTGGTGTGGCATCTGTGCCTTTTCGGTAAAAGAAAAGGTTTAAATGCATATAATGCACTTTCTTTTTCTCCATGTTTAATGTGTATAAAACTGATAACTTTTAACTTTTTATAGCCAAGCCTTTTTCAAAATATACCTGATACCTATATACTTATTAGAATATGTATGCATGTATACCTATTATAAATACCTATTAGAATATGTATATATGCCATTTGTTTTAATAATTTTGATATATTTAGACCTGTCTTTATATAACTTACACATTCACACGAACTTTCCCGACGGCCCAATACATGTGCTATATACAAGTGGTAATAGAAAAAATAAAAGCATCTCAATAGATTTCAAAGAGCACTATTTACAAATTTTAACACGCAAAACGGCATGAATTGAACTTGGAAAAGAATAATAAACATATTTTTAATAGGATATTAAGCTATTTGTTGCAACTGCTGATCACCACCAGCCTATTCTACCAACATGAGGACGAGACAGCCATCCTGGCAAAGTTAGCCAAATGAAACTACTTGATGATGAAGGAACTAATCCTTCTGCTACCGGTATTTAAGGTAGCACTGCAAAACATTCATTGAGGGAGATGAATCAACGTTCAGACTACTTGGTTCTCTCCTCCATTTATGGCTTTCTTCTTGTGTTAACTGGTCGGGTTGACAGCTTATATTTTTCTCTTTGATTTTAATGAATTGAATGTTTCTAATAAAAATGTAGTTACTGTTGGTTATGCATGTTTAATCTTCTTGTGTGAAGTTTGTTTACCTCCTGACCTCTAGAGTCAGTTCACTTTGATGTCTAATCACATATGGTAAATTTAGATATGTTTTTCAAGATGGTATCGAAAGTGATCCACCAGAGATGATAACATCAACCCTTTCACTCCCAGCGTATCACATGTGATACGCTCACGTTTGCTTTCCTGTGCCCAGCGTATCCCCTTAGATACGCTCCGAGAATGCGTGCTGCAGACCAATGTATCAATAGAGATAAGTTTGTTGTGAACTTTTTATTTGATTTTTTTACTATTAATATATGGGGTTATAATACCGCGAAAACTATATAGATAGACTATTTGGAGTATTGACCTTGGTGATATGGGCTTGGATTTCACTTCTGGATATTAGGAGGGGGAAATTGTTAAAAGCACGAGTTGCGACGCGGCTCTTTAAATGTAATGTCATGATTTAAAGGGGTCACTTGCTTTCTGTTTGCTTTTTCCTTTCTTGCTTGACTCTTAGAATAATGATAATTTGTGGATGTTTAGGGGGGTTAGAGCTTTTAGTAGCAGATGCTCTTAGCTGTTCGTTTCATTCGGTCGGTTTTTATTTGTAGCGACAGTCATGACGAAAAGAAAGTATTTATCTGATACTGAGATTTGCGAATTGATGAATGAATTTGACAATGATGTTAGCGAAAATTATCCGAATCGGTATATAGACATTAAAGGCGCGCGCCGGGGGGAGGATGTAAAGCAAAGGGATATATAAAATGATCTTTGCTCAAAATCTTGCGTGAAGAGTCAACATTTGACAAAATATGCATGTAAGACATGATACATTGGACTATGCATTGAAGAATTTTTTTTTTATAAAATTACCATACAGCAAAATAAGATTCATTTTTATATCTCAATATTCCATGTAATGGTACATCATTACACCATGAAATTTATGTAACAAATGTATTTTGTAAGTATATTTTGTATTTTTTAAAAGATATGATTTTTTTAAATAATTTTATGCTTAAAACTTATAATTTTCGATTAATTTTTTTTATTTCGTATATATTAGTTTAATTCATTTTAAATAATATATGTAAAAACTAAAATATTCTAATGAATAGCTGATTTTAGAGAAACTTTTTTCGTGAATTAGGCTTAATGTCTAAAATCGTCTGGGCACAGCGTGCTCTCCGCAGTAAGAAGCAGCGGGCCTAGAGAAGGACTTCATTTTTCTCCCTCCGGTAGTGAAAGAGTTAAAAACATAGTATTGATAACATTAGAATTCGGAAACTGATTCCGAGATATGCTTTCGTACTCTTCAAACCATTCTTGAATATGTCAAGTTGGATAGAATGAAGCATTATCACCTTGGAAAATGGTATTTTGTGATGCAAGCAATGTTTGATCCATAGGATGCACCTGACAGAGAAAATTTTTCTCATAGACCTTTCCTGTTTCTCGGTCTTCTAAGGTAACGATATTTTCAGCAAAAAATAATGAAATTGGTGCCTCAACTGTGATGGAGCCTCCTCCTTGCTTCATATATGTAAGAAAGTGATCAGGATGCTATACTTATGAAAGTGTTTTCCAGACGTATACACATCTTCTTGTTCTAGAATATAATTGGAGAATTTTTTATTGCATCATATCACTTTCATCCATGCATCAGGCGTTATGGTCGCAGTATAATTTAAGAGGAAGTTTTGCATTCAAATCAGTCATAAGGGGTTTGCTATAGATGTGTTATTTGTGCTATTTGATCAAACAGTAATCGTTTATAATTGATCCTTCAGATTTTTAGTGAGATCTGCAGTCAGTTTGGTTGAAATCGACTTTTTTTGATGCCACAATGGCCATCAACATCCGTTCAATCAGAGTTAGGTTCGTCCACAGCCGTGCTTGGTCGCGGTTGCTTACCCTTGTATATGGTATATGGTTGAGACTATAATTACCATAACTAGAGAAACACACATAACATTAATGGTTGCGATTAAAAAAGCTTTAACGCTTTGCTTCTCTGAAAGTTTGAGATATCGGACAAACTGCATCAAACAAAAAATGTCTAGCCCACAGCTTTATAAGAAGTAGATAATGGTAGAAGAATAGAACCACTATTTACTCAAAAATTACAGCAATTGTACTCGCGTGTCATTAATTCGAAACCTCATCACAAACACATCGCAAAACGACTGTTATTTAAATTATTTTGATATCCACATACACACACATATATATACATACATACATATTATACCCATAATAATTTTACTAAAGATTTTAAAATTATAAAATCAAAGATATCTGAGCTTAATATTTATAAAGCTGTTAGTACAATTTTTTAAAATATTAATTTTGTCTTTTATCTTAATAAATAAATTTCTTCAATGCTTAAAATATTTTACAGTTGTAGAGAAAAAGGAGAGTAATTTTGAGAATTTATTGAACGCATTTTATTTTTAATTCAAATGAATAAATAGTAGTTTATCAGAACAATAAATTGTTAAAAGAATATTATATTCTGTGTCACACGTCTGTATTATTCACGCATATCATTTATAATAAAATACTTTAGTTAAAAACATCCTTTTTTAAAACCTGCAGATTTGAAATATGCATGTCAAAATAAGACGTTACTGAGCATCGTCAGTGTCTTTTAACTACTTATAATATTTACTATATAATAAAAGAGAAGCACAGATTTAACGAATTTTTCGAAATAGTAGTTGGTTGCATTCTAAGAGTTGTGGAAATTTGGCCTGCTATCATGCAATTTTAAAGCCAGAAAAGAATGTTTGAATTTACAATTTTAGTATGAAATAAATTCTCTTATTTTTTCATTAATTTGAACTTATTTTGGTATTTAATGATTATCCACCATGAATCTCTATTGAAAAAATACATTTGAAAATTTAGCCATAGGAATTTTTATTGTATAGTTACATATGTCGCTTAGTTATTCACTATAATAATCTAATCATGTGACTAAGTTATCAGCATTCACTTAAATAAATTTACTTAAATAATTTTTTTTGTTTTGTACTAAAACGAATCATACCTGTTAAATTTTTATGTGAACTCTATTGCTTTTGTTTTGAAGATTTATCTTTAATAAATAACTATAAGTCAGGTAGCAGGCCATTAATTTTAGAAGGAGCATAAATATATCATGATATATCGAGAAAAACAGAATATATTGTTTGATTTCTTATTATTGAGATACCATGTTTTTCTTATTTTTATATTTTAATTTTCTTGCGAATTAAATTGTGGTGTATCTCTATTTCTGTTTCCGTTTACCGTAGCACAGGTCTATTTACAAAATTAAAGTAATTAAGGTAATCTTCAAAAAAAAAATATTTATTTTTGCAATCATAGGGAAATGTTCTCTAACAGTTCACTGGTCTTCAACGCAGTTGCCAACAAATACGCTTCTTACTTGGATCCGAGATGAAGATTTAATTTCCAAGAGAGATAGCTTCAATCAAGAAGTATCGGATTCTTATTCTTTCAACAACAAATACGCGCTAAAGTATATTCCACATACAATTCTCTTTCTCCTCACTCCTGTTATCTTCCTGTTCAGTTCATTGCTTTTATAAGAACTTCTTTATATCTATTAACTATACTTCTAACATTTATCTAATTTGAATAATCACGTTTCATTTCGTTGGAGAAAGAGAGAGAAAGAGAATTGCTGTAAAAATTGCTTGCTTGGTTGGAGAAAGAGAATTACTGAAAAATTAAACATAAAATTAAAATTAAATTTAGATCTTAATTAAGGGAAGGCTCACAAATATCGGTGTTGAACAAAGTTACGAATGCTCAAACTTTATCGAGTAAAATATAACAGATCGATTTAATTTTAAAGTAAAATTATGTTAAATAAACTGCATTGCTTTATTTTAGCTCCAATGAACGATTTTGGTATGAAATGTGATATAATGACTAACAATAAATAGTCATTGTCTTTCCTAAAACTTTTAAAATCTGTTTTGAATTCATTTGTGTTTGCTTATCGATTTTGACAAAGGTCACGATAATCAGTTTCAGTCGAATTTTATTTGTTTCAGTGGAGCTTCTGCATGAACAAAGCGGAAATAACACTCTACAAATGGAAGCTCCTTTCACATTTACAGAAAATTCAATGAGATATAAGTCAGAGATTCCAGATGAATATGTGAATTAGATAAAATGAATGAATTATTTGGTAAAATCCATTTTAGAAACTTTGTGATTATAAAATTATTTCGAAGGATTATCTTTCCGAATTTTACAGGCAACATATTAAAAGGATTCATATAATTGGTACAGAAAATTTAAAATGAGAATATTAATTTTCTAACAAAAATGGTATTTAGTATTTGTATCGTTATTCAATAATTTTTAAATTATATGCACTAAGGTTTAACCATTTTTACTGAAGATTTCAGTAAAAATGGTTAAAACCTCTTAATAGTGTAATAAACATCAGTAATAGTGTTTTCATGCTAATTGGTGAAAATAAGATATTTTAAATAAATAAAAATATATAGATTTGTTCTAAGCACAAATTACTACAAAAGATACTTATTTCAGAAATTTTACTACAGCTTAAGGTAAAATAATCTCGAATCTTGTAAAATAAAGTATTGGTGGAGTAAGGAATTTAAAATGATTTGTTACTTAAACTGATCATAAAAATAAATTTCATTTATTAATTGGATAAAGAAATCTGTTGATAAGTTATGTCTAAAGTCAGTATCTTCAAGATGAATTCAAATAGTACCTTTTTAGCTCCTTTTAGCTCTTTGTATTTATTTAGAAATTCATAAATTTATACAAAAAACTAATGTATCTTAAAAATCTTAAGAAGAATATTAATTTTGAGATAAATGAATTTGCTTTTTGAAAAAATCAAAATGCTCATAATGTTTATAAAATACTTTCAGAAGAGCCATTGACTGCTTGAAAAATATAATAAGTGCTTTCTGACTTAAAAATGTATGAATTGTAGAAAGAAGGATTAGAAATAAGTACGAATATCTTTAACCTATTTTATTTATGCGCATATAATATACTACTATACGACGAGCTTCCAAGAATACTCCATACTAATTTTACCGTTTCATTTTCTTAGTGCGAAGCGATTTTGTTCACAAATTCAGTACCATTGCGTACATAATATATGACTATACACCTTTTCCTCCGTTTTTTGTTACTTACATTTTGGCAACCTACTGCTTGTAAGATTATTTAAGTCACCATATTAAAGAAAGAATTCATTAAAGTAAATAAATTGCTGCATTTATTTTCTTACTTATTGGTCTCTTGAATAAATCAAGTAAATGCATTGAACATCAAATAAAAGAAAACATATATTTATTCATTATAGAGGAAAAAGATACTTTATATACGCTCTCCTCATTATTAACAAAACATAAGTTCTCTGAATTTTCATTTTAAGAATTGTTTATTACATAAGAGCTTTTTAAGGTATTGTTCAAAGTGGCATGCTTTCGTGAAAACAAAGAATTTCATAATTTAATGTATTTCGAAACTTATAAAAATTTTAAGATTAATAACATCACTTACAAAGCTCTGAATCCTGATAACAGATTGTTTATTTACAACTGTTCCTGTAATTTTATAAATTTAAAATATTTATTTCATTATGTGTTAAATTATGGAAAAAGTATGAATTTCTTATAAGTTTCGATGCTTAAAACGCCATGAAACAACATTTAAAAAATTCTCACTTAAATATATAATTTTCAAAAAATTCAGCGAGTTATTTTGAAATTAATTTACTTTCCTAGATATTAACCTAATTAGTTCAAGAGCTAATTAAGTGATGCATTCTTGACTTTCCTTTCCGTGAAATCCTCTTCTGTTAAAAATTCTATATTTCTATTTAAATATTATCTGTAGTATCTATTTATTTCTGTATACATATAAATTTTTTTCACTTTACAGAACTCTCATTGTAAGCCACAATTTCCAAAATGGGCCCTTTCCTAATTCATACTGAATACACTTTGCAGTAATTATTAACTAAACATTACTGTAATCGTTTTCAATTTCTGTTATAATTAGAATGAGTTTTTTTTGTCAGGCACCTTTGCTTTCTTTAGAGTGAACGTTTTCATTTTTGTCATATATATTACAAGCATATTGCATGAATATTACATGACAGGTTTTGCGAATTTCGCCTTAATTTCACATGTTTTACAAAGAGAGAGAGAAACAATTTGTCATAATTCTTCAAGTTCAGTATTTCATACAATTCTAAATACTCTTTTCTAATATCGTAGAGCTGAGTTTGTATGCTTTGCTTATATATATTCAAATAAATTCTGCAAATGTGTAAAATTGTGTGATTAATATTCAAAGGTATTGTAAAAAAATTAATGATACATGTGTTTCGTCTTTAAGAAAATGATACATCTTTAAGAAAACCGGAAAAAGGTATTCTTAAAGATGATATAGTTCAAATATATTGTTTTTAGGAAAACCTTTTCTGTGTTAGGTTCCTTTTTCTGTTTTTTTGCCTGTTTAATGCATATGTTCATTGCAAATTATCTTGTAGAATGTCGGCTTTTCTTTACGCATAACTGCATACTATTCTTTTTAAAAATTGATTCAGAGGAATAGTGAATAATCCTTAAGATAACTTTAGCATTTAACGTAAATTGATATAAAATCAAAGAAAGGAATTGTTTTAATATTCGTATTTATACTGAAATAAAAAGTGTAAATAAAATATTTTACATACAATTGATGGAATAAAATCTCTATTGTTCTGCATTGTGTCTTACCTGGAGGTTTTTAGAATTACATTTAGAAGGTTTTGTTCGTAAGATCAAAAGTAATAATGTATATGAGTAAAATATATTTTGGGTTTTCTTGTGCTTTTAACTGAATAGAGGAAATATTAATTACAATTAATTTCATTTGGATTATGTCATCCTAGAAATTTTGCAGGGTTCCCACGGCATTGTGCCTTCATTCAGCCACAGAGTGCTGCTTGTGCATGATGAGCTCAAAAAGGGCATGGCTTCTAAGTGAAGAGCTCAGTGGCAGGCGAGAAGCCTATGTGTATGTTGTGGAAGATGGAGATAACCTAATAATGTATCACCTTTTAATTTGCTGCTTTGTTTTATATAAACTTGTTTAGTTTTTATGGAAGTTCTTTTTGCACCTATCCTACACTTGAACCACTATCTTCAACAAGAATATTATATTTAGATGTAATTATATGAATGCCTAGAATAATACAAGGATTGGTCAGAAACCTTAAGAGACCGAGTAAATTAGTGTAGATTTGATTAAAATTGATTATTATTTTTGACAATTTTCATTGTTTGGTAACTTTAAGGTAATAATTTTTTATAACCTTAATTTTAGTTAAAAAGTCCTCCTCTAAGTTTCATAAATAATACTTATTTCTTAGCTTCTTACCTTAGCTATTGGGAATTTGATATAACTATTTATTCAGAAGACAAAGGAATTAATCTAAATTGATATTTAATAAATAAAATGTAATACAATAAAACTTATATAAATTTAATGAAAAAAATCTAACGTTTTTTCTCTAGAAATCAGCATTAAATATGTTATATCAAGGAGAGAGAAAGAGAAAGAGCATTCATTTGGTGAAAAATAATTTAAAAATTAAAAATAGTAACCATACGAGTAACGATTACTTTTTTATCGAAGTTAAAAATAATTTTTTTTTATATATATATATATATATATATATATATATATCCGTTGGTCGGGAATGAAAAATGAGACAGTAGTGAATTCTCTTGAATCAAGATAGCTATCGTTCTAATGTCTTTATTACTATTTTAGTGTTACTGTTCCAATACCTTAAAGGGAATAATAAATTTTGTTTGATGGGTTTAAATAAATGTCCCTTTAGATTAACATGAGAGCAATTGGCAATAGAAAATGTAATTATAAACCTTTGTCAAAATTCTCTTCGACATCTGATTTGGTACTTTTTTCTCCCGTCTCTCACACAAGAAAGAACTTTTAAGTAGATTTTGAGGAAAGTAAACCGAAATCTAAAATTCCAAATTTTGCGAAAACCTCCTTTCATATATGTTTCTCTACAGTGTGGTGCACATGTGTTTCCAATTTTAGAATTCAATTTTCTGAAGTTCTATTTATAAAATTTTCGTAATTGATACGTCTACGGAATCAACTAAGCACCCTCTAACATTTAACAGCAATATAAAAAGTGCAAAATGTAAAGCATTTTAGTGACTAAATTAACATATGGAAAAAATAACTTAACTGTCAGAATTTTGTTTTTTTTTAATAATACATTCAATGAATTTTCTTTCAGAAATTTTAAATCGTATCCCTTTTTCCACAAGAATTTAACATATAAAAAGTGACGTATTTGTATAACTGTCAACTGTTCGGAAAATACAAATAAAAGAAATACCGTATAAAATGCAAATTAGTAAGAATTAAGAATCGGAAATAGCGTAAACGTATTTAAAGATTAAATTATTTATGAACTGTTTTGGGGGAAACAGATTAATTTAATCCCAGAATGTTAAAAATGGGCTTTAAAACTCGTATCAAGCTAATTAAAATGAGTTCAAACTCTTACGCATTTTGCAAATTTTGAGAGAAACAGTTTTTATTGTTTTCAAAATACTTTAAAGGGAAACAATTACTTATAAGATATGTGTAATATTTTACACAACAAATAATATTTTAATTTTAAA
The DNA here is from genome assembly GCA_019974015.1 of Nephila pilipes. Lineage (NCBI taxonomy): Eukaryota > Metazoa > Arthropoda > Arachnida > Araneae > Nephilidae > Nephila > Nephila pilipes. Next base: position 14,214 of record BMAW01014169.1, read on the forward strand.
CTAAGACATGATACAAAAATAACAAGAACACTCATATCGTCAATCCAATTTACAACTACTGTATGGGCATTTTTTTAAACAGGCTTTTGAAAATACCATGTGAAATAATGAATATTTAAAAAACACTTTCTGTTTGAAGCTTTTATATAATCTCAAAGCAAATGCAAGTATAAAATTCTTTACATGATTGTGTAATAATATTTTTTATTTCATTTTTATACGACATGTAATGAAGATCAAATCTCTCAATGTATTATTTAATATATCTTACACCTATATTCTTTAGAAAGGAAGGTAAACGAATGTTTAAAAATGATTATGAAAAAAATTATGATGCAATTGTTTTTAAATTATATAAATGATAAGCCATTTACTAAGAAAATCTAAAAAGTAAATTAACAATCAAAAGAAAAGTTTAAGACATTTCGTAAAAATATTAAATGAGGTCATACTGCTTTTAATTCTGTTTTATTCCTGAATTCTGTAATTTATACTTTTATATTTTTAAAGAAATTAAAAATTCAATAATATAAATTAAGATAAATGAAGACATATGTATAAAAATTTAATTAATTGGTTTTTAAAAATATTTGATAAAATATAAAATATACTTTGATTTTCGAACAGGGTACCCAAAAATATTTTTTTCTTTTGAAATACTATTACTTTGTAATTGAGTGGTATAATTTTTATTTGTATTGTTGTTCCTTATATTTAAAATAATTTAAAATATTTGCCACATATTTAACATAGTTTGAGAAAAAAAAACAATTTTTTCTATTATTTATTGTTGTAAGGCCGTATCACCAGATTTTTCCAGTGAAGATGCATATTTTGTACCGAAATTACAATAAAATAAATGCCTCGAAAATAATTTATTTTAGAATATTATCATTATTTAAGATATTAGTATTTTATTATTTATCAGAAAAAAAATTATTATTTCAGGGCTACTAGTTTCTTGCAAAAATATATGAATAAATAAAAAAAAAAAAATTTACGTAAAATGTATCATTGTATACTGTAGATTTTATTTACGATTTTAATTAGCTTCCGTTGTGTGTACATCCAATAACTATTTTTTGTTCTGTTATCTGAGTCAAAAGTGCTTTATGAAATCACTTGGAAAAACATTTTTTCATTAATATTTTTCCAAAGTAGAGATACTACAATTGGAAAGATAACAAACTGTAGAGTTAGAGGCAGAAAAACAAAAGTGACAATATACTAGCTACTTGTGTTTCTTCTTTCCAGCCTAATAAAAACTATTTTTCAAAATTTTGTTTGCCTCAAAAATCAACTTTCTATTGCTCGTTGTCTTGTTTAAACGAGATTTATCTTTGATTGGTAATGAATTTATTATGATTCCCGATTTATACTCTCTATTGATAAAAATATCATTATTATTTTTAAAATTAAGTTTGTTAGCTGAAAGCTGAATGCTTTCTAGCACAGAATAATATAAAACGAGAATTGTTGAAAACTACAAAACTGCATTTAAGTAAGCTGATTTTAACTCTATTTGGGTTTACCTAGAGATATATACAATGACAATAACTAATATATTTTTAAATATATTTCGAAATATATAAAAGTAATTTCTTGTAAAATGTTTTATATTGAAAGTTTATTTCTTTTTGTGTGTTTTCTTATTTTATTTTGGATGTACTTTCCAATTTTTTTTTAAATATGCTTCCTTATTATTTTCAGGAGTACCTTTTGCGATTTTTTTTAAAAATCTGTTTTGAAAATTCTCATCACTCAACCACAAAATTTCTTCTACTTCTCTTCTCACAACTTTAAATAAAAATTGAAATAGATTTGTATTATAAAAATTATTTTAACATATACTGCTGTTTGTAGAAAATGCAACACCATGAAAGAATCATCAGAATCAAATGAAATTTAATGCAGACACGACTTGTACTGATACAAATAAATGATGAAATTTTCAAAACAAAAGAAACAAATTAAGCTTCCGAAATCAGTATTTGGTGCAGCCACCATGCGCTGCAATAAGTGCTGCTATACGACGTGGCATGGAGTCAAACAGATGTTGAATATCTGCTTGAGGAAGAGAATTCCATATCGCTTGTATGCGCAACCAAAGTTCGTCTTTGGAAACTGCAGGACGCGGATCACGAGCGAGACGCCGACCAACCATATCCCACACGTGCTCAATAGGCGACATATCCGGTGAATAAGCAGGCCAAGGAAGAAGTTGCATGCGTTGTGCTGAACAGAAGTCTCGAACAGTCCGCGCAACATGTGGGCGTGCATTATCCTGCTGAAAGATAGCTCCAGGGATGCCTTGAAGGAAAGGAACGACTTCGGGCTGTAGCACTTCACGGACGTACCTGTTGCTATTGAGATTACCCTCAATTCGTATCAAATTGGATCGTCCATGATACGAAATCGCACCCCAGACCATAACTCCGGGTGTTCGACCACTATGTCGTTCAATAATACACTCAGGAAGGCAGCGTTGACCGGCATAACGTCTAACACGAACACGGCCATCATGGGTCCACAAATTGAAGCGTGATTCATCTGAAAAGACAACTTGGTGCCAATCAGCTCGCCTGTCTCTGTGCTCAAGAGCCCACTGCCGACGCAGCCGTCGATGATTCGCCGTGAGGGGAATCCTGTATAAAGGCACCCTTGCACGCAATCCACGGCGCAGCAGACGACGACGAATTTACGAAGCCGACAATTGTACACCTGTAGCAGTAGACCAACGTGCTGCCAGCTGCCTGGAGGAAGCTGTGCGATCATTCACCGCCATGCGGAGCAGGTGTCGATCATCGCGCTCTGACGTCACCTTCTGTCGTCCAGTGCCTGTTTTTCGAGTTGTTCGGTGCTCGTCGGTTCACTGCTTCCAAACTCGCATCACTGTGGAACTGTTCCGCTGCATACGAGCTGCTATTGCGCGATAGGAAAATCCTCCTTCTCGAAGGCCGATTATCCTCCCTCGTTCAAACTCCGTAAGTTGCTTGAATTTCTTATTCTTCCGTCGTGGAGGCATACTCAGGTCTCACTAAACGTTTGCCACTAACAAATAATCATAGACTTTTTTCAACGTCCCGCTACAGCACTTTATTTATACGCTTTCAGCATCAATTCAGAGGGCGCTGCGCGCGCCGCGCACGCGCGATGGCTCTGAAACTTTATTAATTTGCATAATATCCTATAATTGACATTTGCTGCGAATTTCATTTGATTCTGATGATTCCTTCATGGTGTTGCATTTTCTACAAACAGCAGTTTATTTAAATTATTTAAAGTCTGCTCATCTCCGTTTCTGTAGCCTTTGGACGTAGGTTGCTAATTACAAGCAAAAGTTCAGGTCGACGCTGGACTTCCTGTTAACTTCTCAAGCAAATACTTGGAACTCATTAATTGATCCCGAGAGGTGAGGGGCTAAGCTGACACATGACCAACTACTCAAGCCGAACCTGGGTAGATAGCACTCCTAGTCTGACACGCTAACCAATACACCGCTGCGGTCAATATCTTTATATTAAAAATTATTTTTGTTTGAACTCGTAAATAAGTTTAATGCCGTTTTTGTAGAATTTGTGAAAATGAGAAATAAAAAAGACATTTGTTGAGGAAAGAACAGTTATTAATGTCTTACAGCTAAATAAAAAACCGTTTCAAAGAAATTTTTATTTTAAAATATTTATTATCAATTAACAAAAATAAAAGATTCAAAAATAAAAATAAAAATAAAATTAAGGATTCAAAATCAATTTAAAATGAAAGTTTACAGTCGAAAATTTAAATATATGAAATACCCACGAAAACTGTTATGTTTCTTTCTTTATAATCATTTTTTTGTTTTTTTAAGTTAAGTAATACATTAGAACAGATAGAACGTGATTGGTTGTAGAAGTTCACTAGGATATGCTTCAAATATCACGTAATATAGTTTTGAAAAGGATATTATGAAAACATTTATTTAATTACAAGATTATTTAATTAAAAAGGGAATGATAAACCGGAAATTAATGATACACTGAAATGTATATATTACTTTGAAATATGAATTTCAACTTTAAATAATTTTTAAAATGTGGATGTGTGTGAGTTCTTGTGAAAAACATCGATTCTTTTTTTCAACATTCCATTGTAAAATTATTCTTGAGCACAGAAATTTTTAAAAGATAACTCTTTATTTTAAATGTTATAACATTCAATTTTGATCATACAATGAAAATAGAAGAAAAATACGGGACGTATGAATTGAAATGAAGTATATGTGTGTGTGTGTAATGCTTTTTCTATAACACTAAATTTTATAACAGGAATATAAATGGAAGGCTTTTAAAATTTCATAAAGAATATATCAAGGATTTCAGTCACTGAAAAGATATTTTTGGACAGAAGATTAGCTAGGAAAGAATAGAAAGCTATGCAGCAAAATAAATATTACTGTTTGTTATCTTTCGATACGCAAGAAGGATTTCAATCCATCGATTTGCATAAAATGATATTTTGACTCACTGTTTCGGCAAGGGATTGAAAGCTAGAGCATCGACATGAAACAAATAAATAAAGTAACGAAAACTTGGAACAGAGAAGATCGGAAAGAATTCTTCAGTAAACTTTTTTTAAAACTAAATATATAAAATGGAAAAAAGGATCATGATATTCTGTAGTTTTCAGTTTCATTTTACTTCAGTTTTATTTATGTTACATGTCTTTACTGGGAAATAATCATACACGTTTTTCATTTCTTATGGTTGGTATTGAGCACATTCTTTGAGAATTTTTCTGTGAAGTCCCAGCCTGTGCGTGAAATGCTAATATTATCAAGCAGTTAGTAAAGAATACTAAGTATTCGATTCCAGTAGAGAATAATAAGTCATAAGATGAAACATTGATGGAAAAAGTTTTGAAGGTATGTATAATACCTTTAAGTAAATAAATTTTTTTAAGAAAGAAAAACTGATTTTTTTTCGATTGATTCAAATTAGTTACATCGAAAGTTTGTTGAAAGGAGAAATTTATAACAAGTTTATTTTTAGATAAGAATTTTGAAGAAAAAATATTCAAATATGACTTTTAAAATGTTTCGGGAAATTTAATTTTATTTCTTAGATTCAATATTATTTAATGTAATAATACAAGATGTAAATGTTTCTCTCTGAACTATAAATAGTACACTCCCAGAGAATTTAAATTAATTATATTGAGACAACTACAGAAAGCAATTTTTTCATATTTTTCATTTTTATCAGTTCTAATAAATTCATATCTTCGAAATATAGGAATACAATCGATTAGATTATACAGCGCAGGATTTTATACATAATTTTTTATTAATATGAAATTAAAAATAAATTTTTCTCAATATATCATTATGTACAAATGTTCCAATTAGCAAATTTGTTGATGAAGATGTCTGTAATAAAATTACGCGAAAGAATCTGAGATAAGTACATATTACATCCTTTCATGTTATTTCCTATACTCTAAAACCAAAAATTTATAGAAAGATTTTTGAATATTTTTATGGGATTGATAATTTTAACATTATCGTGTTTAAGGGTATTATAAAGCAAGTTGTCAAAAATAGCAGAGATAGATAAGTCCTTTATTAGATAACCAATACTTTTGTTTCAAAAACACACAAGACATCAGATTACTCTTCAACTTTGTCATTTTAATTAAATTTTACAAATGTATCAGTTATTTTCCTAAAACTTTTACATTGCTAACTTTTATGTAAAATTACATAGAGTAATACGATAGTCTTATTAGCTACGATGCCATGTAACTGGATTAATTCATGTTAAACCTTCTGGGGCTCAATGTCTTCTTGATGGCTAAGAGTGGAAGCTAGAAGAGGGGAACGCTGGTGCCTGTGTATACCCCATCATTTGACTTACGTTCAAAATCACAAAATCTGTCGTTAAGAGCCATCGAGTTATCTCTAATGCAAAGAAAATGAACAAACTATCAATCGAAAAGTAACATGTGTTATTGATAACAATGAAATTTCTATCACTTTCCAAAATTAAACTGGTTATTTTGAACAATGTCAAACTAGATTTACTCAAAGGTTTTTCGGGACGAACCACGTAACTTAAAACCTCGCAGGGTTGCACTAAATTTCCTCGCTTTCCAATTCAGATCAGATGTTTCCAATTTATGAGACATCTGAATTGGAAACATCCTTTGAAGACTCGTTTGAATTTAATGTGAATCAGCTTCAATACTCTTCACTCCTGCATCAAGTGGAAACAAAATTGGAATCTACATTTCGAATTGAACGTTTTCAGTCTCTCGCTTGGATATCATGGTCTCTGGGATACTCTGAATTGTATTAAGCATTTTTACATGGATATTTGCAATTTCCAACTAAATATTTTAAAAAGATAAAACACTGTAATAATATTTTTTCTTTATAAAATTAATTTTTTTGGTATTTAATCGGAAATTAGTCATTAATCCAATTAATTCTTGGCAAAAATCTGAGACATGATAGTTTCAGATGCATTTCGTTTGAATCACAAGAGTTATACAAATTCAAGGAAGAAAGTAGGTAAATAAGATTATGCTCTTATTGTACTTTTTTAAAATTTTATTTTGGTATTCACATCAACAAAATAATTTTAGAAAGAATTTTACATAAATATTTTAATGGAAAAATTTCTTATAAAATCTAAAAGAGGAAGGATCTGTAGGATTCTTTGGATTTGCTTCTTCAAAGAAAGTTGAAAATGTTCCTGTAAGAAACACCAGATTAGTATATGGAATGCTTCAGGTAGGTAAAGATTTTGCAGGTGCTTTGAAATTATGCTTAACATTAAATTTGCCTTGATTGATCAAATCTGCACACAAAAATCAGGAAGCAAAGCTTTTGAAAGTGGTTTCAGAAGTAGCTGAGGAATCCATGAAGAGGTCAGCGACTGAAATAACGGAGGAAAAACAAATTCTTCCATTTGACATTGTGAAATAGGGTGTTTCTGTTGACGGCACATGGCAGCTTAGAAGTTATACGCCTATGAATGGGTGTGTTGCTTCTGTATCAGTCGATAGCAGGAAAGTCCTAGACATAGAAGTTATGTCATCGTACTGTCCAACATGTAAAGACATCAAAAAATGCACAGAAATATTGAACATGAGTCGTTAAAAGCTGATCACATACGTTAGTGTAACTTTATGGTGTAGCACACCTCAAGTCATAATCTGGTTGATTTCGTCTCTGACGAAATCATCCAATCAGACCAGGAATTTGGAATGCACAAGCACTGACTAGAGAGCAAAAGTGTACGAGGAAGAAGTGTGATGGGTACGGTGTCCTGGAATGTTGCATGGCGTATGTTTAGAGGCGAAGTAAAATTAAATATAGTTATCTCTAGCCTGACTGTTTTCGCGTTCAATACTTAACAGTACTTATTGGAGGCACCGATGTGATAAAAAATAATTACTCTAAAAGTAATTAGTTTGGCTAGAGATTATCAATGTATTCAGATTGAAACCGCCTAAAAGTTCAGCCGACCTTTGGCTGAAGTTCGCCATCTTACCCAGAAACAACAAGACCCTATAAAAAAAAAGTCCCGCCTGGCAAAGTTAAAAAGTAATAAGTGCTATCCTGCCATACGAGAAATAACAAGACGTGTCGTCTGGTATAGAATAAAAAGAAGTGTTGTCCAGCATAAGTTATAAGAAGCCCTTGCTGTGAAGTGCTGTAGATATTTTGGTTGAGCTGACTGTCCTTCAAAAATATATTTCAGGCACAATTTCCTTCTCTGTCTGGCCAATTATTTACATCACATGTGAATTTTTGTATTTTAAGATATTTATAGTTAAGTGATATTTGAAATGCACATCCTATGCTTTGGAATTTACCTAAATCTAGTAATTTAAATCACGTTCTGTGATAGTGTGAACTTCGTTTGAGTATATTTTTTGCTATTTGGTGAATAACATTAATATACAATGCTATGGATTTTATATAATACACCTTCCTGTGTGAGCTAAGAATTACTTAAGTTATTGTGGAAAGTATTTATATATAAAAGCGATAAATCACATTTAACGATAGAGAATTTTTTATTTCTGACCTAGAAAGTGTGGTTTGAGCAATAGAATAAAATCAACACCTTTTTACACGATTTGTACTCGCTTTACACGAATTTTTTGATCTAGCATGAATCCTTCAATTTTTTAAAATTCAAATTTTGACAGTGTAATCAGAAGACGGTGGAATTATGCCCATGCATGTGTGAGTGACTTTGTCTACTTCGTAGATTGTCTACTTTGTATTCTGGAGTTACGAGTAATACCTAAATTTTATAATCACTTTTTTTCTTTATTTCGTTGTACTTCAAATTGAACATAGCATATGTGTTTCCAGTCAAAATGGAAATCTATCACATCACTGTTTCGACTATATTCATTTGTTTAAATTAAAAGATTAATTATTTCAACATGTTGTTAACTTGAAATATATGCTTAAAATCACAATTTCTGTCATGTATAATATTTTCTTACGAATTTCTATGCATTTTTTTCATTTCGATAATTCATGTTTATAATGACGAAGTCGAAGGTGAAGTTTTGCTATTAACGGCTGATATCATTCGCGATGACTAAAAATTTTCTTCACATATGGAACAGCATTTTCTTGCTCATGATTCTGACAAGGAGCATGCACTAAAATTTCAACTAAGTTTTGTGTAGAAAGATATCAAGAATTGTATAAGTAACATGAGAAACCAAAAAAAAAAAAAAAAAAAGTAAGGAAGAAAAATCTGCTCCTAATGACAGATTTTGTAACAACAAAAGAAACGAACAGGGGCCATTAATAATGAAAGAAGTTCTTCATTTGAATCAAAGCCGACATATCTGATGCATCTACTGATGGTAGCATTTTTGATAGAGTTCGCAATAAACGTGCACGCTTGTTATCAAGTAGCGATGAATAGTTGTTAGTAGTTTTATTCGTAATTTCAATTTGAATTGTTATATGATGTATGTACCTACAGATTGAATTTTCACTATACAGTAATATTAAGTTTTTGTTATAAAAATGAGGTTTATTATTTTTTTTTTCATTTTTTTTAAATATGTAATATAGATTTCATTATTGCTTTTTTTTGAACGCTTTTTTGGGAAAATATTTAGTTTTTTCATTTTATACGATTTCTTAAAGTTGAGGAATAAAGCCCCCAATTTATCATACGTCCCATAAATTTTTTACAGGATTTTGTTTGCACTGTTTTCTAAAGAAATAAAATACCGTGAAAAAAAAAAGAGTTGGGTGCATTTTGTTTTTGAATATTATTCATGAAATTGATATTTTTAATCTGTTGATGAAAACTTGTATTTTTCATGGTGGAAATATTTTCCAAAAATTAATGAAAGTATTTTTTATTTCTATAAATAGTGTGTTACATGAAAGTATTATTTTATCAAATACGTATTGGTGTTTTGTTTTTCATAACTAAGTATATGCAAACAATAGTTAAAAATTATATTTAGTGATCCCTAATTTCGGATTCTAATATCTTTACCATTATTTTCTTAAGAAAAATTGTAAGTTAAATTAAATTGATTTTATTTGTGGGTTTTTATCCTAATCTTTGAGTGTAGAACCTATTTTACCTAAACATGGCTTACTTAGCAAAAAGGCGAAAAGCAAAGTTAAGATATATAGCAGAAAAATTAGGTGAAAGAGTAACTCGCGATTTAAAAATTATACACCTCAAAAATCTCATTATAAATAGCACCAATAACAAAGAAGAATTTGTGCGAGAAATGCTAAACAGAAGAATAAAGAAAGAATGAAAGCTAGCGTACCTCCTGTCTGCATGAACTAAGATACAATTTAAGGACATAATTCAAACCCTTTTGAATTATGTCCTTCAATAACTTCCTAAATTTAATGCTAAGGAAAATGATAAAATTGCAGGAAATAGAGTTTAAGACATGGAAAACCTTTTCCTTTCATTTACAGAAGATAGGGATACAATAAATTCAATTAAAATTAATGCCAATTAGTTCATAGAAACACAGATCGAAGGTGAAGAATTAGCTCCCTTGATTCAGAAGGTAGAAAAAGACGAGAAAAATTAAAATTCTAATCTGTTAAATCAATTAGAAAAATTGCGAAATGAAACCTGAATCCTAAATGAAGAAAAAGGCGAAAGGCAGATGGAAAAACAAGTGGAAGAGCAAAAGACAAAACTGTTGGAGATTCGACAAAAAAGAATATTGTGGAAAGAAAAGGATGTAACTGGCGAAAATATTTCTTTTGGAGAAAGAGAGGAATTAGTATTAAAGGTGCACATTAAGTCACGAGAAGATTTAACGAATCAACTAGATATTTAAAGATGAGAAAGGAGTCATGTGTTTTAATTGAAGGAAAGAAGAAAGCAGAGGGAGCGTACTTCAAAATTAACCCAATTTTAAATCTAATACAGTTGGAAAAAAATGAAGTTTTGGGACAGATGATTAGGTGGACAGAACGAGTTGAATAGAAGGTTTTCACTCCGAAAGGAAGAAAAGATAAATTTTAAACCAAAGGAATGATTATATTTCAAGGGAAGAAAAACGTCATAAAAGATATCACATAATTTTCCAAAAGGAAGAAAAAATAAACCCGGTGGGAGAGTACTCCTTGACAAAGACAAAAAAATTTTACTGCTGCCAAAGAAGAAGGTGAAAACCTATCTTCTTTGACCCGGGCAGTGTGAATGGATTCCTGTCCATAGAAAGAGATGGTATTGGAATAATTCTGGCCCAGAGAAATGATAGAGGGGAAGAGTATCCCATTTTATACCGTAGTCAAAATTTCAGATACCGAGAAAGTTATTGCAAAACGGAAAAGGAATGTACAACAAATGTTTATGCAGTGAAGAAACTAAAATGTTTTTTGAATGGACAGCAAAAATTTATCATCTCGATAGACCATAACCCATTAGTCTGTTTGAAAACAAATGCAGGAACAAATCCACGCTTTACGCTTTGGTCTCTTGCACTATAACCATTTAATTTCGAAGTCATCCATAAACCTAGGAGAAGTCATGTTAATGCAGATACATTAAGTAGAATTGATTAATGATTAGTATATAGTTTCCGAAGATGTGTGTGATTGTTTTAGGTCTATACCGAACATTAAATTTCCTTTATTTACTTTTTCCTATAGAAAACATTTGATATTTTTCCTTTTCAAATATAAGTCTAATTTCTCGTAATAAATGTCATAAGGTTAAGGGACTTAGTTCCTTACGAAATCAAAAGTAGAACATTTTGACAAACTTTTTTCGATTCTTCATAAAACAACAATTTTTACTCATTTCAGTATGAAACTTTGCCAGTTTGTGTAATAAAGTGCATAGTTTAAAATATTGGGTCAAGTTTTGCTATTAAATTAATATATTTTCTTATACAACATGAAATATGCGTACAAAAATTTGAAAAATAAATTAGTTTACCTTACGTTACCCACAAGATAACTTTTGAAATATGTACAATAGAACCATAATTCTTATACCAAATTAAAGCTAAATAATGTCCGTATTTTGTAAACCTCAAATTTTAAATTTATCTTACATTAAAAAAATTGAAAAATTAAAAAAGTTATCAAGTTTGTATTTAGTAACTTTTTTTTCATGTATCATGTTATAAAATAAAATCTAATCATCCTATTAACAAAATTGAGGTTCACAGAATAAAGATTTACAAGTAAAACACTCATGTAAAATTTTAAAGCTCTGCATTCAAAAGATTTTTTTTTAATCCTGTGGGAAAGTGTGAAAATAGCAAACTGAGAAAAAGAGGTTTGTTTACATTGCATTACATAGAACAAGCCACTTTAGACATTCACATTTTTTGTTGCACAAGGCGTAATAATTGTCGGATTTTGACGCGGTTTGTTTTAAAGTGCTTCTAACATTTAGTACTATTTTTTAAAATCAAATTTGAAAAATCGAATTTTTGAAGGTGCAAAGGTACTAAGTCCCCTTAAACAAGAGCGTATAAATATGTTATGTATATGGTTAAATGTTAACTATTAGGAAAATTCAAAAAAACTAAGCTACTTCACTATTTCTGAGAAATTGAAAAGAAAAATTAATACACAAGGAAAACATAAAAAAAGTGCAAAAAATGAAATTCATTATATGAGATAAAAGAAATTTTTAGGGAAAAAGAACGTTTTTTAAAGTTCGGACGAAAATATCATTGCATTAAGGTTGCGATAAGGTTGGAATGATGTTGACTGGGATTTAGCGACAAATCCCGCTTCCATCTGTGTCCTTACGATCATCGAAGACGTGTTTGGAGACTCCTAGGGTAGAGGGGTGATCCTTCTTTCACTATTGCACGCCACACAGGCTCTCAACTAGGAGTTATGGTCAGGGATGCCATTTTCCTTGATAACCGGATCTCTTTCGTCGTCATTAGATGCACACTTATAGCACAGCGGTACGTCGAAGACATTCTGAGACTTGTTTTGCTACCATTCCTTTTGCAGTACCCTGGCCTTCTTTTTTAGCATGATAATGCTACACCACATACGGCAGGTGTTGCTATGAACTGTCTTGCAGCTTGTCAAACACTTTCTTGGTCGGCCAGATCTATCTCCAATAGAGCAAGTCTGGGATATGATAGGAAGGCGATTGCATTTGTCAGGGAATGTTGATGACCTAGCCCAACAATTGGAGTAAATTTGGCAAGAAATACTTCAGGTGACCATCAGGGAGCTTTATTACCCTTTGCCACGTAGCGAGGCAGCTTGCATTCAGAGGTGGGTCAACTCCTTTTTGAGCTCGTTACGTTGTAACTATGTAACTCTGAAATAAATCATTCAATTATTCTGAAATTTTAATTATTTTCTATTCAGTACAGAATTTTCCTCTCCGCCCATTTTTGTCTCTATCGAACAACTCCATGGTGTGTCGGGCTTTTTTTTATAGAGTGTAGTTATGACAGAATAGGTTTCAAATACGTACTACTATAACTTATCCTATTAAGTTAAATAACGTCGACCTCAATGGCTTCATGTGTTTTCCATATGTATTCTTGAATTGTGTGTTTTCTAATACTTGCATTTGGGCTAAAATTATATGGAAATTCTTCTTTTAGTACTGAGGTTTATCTTAACTGGATGGGAAACCTTAACGTATCAATGTATTTCATCATTTGCACAAATAAAATAATTTTTCATGTTTTGAATTAAAACTATTTCTTAATCTTTTAAAGTTTTACGCTAGCATGCCTAATTTATAACATTTTTCTAAGTGTACGGTAACTTTTGTTTGAATTTGTGAGTTGAATATTATTTCTATTCGTGAAAGATTGTTTAAAAATGTCATTAATAGTTTTTACTCTTACAATTAACATTGGAAAAAATTTTGAGAACCATTTTGTTATATTTATATATTTGTGCATTTCTTCTCTTTTAATTATTAGTATATTTTTACTTGTATTGCAATGTAAGTAAGTTTATATTTATTGATCTTCAGTTCAAAAATGAAATTCGAAATGTAAAAAAAATGCTATCTAGCTCAGGAGAGATTGATTATAAATCTATTTTGATGCAAAAAAAAATGATGAAAGAATTACAAATAAAATATTTTCTTAAGTTTACGTAGAGAATGTTTATATAGGATAGTAAATAACAATCCAATAAATTGAATAATTAGCAAAGTATATTTTACATTTTGCAAATTTTGAAACAATGTTTTGTGTATATTTGCTCTAGAAAAAATGTGTAAAATGGCAGAGACATAATTTTATTTCATTTCAAAATATAAAAGTTTTTGAAACATGTAAACATAAAACAGAAGGAAATTTTCAAATTATTAGTACAACTTTATCAAGATTTATTAACATTCTTTACATTGGTTCAAATGATTAAATCTATATAACTTTAAACAAACTGACACAAAGAAATACGCTCATTAATGAACTTTTGAATTATTATACATTTTCTCATTTTCCAAATTCTAGAGATGATGGAATTATTCTTCATTGAATAATTTTAAGAAGCTCTAAATTTGTAAATCTCAAACAGAGAGAAAATTTTTAAAATTATATGTGTATTTAAATATAAATAATGAATTGCTATTTTTTTAAAAACGTCTGTAAAATTTAAAATTAAAAAATATTATTATATTTCTTCCCCTTTCTATGCCTAAAATAAAGAAAAATAACAGATATATTAAATAAGACAAATAACAGATAAATGACAGTTCAAATTTATCATAAATTACAAATGAAATTGGTTTCACACACATAAGTATTATTTAAATGATGAACGAAGAAGAAATTACTAAATTAACAAAATTAGTATTTCAAGGAAACCTTTTATATTAAAATATGAAATTTAATTTCCCTCCAAAAATAACAATAATTTGAAGAGATAAAGAAAACTAAAATTATAAATTATATATTATTTATTAATTATAATAAAAAATATTTTAAATATATATTACGAATTCCATGTAAATTAAAATATTTCATACATTTTGTTTATTGATATTTATAGAATTTTCTTTTCATCCAACATGAACTCCTTTGTGTACATGCAACAAAGACTAAAATATCTTTAAGAAGAGTTTGTTTAAACTTTAAAAATTGTCATTCAATATAAGAATAAAGATGAGTTTCAACAAAATTGTTCGAAAAATAAATATTTAAAAAAATATACAGTTATGGAAAAATTGCCAGTGAAACAGAAGGAAAAAAAAAAATGGAAAGGAAAAATACCTTATCAGTTACTACTGTTAGTTTCCTTTTCAATACACAAGAAAAGTTTGAAGTCAATCGATTTGCATAAAGTGATACTCTTATTCTCTTTTTACGCAAAGGATCAAATCAAGCGCATTAGAAAAAGGAAACAAAACTTCGAAAAATATTAGAGAAAGCGGAAAAAGGATCTAAAAGAATTATTGAATGAATTGCATAGTAAAATTTATACTCAAATGAAAGTGGATTGTGATATTTGGTACGGTGCAAATTGAATCTATTTTAGTTTTTCCAGCATCTATGCTCTCTGGTATAAATATTATAAAAATTTCCCTTTAGTAAAATTTATATTGAATATATTTGGAAATTTTTCTAGAGAAACATAATTAATGACAATTAGACTTTTTTTTCCTGAAATTGAACTTTTCATAAGATTTGAGGAAAGCCCGAGTTCAATCTAAAATTAGAAATCTAATTAAAATGGCAGGAAAATACTAATATTTTTTAAATATTAGTTTCAAAAAACGAATGCGAAGAAAATGAGCTTTCGATTATTTCCTCTGAATTAAATACTAACAGCTAAATGAAATAGAGTGTACAAATTGAGGTTTATTATTGACTGTTTTTGAGAATTTTGGCAAAAATAAAACAACATCATGCATGAAAATCACACATGACATCTACTAATATGAGTGGATATTTGGTAATTTTGTGAAATTTTAAACAAGACTAGAATTGATTCATTCATGTAAATATTTATCAATTTGTACTTTTCCGACTGAAAAATTTATTTTTTTTAGAACTCTCGTAGCATAATAAAAACATTTAAGAAAGCAATTTTTGTATTCTACATTTAAATAAAAGTCAAAAAAAATCGCGTATTTTTAGTATTGTAACATATTGTTACGAACATGAGATGCCGCTTCCCTGTAACGGCTATTTTTTGAAGGGAAATTAACATTTTCAGAGATGTCATCAGCTAGTAAGGGAATTTTAAGTAACGACCCCTTAGTGTTGGCGATTGATTTGGGGACCATTTTGGCAACTTGGGGAGAAGCAAAGTGACTTTGGAGAAAAATGGAAAGTACCTGAAGGGACTAGAACCTAGGTGAAATATCAATAGAAAAGAAAATTACAAAATTTTCGTGAATTTTCCCATGTGTCGTCATACCTGACCGGAAGAGGTATAAATATACCAAGAGTCAAAGTCTAGGAAATGAGTCTGCTAGTCAGTCGATCAGACTGTTTATGAAGTTGCTTTGGAGACCTATTGGGGAATCGATTTGTAGCCCCTGAGCGGATCTGCCAAGGATAATGTAGCCGACTGAATGCGCTGGAGATTTGGCCTGAATCTATAGGAGTTGTCGGAATCTGTCGTTCGAGTCCCTAATGAGGAGATCGACCGAAAAATTGACTGGAAACTGTCGACATTTGGAAGAGAAGCGTGTCAGGTGAATTTACAGAGAAGCAGCGTGTATCTTCCAGGAATTATCGGAACCTGCATTGGAAGTGCAGAGTATTACTGCGGTGATTAGTCGTAGTATTCACTACGGATAACTTCCGAGTAAGAGTAAGCTGGTGAGCTGAGCATTGCTGATACAACTGTCACTGTCCTTAAAAGTCCTATTTTATTCTTGTATCTGTGTTGCTAATGTGTACAAGTCTCGTGTTGTCTGTTTGTGCTGTCGAAACTGTGGTATCATAAGAAGCTGTCATATTGAAGATTTGTGAATAAAGTGACATTTGTTGTTACCCTCAGTGTGGAACATGATTTTCACTCCCACACAAACAGAATAATTTTTGTAACAATATATTATATCCAATGTCAACACAAGCTGTATAAAGTGCTTTATAAAGGTGAGTGTTAGATATCACTCACACTACCCTTCAGAGTACGAGTTTAACACTTCAGAGTGAAGCAGATCTCTGTAAGAATTGCGAGATGACGCCTTTAATGTAAACTGCACTAATTATTAAAGTAACACAATAAAGATACGAAAGTATAAAAAGATTTATTGTTTTACAACCAAATCTGTTGTCTGAAGCTTAGACAAAAGTTAAGT
The DNA here is from genome assembly GCA_019974015.1 of Nephila pilipes. Taxonomy (NCBI): domain Eukaryota; kingdom Metazoa; phylum Arthropoda; class Arachnida; order Araneae; family Nephilidae; genus Nephila; species Nephila pilipes. Next base: position 30,983 of record BMAW01014169.1, read on the forward strand.
AATAGTTAAATGATTGAAAGTTGTCATTAAAATTTTATAAAGTTAAGTAAGTTAATGCATAGAATCAGTTCATTTTATACGTTTTAATTACTGTATATCAAGCTATGTTTATTGAAAAAATAAAAAAAAATTATTTTTATTTAATATGTTAATATAGTTATATCACAATAAAACGGAGAACTTTTCATAAAAACTATTTATTAATCATACATTAGTATAGA
>BMAW01014174.1:0-51638 GCA_019974015.1 Nephila pilipes
AAATATTAGCGAAAACTTGTCGCAAATGTTCAAATATTGCATTGTTAGCGAGTACGAACGATTCCCAAAAAAAATTTCAAAGCTCTAGCTTGATGGAAGTTGGTTAAATTAACGATCGAAAATTTGATGACACACACACACACACACACAACAAGGAAATTCAGAAAACGTTTTAAAAAATTAGGTATAGGATTTGTATTTAAACATTAAACAGAGAGAATTGTAAAGAACTAAAGTTTTATACTGGCTATTTCATTAAAATTGAAATAAAAACAAACCATTATTTTATTTGACATTTGTTGTATAAACAACAAACTGATTTTTTTTTATTCTTGAAATTAATTCATTTTAATCGAATTATAATTATGTAGCCTTTAAATAACGTGATATGTAGATGTTGCTAAAACAATATTTTTAAAAAAAAAATATATATTTATTTCTTTTAAAAAAATATACTGGTTGAATAGTATATAAGGTTTTTTTGTAAAGATAGCGCTAACCGGTCAAAAAATGATGCGTTCCTTCAGTTAATACCGTCACTGGTGATCCAGTGACAGAGCAAGTTTCCAACAAAAATGCCAAAGAAATTTGGCAGGATTTGTAAAACACACGACGGATTTACTTTCGTGCTTTGTTAGATAAAAGTTATTTAAAGACTTTGAATATCTAATAGAGTGAAAGGAAGAAAATCCAATTACTTGATCATGCATATGGTTATATGCCAAAGTTGATATAGAATTTTATCCGAAAACTTCAGAAAAGTTATAGGAATGTTACAGAAATATTTTAATTCCAGCAGATTTACAGTTGGTGTTCACAAAACATATCTATTGTTTTACGGAACTTATAAAAAGGATTGACGGTATAACTCCTTTGTAAATAATCTGTATAAAGCATTTTGTTTTTACCTCACCCGTTTACATAAATCGTTTGAAAATAATAAATTTGTTTATTCAAAAAACGACCTGTGATTATTATTTCAAGTGATTGTTTTCTAATTTAATCTATTATGGAGAAGGGTATAGCTCAGGTGTCGTCCTCGTCACTTGACCGCGAACTAAAATTACGAGGTCCGACGCCACAACAATCACGTTGTCAATGCGATGTTAATTAAAACCAAACTAAAAAATTAATATAATCTACAAGTTTTTTGAATAATGAGTTTCGCTTGTAATGAGAGGATTTTTTCCCTCCTCATTTATACTGGGACGAATTGTGGCCACCAATTAACTCTATCGCTTCATTTCGTAAGAGATATTTATATTTACAATTTATCTTTGTAATTAACCTTATTTATAATAATTATAAAAATCTTAAACTCGACAAAATGCATTTAAAGTTTGAGATTTTTTAGTTGGTACGATATTGCACAGGATAATTTAACTATATAAGGGAAAATAAAACAAATGAAGTATAAATTATTGTTCACCTAAAAATTGCAAAAAACTCGTGCAAGATTCAAACGTTTAATTGAAAATTTCAGAATAACAGTGTTTCTTTTAATGTTTTTGTAACTAAATAAAAAAAAAATTGTCGTTTCGTTCCACGTGTTTCATTGATTAAAACTTTTCCAAATTCAAAAATTACAATCCAGCTTTACTTTCAAATCACAATACAAAAAAAAAAAAAAAACATTCTGTTCTATCGTTTGATTATACGACAATACATATTGCCAAACCTTTTTACATTCTTTTGATACTAATTCATTTTAATCGAATTATATCTTTTCATTCAGTTTTTTAACAATAATTATTAAAATAATCATGATAGGGAAATATATTAATTCTAGCAGATTGGTGTTCACAAAAAACAACCTATTGTTCCATGATTTTATAAAAAAGGATGGGTATAACTCCTTTGTGCAATATGTATAAATCGTTTGAGTCAATAAATTTGTTTAATCAATACGACTCGTGATTATTTCAAATGATTGCTTTCAATATAATCTACAAGTTTTGATTCATGTTTACAATGAAGGGATTTTTCCTCCTCAGATCGTAAAATGAATTGTGGTCGCTAATTAACCTTCAAACGTCGGATTTAATGTAAACGGAGTATAGCAACGACGACCCAGGAAGTATAAACAGTGGAAATGTCAACCGAAACTTCTTGTATGATCACCTTCGATTACGACAAATTTAAATTACACTTATTTAGACAGACTATTCAACAAGCAAAATTTAATGAATACCACTTACTTTTCCTTTCAAAGGAGTGAAATAACGCAGGAAGATGGAAAAAAGCTATTGAAAAGTTGTATTTTGGAAAGGCGAAGGAAAACTCACCGAGTTGGGTTTGTTGAAAAGAATTTTTTTTGAGTCATGCGGCTCAACTGGTAGACCGATTTGAAATTGATTTAAAATTGGATGATTATCCAACCCCTTTCATGAAATGTCATCAAGAATAAATCCATTTGCACGGAATTGATCATAACTGTTCGCGGAGAATAGCTTATAAAATTATGCTTTATTTAAAAAAAAAAAACGCAAATTAATGTAAAAAAGAATACATGATTTTAAAGAATAATTTATTGCTTTTTTGTAAATCAAATAATTTTTTTGTTACATGTGTTTATTTCTAGCACATTAAAACCTTTCTAAATTCAAAAAAAAATAGTAAACTGAAAATTGTTTTTATGGTTCTACCCATAGATATTTATATATTGTCGGTTCAAACAAGAAATTGTTTTCGTGTTTCTTAATTCATAAATTTCGGTTTAAAACAGATCAAGAATTTTATAGATACAGAAAAAGATTTTGGAAAAACTAAATAGATGAAAAAAGTTTGGTTATTGTGGGAATGTAATTAACATGTAAGAAATATTTTACCTTGTTATAATAAATATTAATTATTATTATTATTGAGCTAATAAAAATACCACAACTCAGCCCTTTAGTTTCAAATCACAATACCAAAAAACCATTCATTTCAATAGTTTGATTATTTGATGTACAACCAAATTTATTTTCCATTCTTTAACACTAATTCATTTTAATCGAATTATACCTGACCCGATTTTATCGACCCGATTTGTAGTTTTTATTCGGTTTCAAAATAAATGCCGATTTGATTGCTCATCGGGTTTTTCAAATAAAAGCCGGATATGATAGTTCATCGGGTTTTAAAATAAAAGCCGATTTGGTAACCGATCGGGTTTTTAAAATAAAAGCCGAATTGTTGGTAAAAAAATAATGGCTATCACCTTAATTGAAGGTAAAAATACTAGATATGACCTGTTGTTGTTAAAAGGAAAACGTTTCATCACGTCATTTCGAAGTTGTAAAAAAAATTACAGTTCAAGGTGTCGGTTGTAAATAAAAATACGATATCGCGTGTAATTGGTAGTTGTAAAAATACAATATACTGGAGAAAAAAACTTAATATTTACTGCCGAAAATTTTACCGAGTAATCGATTTATATATGTAAAGATGGAAAATGAACATTATTTAATTGATTTTTTTGACGATTTCTAAAACAACGTTTTTGTAAAATATTTTTTTTTGAGCACAGATTTAACTAAAAATGTATTCAAACTTTGTTTCTCAATGTTAATTAAAAGTCGTTGGTTTACCAGAATAATTACAGTTTTTTTCAACTAGAGAATAAGTTAAAATATATATATTCAACAAAAAAGCTATTTTTTTTTATAGGGAAACCATTCTGGTTTTTTTTATTTTTTAAGTAGTCGACAAACCCTTAAACTGTTTTTTTATTTTAAAACCCGACGAGACGGTTATTATTTTAAAACCCGATGGGTCTCTAAATGAGTTTCATTTATAACGAGAGGAGTTTACTCCCTCATTTGCACCGGGACGAATTAGGCCACCAATTAACTCTATATCGCTTCATTTCCATAGGAGATATTTATATTTGCCAATTTATGTTTTGTAATTAACGTATTTATAATACTTATAAAAATCTTAAACTTGACAAATGCACTTAAAATTTGAGATTATTTAGTTGGCATAATTAGTTTTTGGTTAATTTTGATATTGTATAGGATAATTTTAATTGTATATGAAAAAATAAAAAACAATAAATATAAATTATTGTTTGTCTTAAAATTGCAAAACCGTGCACGATTCAAACGTTTAATTGAAAATTTCAGAATAACAACAGCAGTGTTATGGTATTGAAAGTAAAGTTTAAACACATGGGAAAGATCGTTTCGACATTGAAAAGATGCAATTAATTACAAAAAACTTTGAATCTATCCAACATTTTAAATTAATTATAAACAAACTTTGAATTTATTCAACATTATAAATTATTAGCTTTTAAACTTTGAATCTATCCAAGATTATAAATTAATTATTATGAAATTGAGCTTTAAACTCTTAACCCATCCATTATTATAAATTATTTATTAACAAACTTGAGCTTTTTACATTGGTAAGGAAAAAAAAAAAAAAAAAAAAAAATGGATGTTTCTATTCGTATTATACGATAAAGACAATTACAGCAACCAGAATCACAATTTATTCAACATGATTCAAAACGTTAGATTTGTGGCTCACGTAAACGGAGTTTTAGCAACGCCCGTTTAGAACCCCCCAGGAAGTTATGTTCAGTAGAACTATCCACTGATCTTCGTGCCTCATCACGTTCGACACGAATTTGCATTTATACGTGGTTAGACAAACTGTATAACTTACAAAATTCCGACAGAAACCAATAAAATACGTTTCCTCTAAAGGGAAAATGTCTAGAAGATGGAAAAAAAAAATTAGTTAAAAATTGTATTTGAAAAGGACGGATCAAGAAACTCATCGGTGGCCGTATTGGGAATTAAACAACAGGAATTTTTCCAGTCGTGCGGGCTCAACACGGTTGATATGTGGACCGACATGAAATTGAATTTAAAACCGGGTGAATTGGATAATCATTCAACCCCTTTCACGAAATGTCACAAAGAACAAATGCATTTGGTCGGACTTGATGATAACTGTTCCCGAAGAAAAGCGTTTCAAATTATGCACTATTTAAAAAAAATTAAAAATGTAAACTGATGATCTATATATGTATGTATTTTAAATTTTTTTTTAATGTTTTTGTAACTAAATAAAAAAAAAATTTGTTCCATGTGTTTATTTTTAGCATTGATTAAAACCTTTCCAAATTCAAAAAAAAATCACAATCCAGCACTTTACTTTCAAATCTCACACAAAAAAAACCATTCAGTTCTATCGTTTGATTATATGACAATACGTGAGTGAGTGACTGTAGGGTTTAATGGCGCAAGAGCCAAAGTAGGCTATGCTGCGCCAAACACTTGTTAAAATCTATTTAAAAAGTAACAGCCTTAAAAACGCAAGACAAACACAAATAAAACACAAAAGATAAAAAGTTAAAAATCAAATGTGATGTAAAAGGCCAATATGACGTAAAAAGGCAAATAAATTATGGTGCGGGTTTTCCGCCACCAAGTCAGATAGATTTAAAATAGATGAATGAAAAAAAAGTCCGGCGATGATGATCAAACACCGGACAGTCAATTAAAATGTGATGAATAGAATAAGGGACATGGCAGGAAGGACACTCGGGGGCATCTTCTCCAAACAAAAGATGTTTGTGAGTAAAACGAGTATGTCCAATGCGAAGGCGAGTCAATCTGATATCGGCTCTTCGCAATGGAAATACAGGCCATTCTCCAATGATCGGCTTCACCGAGTGTAATTTGTTATTAATTTGTAGACTCCAAGATTCCTGCCATGTCTGATGAATGAGCATTAAAATGTGACGTCGAATGTCCTCAAAAGGGACTGCGAGTTGCAGAGGATTCGTTGCCGAACGTGCAGCCGAGTCCGCTTGTTCATTTCCTAAAATACCTACATGACTAGGTATCCAGCAGAATTTTATGTCATAACCCCTGCTATAAAGCTGGCAAATAATGCCAGCTATTTCAACCACGATAGGATGACTTCGATCGTGCAGATGTACCAATGTTTCCAGGACGCTCCTGCTGTCCGTATATACAACGAACTTTCGAAAAATGGATTTCTCGACTAATTTCAGGGCACAGTAGATGGCGACTGCTTCGGCAATGTATATGACAATACGTATTATCAAACGTTTTTTATACTAATTCATTTTAATCGAATTATAATTATTTAGCTTTTAACAATAATTATTAAAATAATCATGATAGGAAATATATTAATTCTAGCAGATTGGTGTTCCCAAAAATTTATCCATTGTTTTACAGCACTTATAAAAAGGATGGACAGTATAACTCCTTTGTAAATAATCTGTATAAAGCATTTTGTTTTTATCTCACCTGTTTACATAAATCGTTTTGTGTTAATATATTTGTTTATTTCATACGACTCGTGATTATTTCAAATGATTGCTTTCAATATAATCTATTATGAGAAGTGGTGCTAGCTCAGGTGTCGTCCTCGTCACTTGACCGCGATTCAAAATTACGAGGTCCGTCGCCAGTAACAATCGTGTTGCTTCTAATGCGATGTTAATTAAAATTTAACTAAAATCAATATAATCTACAAGTTTTTGAATAATGAGTTTCATTTACAACGAGAGGATTTTTTCCCCCTCCTCATTTACAATCGGGACGAATTGCGGCCACCAATTAACTCTATATCGCTTCATTTCCATAAGAAATACTTATATTTACAATTTATGTTTTGTAATTAACGTATTTATAATACTTATAAAATCTTTAGTGTTTGAAATATTTTGCATGGAACTAAAAAATCTTATATTTGACAAAATGCATTTAAAGTTTTACTATTCCCCTTTTTTGGTTTTCATTATTATTCTGGACGCGTCCAGAATAATAATCAAAACCAAAAAAGTTGAATACTAAAACTTTAAATGCATTTTGTTAAATATAAGATTTTTTTAGTTGGTATGATTAGTTTTTGGTTAAGTTTGATATTGTACAGAATGAATATAAATTATTGTTTGTCTTTGAATCTTACAAATACTCGTGCAAGATAATCATGACAAAGTTGGTTGTAATTTGTAAATAAAACACGTGTTAATACAATTTATAATTATTTCAAATGATTGCTTTAAATATAAATTTTACAAGTTTTGAATCATTTACAATCGTGATGAATTGTGGCCACTAATTAACTATAAACTGATTCATTTCCATTGAGGACTTTCAACAAAATGCTATTTTTTTGGTAGGGAACCATTGTTCGAAAACATTTTTGACGGACTGTACCAAAGATTTAGCACTTGCGGCGACTCTCTTCTTCAACAGCGCCAGATGTTAAGACGCACTTTAGTATCATAGTTTTTTGGTTGCATTGAATGAAGAATATGTGATACTTAGATAACTATTTGTACTATTTTTATTACAGTTAATTTAAAATACTTAAGTTGATGTTTGTAAAATCAAGTGCTTGTCGCACTTCCACTTTCTACGTATTTTGGGGTGCACATCGCACGCTAAAAAAAGTATTGCATTGTCCTTGGACATGAAGCTCTAGTGGAACATTTTGTAGAGTTCTGAATGTCTCTTCTCTTTGGAAATTTTGGGTCTAATGGAATTGTACACGCCTCTTCCAAAACTATAGTACCTATTCCTATGCTTTGATTAGATAACTGAAAGTGATAAAACAATTTTTGGTTCTGAGCACTCTAACCGGGGCAATAATTGACACCTGCCAAACTGGATGCCTGAAGCGGGGGAATTCTTGGTTCCCAGAAGAATCAGACTCTCTCTTTCAGCTCATTATTGATTTTGTCAAAGGTCAAAGTTCATGGGAAACGGAAATGTAGTTTGGCCTTTCTCACAACTCTATATGTCTTCAATGAGGACTTTGTCCGGATGTAAGGTAGGAAACTGTCCCAAGCAAAACTCAATTCAACAGGGAGGGGACGTATATCAATTGCAGTAATGGCTGAAAAAATAAAAAAAAGCAACCTTCTGCATAAAAATTACCAGTGTCTCTCTTCATATAATCACGATGATACTGGAGGGAGAATATGCGGCGACTCTCTTCTACAACAGCGCCAGAAGTTAAAACGCCTTACTTGACTGGCCAGATGAGACATCTTTTCAGCCCAGTTGGTGGAGGCGCAACAAAAAAAAGTGACCGATCAACGTTCTTCTGACCCACTGGACCAGGGTTCGAAACAACGCTGCCACATCAAGTCCATCAACTCTCTCCTCTTCCACAGGACATGGGGTAGAAAAACATCCCCCCGATCTTTCGGAGAATAACGTCCAGAGCCGAACACTCATTGATATACATTGAATTCTTTCAGAAGTTTCTTTTAATATATAAGATCATTGCGAAGCAGAATCAATCAGGTATCTCACTACCTGCTTACCACTGATATCTATACTCACTAGTAAATTTTGAAGAAATGCATCTTCTGTACAAATGGGGGCCGCGGTAACCTAGTGGTCATGACCATCGATTTTGTTGCAACCGAGTCGCGGGTTCTTCGCCTATGACACTTAAGATCCGCCCTGTAGCGGAGCTGTTACGCATTAAGTCCCAAATCCGCCTGGTGACGTAATGTGGAAACTTGATCGAGGTTCAAAATTACGCGGTTCGTCGCCAATTGCTTTCGTGTTGCTTCTCAGTGCGACGTTCATAAAACAATCAATCATTCTGTACAATAGGAATCAGATTGAGTGATATCTTGGTTTCTTTCTTCAGTTTTTCCATTTTGATTTTTCAGTGAGCTGGTTATTAGTACAGGTATCGATTAGTATCGATTCAAATACATTACGATTTGCTTAAAAACTAATTTTGAAAAAATTGTTCTATGCAATGCATTGCAAAGAACAAATTTCACCATCAAAGGGGTTTTTTTTCTTTGCAACGTATTACTTAGAGTCTGTTTTAATTTCATTTACTATATTACGTGCCCCTTTGTTTGGCTAATAATGGAAAATCGATGTAATTTCCCAGCAACCTTCAATATTAAAACGTTTTTCTGAATTTCACTTGGTGTGTGTGTGTGTGTGTGTCATCAAATTTTCGATCGTTAATTTAACCAACTTCCCATCAAGCTAGAAATCTGAAACCTTGGGAATCGTTCTCACTAGCCTAACAATACGATATTTGGACATTTGCGACAAGTTTTAGCTAGTATTTTCTTCAATAATGCAGTTTATCCCAACCACTTGGCGCGATTTCAAAAATTGGCATCAAACTTGGCGATTTTTTTGTTTGGCTGAACGTTAAGTCCGTGAAACGGACCAGGGTAGCCACATTTGGCAAAATACTGCCAAATAATTCTTGTCGCCAAGAGTGATTGGGTTAAACTGCATTCCAACCATTTAATTTACAGAATTAATTAATTAATTTTAGTTACTTTTAACGTTTTTATGTATTTCACTTGGTTCGTGTTTCTGTGTGTGTGTGTGTGTGTCATCAAATTTTCTATCGTTAAATTAACCAACTTCCCATCAAGCTAGAGTTCTGAAATTTCGGGAACCGTTCTTACTTGCCTAACAATGCAATATTTAGATATTTGCGACCAGTTTTAACTAATATTTCAATAATCTTTCTTAATAAATTTTGCCACTATATAAAAACGTTGTTTTTAAAAACGTTGGTTTTTATCTCGAATTATTTTTTACTCTTTTGGGTGTACTTTTTTACATTCAGATGGATAAAATAGTAAAGATTTGAAGATAATAGCAGAAATTCCATAGGAATGTTAATTGCTCTGTTTGGCGATTTTGGCACGTTTCGAAAAAACCTTCAACCCCTCTAAGTGAAGTTTCCCCAGATTATGAGTAGAAAAACAATGTGATCAGAAAAAAGGAGCAATAAGTACTGTAAATCTCGCCGGCATAATGGCAAGTTTTCTCCAAAAAAAAAAAAAAAAAAAAAAAACACCTCTCAAAGCATTGTAACATGATGTTTACAAATAACAGAAAAAAATCTCTTTCTCACAAATTTTTCAAATATGAGTCCAAAACTTGTATTAAAAGTGTCAAAAACTTAGTAAAATTTGAATGATTCTCTATAGATCAATATTACACCGGTAGAGATTTAGGGCCTCTTTTGATTGTCTGGTTTTATGTGATATAGATCCACAAAGACTATTATTCCTTTGGTTCCTCTTTCTAGTTTTAGCTTGTTGTTTTGTTTCCAAATTCGAACTAATCTATATTGATAAGAAAAAATTTCAGAAATATTCGACACTTAAAAGATAATAACTAAATTCTCTGGGTTCATCCGGAACTCGACTTTTCATTATGGTCAACAAAAAGGCATATCACCTACCTTGCTAGAAAGTCTTACTACAAACGAGTTGATAATGAGAAAACCCACTCAAAAAAGCTCAATCAACTTTTGCACGTAAAACCATAATACTTACTCTTTTCCATATACTTCACGCACTGCCCTTATTGCTCCGCATCTGTATTCATTCAATCAATCAATCAAAGATGTAGTAAACAAAATTATGGCTGAGGCGGTGCTTTTGATGTAAATAAAAACTGAATTATTGTTGTTCAGTTTTTTCATCAGTTTTATCGCGAATTCGGTAAAATTTAGGAAGATATTTTGGGTATAAAAATAAAAGATGAAAAAAACAAAAATATTTGATTTCTTTCAATCGCAACCGCCTGTTGCTAACATACCTTGCCCGGCATGTGGAGTTTTATTAATGAAATCAAAATTAAATGATCACTTAGATTCATCATGTTCTAGTATAGTATTAAGTACAGTTTCAGTTATTAGTATTTCTAACTCTTCTAAAGTGAAAAATAGTCGAGTAACATCAAAACGTTCAAGGCAAAGTAATTTAGAAACTACTGATAATACTGTTTCAAATCGATTAAGTCTTAAAAGACAGAAAACCAAAATAAATAAAAATATTAATAAAAAACTCTTTAAAGCCGTTGAACAAAAAGAAAGTGATGATGATATTATTATTTTAGAAGAAAAAATAAGTTCCAATACTGTCATAAAGTTTGATAAATCAAATTCAGTTGGTAGTAAACTAAGTTCCATTCAGGAATCTGTTACTCTGGAAAATAGCAACCTAATTGAGACAAATAAAAACATTGGTTCTTCAGTTGACTTAATATCTGAAGTTGATAAAAGCTCTAATATTTGCTTAAGAACTACAGAAACATATGAAGAATTGCAATCAGTTGAGGAAAACATTCAAACAGAAATCGATTTAAATCAGGATGTTACTGCTACTGAACAAAAATCTAGTGAAAAATGTCCAATTTCTCCAAAACAATCACTAGATTCTACAAATGTTCAGGAAGATGCTAAAAAAATGTTTGAAAATGATAATGTATTTTCTGAATTATCTGACAGTAATGAAAATGAAGAGAAAAAGAATGATGTTAAAAGTTATACTCCTTATTACATTGCCAATTTCAAACACATTTTGGAATCAGTATTGAATGAAGAGGATAATCAAATTTTGTTTAATGATGAAGACATGAAATCTATTGGAGCCTTCAATACATTATCAGGTTCTTTATCAATATTTTTTATTTCTTTTTAATTTAATGAAACTATTCTGCTTTAAAAATTCTCTGTGAGTATTATATCTTTAGATAAAAATTGACTCAAATTTTTAATTTATTAAAATTCAATAGCAAATTTTCTTGTTTATGGGATGATTTTTAGTTTTTTCAAATGTAGAATTTTAGATGTTTAACTTATATAATATTAAACACACACTCACCTCATAATTGATATATGGAAGGAAATATCAGCTAAAAATTTTGATTAATCATATGTGGGGGCTTCTGTGCTTCAGCCTTATCATTTTTAAAAATAATGTAACTTTGAAGTTAGTTGGAATTATGCTGACTTGTCTATTTTTTATTTTGACTTTTCTCTTTTTAATTTTCTATGTCGTGTTTTAGTTTCATTTTAATTATATTCATAAATGTGAATTAAGATATATTTTCTGTAATCATCCTCATTTAATATTAATATTTTTAATGATGCAGATTTATCACAAAATAGTTTTTTTTAATACAGTTAACTATTAAATAAGTTTTTATTTCTTTTCTCATTTCGAACTGTGCTTTGTATTCTTTTTCAAAGATGGGTAATTTTCCATTTTACTGGCGCAAGCAATAAAATTGCCAAATATTATACTACTGATGCCAAATGGAATATGTGTTTTCTGTGTATTGTTGCCAATAAAGATTGCTTAGCGAGATTTGCGCCGGCAAAATGGAAAAATACCCAAAAATGATATAATAAAAATTGTATATCATGTCTTTTGGTTTAAATTAATTAAAGAATTTTTTTTTAAAAAAAATCCAAAAATATATTTTATTCTTTCCATTTCAAACATTAAAATTTTACTTCAAGCTTGTATCTCTCATTTTAACAGTTTATGCCTGAATAATACAGCTCTCTACAATAATTACAAATATTTACAATTTCTGAATTTTTTTTCTTTTTTGATTTTTCTAATTTATTCAAAGTTGTCTGTAAATTCAGTAAAACTCTGTGCAAATATTTTTGTGATGAATAATGTGGATAACTCATACTTGCAATTAATCTCTTGATAACGTTGAAAATAATTATAAGTGTAATTATTGTCACAAGAATAAATACAATGTTTTTAAAAATCAACTTTTACTACTTTATTAGCTCGAATATAATCCAATACTTTTTGACTAATAATTTCCTGTTAAAATATTGACTCATGCTAAATTTGAGGTCTAGGTAATGGTATGTAACAACTCTTCTTGTTAGTAGCCAGTGCCTTTGCTCGACTTGCGTAGTTGCCATGAAAGTAACTTGAGTTAATTATTTTAAATAAATGCTTATATGATTAAATTTTTTAAAAAGAAATTTTTATAAAAAAATAAATGGATCTCATTATATATATATATATATATAAATTCACCATTTTTTTCTAATTATCTTTTAAAAAAATTTAGTGTTGCATTAAATTCAGTATCCCTTACATTCAAGTTAATTCAGTATATGACATTATTCTAAGTGCCTTTTGTAAGCATTATTTCGGTTCTAATATAGAGGAAACTTCTCTAATTATACTCATATTGTATTGAGGTATTGTATAATGTTTATATCTTTTTGTGCATAATTTATTAAAGTGCATTGTTTTATTGAATATATTGTTTTAAAATATTAGATTTGTGTTTAATTACATTAAGCTGATGTAAAATTGGTATTTACTTTTCAAAATATTGAAATTAATATAATTGTTATAACAGTTTTAAGTAGTGTAAGAAACTTTCATCTAATGATATTCTTTCAAGATACATAAGTCATTCACCTTTATAAACTTTAAAAATCCATAGTTTTTAAAATGATTTAAACATATTTAACTATTATAGATGCTGCTCAGAAACTGTATGTTCGGCTTTTCCAAAGAAAGTATAAGTGGCTAAGGATAAATAAAATAAATTATCCTGATATCACACAAGATCCTCATATGACTTTAGAAGAGCTGGTTAAGACTAACCTTGTAGATTCAGGTAAATATTTCTTAAAATGCTAGACATGGTTTATTTTTATATTTATGAACTTTTAATTACAATTCAGTATCAACAGTATGTTGTTATAAGGTAAATTATTTATAATTATCTTGAATTTATTTCAGTATTACTTATCGCATTATAACTTTTATTAGAAAAATACTGATATTTTTTGAAGTTTTTTTTTTTATCACTATATCATGTATTCCATATAAACATAAAGCAGTTTAAAATTTATTTTTTTTTTAAATTTTGTGTACTTTCTTATCTCAACACTTCAGTGGATGGAGAAAAAAAAAATTCATAAAAAATATTTTTTTCATCAAATTTTTAAAAGATTATTTGAGTTTTTTTCTTGAATTATCAGTGTATTTTTTTTTTTTTTTTTTTCATATTCCTAAATACATTTTCTCAGATGTAACATATGTGTTTTTCTATTTTATTTCAATTTTTTTTTACTGGATGCTTACTAAGGCCTTAAACAATTTGCAGTTTTAATAATTACCATAATAAAAGAAATCATTTGGAAAGAAAATTGCATAGTATAGAACAAATTAAATAGCATTATTCAGAACAAATTTTGTTAAAAAAAGCTTAAAATTGGAAGCCTCTTAATTCTTGTGACAATAATGTAGAATTTAGAAATAATTGATCAAGAAAATTTATTCTCAATGAATGTATACCTTGTTAGCACATCAGTTAATATGCTAGATAAATCTATTCCAACCCTACTCTTTTGTATAAAAGAAGAGGGAAATATCAAGGAACTTTTTGTTTTTGTGAACCTCTTAAGTTCAAAGTCACAAAAGAATGACCAAAATTTATTTGATCTTCCTCTATGATGTAATTTTATTCTATTGTAGCGAAACATTGGATGGGGTAAAATTTCTCACACATGTGTTGTAATTCTTTTGTTGTGGTTTTGACACAGTTGAGGCAGATCAAATGAGCATGTGCAATCAAAAGCAGCAGAGACTGCAGGATTTTTTTAGTAAATTTTTAAACAGACAGTGATTTGGCATTAACAGATGATTATTTTAAGAAAGAATCATGAAACTGATACTGTTCAAGAAACTGATAATATTTCATGTTTATTGGGCTAATTAGAATTTGGAGAATCTGTTTAAGAAATAGTGGTATGAAATGGCATAAAAAAACCTATCTCCAAGAATGTGAACATGTTCTTGTATTTTATAATTCATTTATTTAATGTCAAATGATTCTTTAGAGATTTGAATGCTCTCACTGAATGTTGGTTACAGATATTGATAATGAGGTCATGATGGTTTGATGTAAAGTGAAAAAAAAAATCATATTTCTTTTATGAAAAATATATCTTTATGTAACTTTATATTCAAAATATTAATGTAGTTGAACTAAAAGCATTATTACAATTATTGTCTCATGCTGATATGTTCAAAGCAGCACATTGCGATACTAAAGATTTATGATCCATTTATGTATGCAGGATGCTTTTGTTTCAAGCATGTCTTTCAACTGTGTCAGTTTACCTGTTTCATTTCCTTCTAAAACATTTATAATTCAATGACATAAAAAGATATTGTATACATGAGCAGAGAAAAAGATATTGTACACAATATGCTATCATTAGAAATATTTTTGAAAAATTTCCTAAAAACATGCTTATTATTTTTTTTATGAGAAATTGGGACCATTCCGCAAGAAATGTCAGTTAAGACAAAAATTAAGCCCACTCAATATAGAGCATTTGAATTTTTTTTCATAATTTGATTCCTGTTCATTTTATTTGCATAACTTGGAAATTATACCAATAAGCGATTGATTTATACCAAAATCACAACTTAACATATTTAAAATGCTTCATGAAAATAAATATGAAATTCCACATGAGTTTCTGTCACATAAAGATAGACCTCTAAATTCTTCACTTTGTTTGATTTTGTAAGAAAAAATTAATTCTAACAACTTTTATTCTGAAACAGAATAAATAAGTAATTGTTTTGTCAAACATCCATGAAGACAATAAAATAGATATTTTATCAGGAGAGCATTTTAAGCCCAAAATGATAACTTTTTATAATGTGACAAAGAAAACATTGATACAATTGTTGAGTCAATAAGGATTTATTCTGTTTCAAGAACAGGCAATTGTTAACCTCTGTTTATAATTTTTGCTCTTATTAATATATCTGAAATAATTGCTTTCTTTAAATAATAAAAGCAGGAATATAAATCAAAATTTTATTCTCAAAGTTATAGCTTTAGAATTGGTGTAAGAACATTTAATTATGAAGCCTGATATTCTGTGTCTTTCGAAAGAATTTTTTCAAGCAACGAAAGATTATAAAAGTAGAAACCTGTCAATGTAAGAAATTTTTCCGAAAGTACTTGGAAATTGTGATATACATCCTTGAGAAGAAATCTGGAAAACTTCGTTGTGTCTTGCATTGAATATAACAAGTTAATTTGGAAGAAATGCATTATGGCATTTCTGAAGATTGTAAATAAATTTTAAAAGTACAGTTACCAAATGGATTTTTTTTTAAAAAAATTATTTTGAGACATCTGGTATGTTTTGAAGCAGTTACTTTAGGAATTTTCAGATATTTTTTGTGTTAATTTCAAAAAACTTTTTCAAATTAATGATTAAAAATATTTAAAAAAAAATTAATCTAAGCAATATTAACTGTATTTTTCTCAAAAATGATGAAGCATTTTATTTATACTTGAATTTATTTTAAGTAGTGTCATATTTTTATGGTATAATTTGAATGCTTCTTAAGTGAAAAATAAGTAAAGCAATTAAAGTTTGTTTGAAAATAAACTTGAATTTAAAAATATGAATAAAATGTTTTTAATGTGAATTAAAATTCATTCAATTGATTGATACCTTAACTTAGTTACTTTAAGTTTTTCTTATTCATATGCTAAAGTTCTATATCGAATAGCATAAAGTTGGGATAAAAGTTTTTCCTCAAGTATACTGACATTACAGAAAGCATATTCCTGAAAGGTTTAGCTTATGTAGCATAATGATAGTTATATGTAATAGTATAATGTTATTTTATTTTGCAAAAGTTTTAAATGATGCTTTAACATTTTCAATGGAAATAATCTTTATTATTATTATTATTTTTGGAGAATTTTCAGTTTAATTTTCTTAATTTCATTTAAGGAGTTATTTAAAGTTACAGCTTCATAAGACAGTTGTGTGATGTAATTCTTAGTGTGGAATTTTCTACTAATTATTTTTGACCATGGCATTAAAAATGGATTTTTTTTTTTTTTAATTTAAAAAATAAATGCTGCATATTTCATTTTTTCTCAATGGATATTTTTTATGAAAAATATAAATTATTCACATGACTTCATAAAAAATTATTACTTTCTCTATTACATTTGATATAAATAACTATATATTTATCTGATGTTGGAAACAGTTAAATTAGAAAATTTGATTTATTTATCAATGCATTTTTAAAGAAAATTTGTTCTCAGGAAATAGGAATCAGAAATAATTCAAGAGATAAAAGGTAAAATAGAAAAAAGATGTGAAATTGATGTTATTTAATGAAAACATTATAAACCATTAATAATTATTATCGAATTGGTAACGAAAGATGTGTTTGTATAGTAAAATAAATAAAAAAAAAACTACATTTTTTTTTGTATAACTTTTATTTTTATCTGTCTTTCATCTTGTCAGCAAATGATGATGATATTTGTAAGGAAACTTATGCTCATTTTTTTAAAAATCTGTATTTCTTTACTAAGCTTTTACAGACTTAGATTAATTTTTCTGCTATTTTTTGTATATTTATGAACACTTGCAAGAAATTAATAATTCTGGAATTAAATAATTAAGTATATACATTTATATCAGTTTTCCAAACTGTAAAATATTAAGTGAATCTTACCATTGTTTGAAGGTACTAATAATAAAATAAATTATTCTGAATGTGATAACAATAATTACAAAAGTCTCAAAAAAAATTTTTTTTTCCTACTGCATGAGATATTTTTTGTTGAATTACATGTTTTAAAGTGCGCTGTATCAAAAAAATGATCTCCATTTCACTACATCATATACAGTTATTTTGCAAAGTGAAAGATGTTTGCAAAAAATGTACAGTAATTTAAAAAATCACTATTTTATTACAATGTGCTAAATGTGTTAGTTCTTATAATGAATCAAATAATTTTTTTTTCATATATACTCATAATTTTATGTTTTATGTCCTTTTTGTGGTAAAACCTTTTCTTCTCTTTGATACTTCTCCAAACTCACTTTCACTTTCCAATACTTAAGCTTCTTTCTTGCTTGAGGATCCAACAATAGTCAGATAGCCTATTGATGTCATATATTCCTTGGTAGCATCTCTTGGTATCATGGACATCCTTGTGAAATCTTTTATCCTTCTCTTCACTGTAGGCTCCCAAGTATTCAGGAAAATAGTCTATGTGGGTGTGTAAGAAAGAAACTGCTAAACTTATCTTGCATCCTTAAGCTTTCTAATCAGTCACCATGCATTGTGTGTATGTGTCTTTAATATTTCCTAAAAACTTGTGCACTACATTCTTAAAAGAGTCCCTAACCTCTTTTTCCTTTTCTCCTATAGTTTCCAAGTTCCATTTCTCCCATAGTTGTTTAATAATACATAATATAATAATAATATGTTTGGAATGCATTAAATATATTTTTTATGTTTTATTTTCAAACACCCAATAATAAGTATAAAATAAAAACTTGATTTTTATATTTAATTCCTTATAAATCCTTCTTAAATTTAATTAAAGGCAAATTGGAGGAATTTATATATCAAATGTTGAAATCAATATGAATATTGTTACTATGTTACAATGTTTTAAAATAATTGTTTTTTTCACCATTGATTAATAAACTCAAAATATGAATGGACAATAAAAAATTATTCCCTGTAGGAAAATAAATGGTTAAATAGAATATTGTGTACCTGTATGTATCTAATGCATACACGGTATTCTGTTATGCATTAAGTGTCTGAAAGTATGATACATTTAAAAGTTATATATAAAGTGACAGCAGCATAATATGTATTTTATATCAAAAATTAAATGTTGATACAAATTCAATGAAGTAATCTTTTTGTAGAGAAATTGCTTAACTTTGTTTTTATTTTTAAATTAGTAATTTTAATTATGTTAGTTAAAATATATGGTAAGTTTTATGATCAAATTAATAAAAACTGGAAAATGTCAAATAAGATTAAAATTAAAACCTTTAGAATAAAATATTGCCTTATTCCATTATTGCATAATGTAAAGAAAGTAATTGCTTATTTGATAGTTTAAAATATTTATGAAAATAATAAAATATTAATGAATAAGTGAATTATATGAATGAGTGATAAGTGGGAAAAGAACAGTGAATCAATAACAAGTTATAAACAGGGAGCTGTTAACAGACCTTTAAGTGAATAAAAATCAGTAGAAGAAAGTTTTAATCTCTTGAACTGAGGAGTTGAAATAAGAAATACTTAAAGTAGAAATAAGTTTCTTTCATTGCAAGGTATTCATACTTATTTAGATGAGCATGTTCTTTTGATCTCCTGCTCTACTTATATGTTCTTATTAAAATAATAGAATTTAGTATTTGAAAATAATTATTTATAACTTTATCTGTAATTTTTACAGTCTTCAGTATTTTATGGTAACAAATGAGGTTTTATTTTGTTTAATATAATAACAATGTAATTCAAAATAGAAATTAAGGTTGGAATTGAAGTCTAATAAAAAAAAAAAATCTTAACTGTTAGCATAAATGTTTCAGACGGTTACATTTTTCTGGATCAGCTATGGATATGCACAACCTTTCATTTAGCACATGTTAAAATTTTGGTTTAATTTAAATGAATATTTATTCTAATTATAAGTATGATGCTAAAAATATTTTAAACAGTCTGAAGTTAGTGACAAAATACTTTCCTCAGATTTAAATGGATTTTTTTTTTTCAGAACTCAGTGAAGCAATTGAACATGTTTGTATGTTTCTTTATGTGTCAACAGAAAAAAATTTCTGCTAAACTTAGCCTATATCCTAAGAAAAGTTGAATAAAAAAGGTTGAAAATCCTTCCCCCCCCCCTGGAGTACCTTTATGTAAGTTTTAATGAATAAAATACTGAGAGCTACAATGTTAACTATTCCAAATTAGAGTGAGACAAGTAAGATGTCCCGAATATTCAAGAAGCATAGTGGTAAAACAAAAGCTTTCTGTGTTGAAGGGTGCAGTGTTTTTTGAAAACCCAAAATGAAGTATACCTTCTTGTAATAAAAATATCATAAATTAAAGTGTGTTAAATGTAAAAAAGTTATATGTAACACAAATTTTTAAATCTGTATACGTAAAAATTTGTACTTTATTAAATTGAGAGATTCACCTGATAACCATCCTCCATCTTTTTTTCCCCATCATGTTTTATACTGTTATGAATATAGTTTTCTTTCTTTTTTAAATCTAGGTGCTTCTGATATCGATTTAGAAACTGCATTAGAACTTCTGTCATTGCCTGAGGCAAAGAACTTAGCTAAGCATTTTAATTTCAATTCAGGAAAGAGTAAATCAGATATCAAACAAATGCTTTTAAAGCATTGCAAAGAACACAAATCTGTTTTTTTTATGAATGGTGCCAATGGTATTTCCAATATGATGCTAAAAAAGTGAGTGCTGTTTTAGGAAAAATTGTTTTATCTGTATTTGTATTTTTTAAATTATTATTTTTTTTATGTATTCAAGGAATTAGATTATAAGTGCTGACTGTTTAAAAAGTAAATAGAGTATTTTTTTAAATACATAATAGGATTAGATGTTATTTTATGATGCTGCATAAAGGATACTGTACCCTGAATATGGCATTATATTTCAAGATATTCTTCCTTTTGGACATATTTAATAGATTCAAATGCAGCCCTTCTTTTCTAATTTTTACTTGAGTTCAGATGTCATCCTCATCCCTTGATTGAAGTTCAAAATTTCAAGGTCTGTCGCCAATGGCCATGTGTTGCTTCTAGTGCGACATTAAGCAAACCAATCCTTAACTAATTTACTTATCCTTAACTAATTCATAAATTTGTATATTTGAACTTTTTTTTTGGATAAGATAAAAAAATTATTTTATTATTAATTCCTTACAAAAGAATATTTTGCACATCAGTGTATGGGAGAAGATATATGTATTGGGTTTTGTAGTGTAGCTCTATATTACACTGTAAATTTGAACATTTTCCATAATTTTATATTATTGGCTTGATGAAGACAGGTTTATAAGGAACTAAGCATTAGGGCTGTTCTGTCGTACCTTAATCCATAACCCTTTGAGAAATGAGTAGTTGAAATATATTTCAGCAGATACCTGAAAAGAATTGATTAAATGTCTCAATTTTGCATATGTTTAATATATGAATGCAAATTTCATTTGACACAAAACATCTCTTTTATGTAGGTTCATTTTTCCTGTAAATATCATTCATATGCAATAATAGATGGAATTGACCAGTGAGTTGTTATGTTACCATCTTGACTCCTATTTTTTTTTTTTATTGAGTTTTAGTAATTCTTCTTAGATATTCAAGGTCGAATTTTTTTGACTTTTCTTCACCTTGTTGATTCTATTAATTCAAAACAGCATTTTTTTTCATAAACAAACCTTGAACATATCCATTTGCATTGTATAGAATATTCCAGTATTCCTTAACATGAATTGTAAGTTTCCAAAAAAAAAAAAAATGTTTCTGTTCAACCCTCCTCCCTCACCAAGAAATCTGCTTCATCTATGCTGCAATCACCAAGAAGGTACTATTGGAGCTGTTTGATGTAATCAAACTGGAACATGGTTATAATAATACATAATAAATTTTGAATATCTGTTATGGAATAATGAAAATAAAGACAGATCAAACTAATTCTCCTTGATGTGTTAAAAATGTTTTAAAAATAGCTTTTTCCATTTTAAAACTTTATAATTTTTCAAATAGCTCATTAATTTCAAAGGTGTTGAAATGATGTACTCTGCTTTTCACAATAGCTGCTATACTACTTTTTTTAGGCACATCACATCATATTATTGCCAAGATAATTTCTTGGTTTTTGTGTTCCTATCTATATTGAATAATCTTTATATTAATTTATATATTTGATTTGCTTCACAAACTGTTTTCAAATTTCAAAATTCCTCCTGCATTTGGCAATGTTTCATAAATTGCATTAAGACTTGTTAATTGTATCTAGTCATGTTGATTAGAATTCTTTCTAGTATGTACAATTTTTTTTCATTTTACTGACTGTTTTTCAAATGTTTATATATACACAGTGTATATATATACACTGGTGTGCAAAAATTAAAGATGAGATGTTTTTTACAATATAACATTGTGCAAAAGCTTTCCAAATCAACACAAATAAGACCTCCTAGATGTAAGAACATGAGTAATGTAAACAGAACTTACAAAAAAAAAAAATCAAAAGGGTAAAAAAAGATCTTATTGAAAAAGTAGCATGTAGTGCAGAGTGATGAAAGGTTGAAACATCTATGTGACAGGTGTCCAGCTAAAAACATCCAGTCTTTGGTAGGAGATATGATCTCCCCTGACTGCTGTGCAGGTTTCACATTGTCTGACCTTGCTGAAGTAAGAATTGTCAATGAGTTGTTGAAGCATTGCAGCCCACCTTGTACCACCATTTGGAGATCTGGAATCATTACTGATAGTTATTTGCTGCCATGCCTCTCCCTGGAAAGTCCCACGCATGTTGGATGGGTTTTAGATCTGGACACCTTGCCTGCCAATCCATGCATTCAGTATCCTCACTTTCTAACAGCTCTTTGACAGCTACTGTGCAATGAACTGATGCATTGTTGTCTATGAAAAGGAACTGTGGATCCGTAGCACCTCTAAAAAGATGTACATACGGAAGGTGAATCTCTTTATAATTGCTGGCCCTGGTTGACTGAATCTCCTTTGAAGATATGAATGTCGGTATGACAACCAAGTATGATGCCTCCCCAACGAGAACATTGCAACCTCCAAACCGGTCTCTTTCATTGATTTTGGAGAGGTTATTACGGGTTCCATGCTCTCTCCAGATGTGTATACATCCAGATTCATTAAGACTAAACCTGTTCTCATCTGTAAGGAGTACTCAACCCCATTGATTATCTGTCCAATTCTGGTGTTCCTGGCATCACAGAAAATGCCTTCTCCAATTAGTTTGGTTTTATTAACATTGCACTAGAAACAACACAAGGACATTAGCAATGGATCCTGCAATTAAATTTGGTCAAATGATGAGGACGACACCCGAGCTGGCACCCCCTCTCCAAACTTCCACACCATGCCAATGAGAGGACTTTAGGCCTCAACAGATTTAACGTGCATCAGCCCCGGCTATGTGGCGGGTCTTCGGTGGCATCAAGGTTTGAACCTGCAACTCAACGAAAACTGCTGGTTGCAAATACGATGCCTTAACCACTAGGCTTCCACAACCTTCCCAAGTGAGAGAAACATGATGACTTCTTTATAATGTGTCTTGCTCTACAAAGAAGTAAACCAAAATAAATGTTAATGAAAAGAAGTATTAAAATATTTAGAGTATGTAATTATTACAAATTAATAATCAATAAAAATTCCTCATTACCCCATACAAATATTAATTTCAGACATTCTTAATCATATAATGGTGTATTATATGGGTGAAAATTTATATATTGATTCATTAAAATTTCATAATTTTAACTTAAAATATAAGTAAAGAGGAAATGTTAAGAGAAATTAAAAACATGCAATCCATTATCTGTTTTTTTATATTTGTATCATTTTCTGTTAAATAAAATAAAAAAATCAATTTTATAAAATAATTGGTAACTAAATCATTTGAAGACAATAAAATAAAATAACTCTTTGCCAAGATTTTAAATTAGAACTGATTCTTAATTATAAAAAAAATCGCACTCCTTCAAAATAATTTCACTTTAAGCCTTTTTTTTTTTGTCTATAATTTATGCTGTTGAATTTTATTTTTGGCACTTAAATGTATAATGATATGTTTTTTATAAATTAATAGTTTGTGGTAGACTGGTTATTTGAGGAATGGTCTGAGGTTGCTTGTTTATGACTTATTCTATTGAAGATTATTATGCATAATAAAAAAAAAGCTGTAAATTAAATTCAAAGGGATATCTAAGTCTTTATATGGCATACTGTGAAAGTTTGGAGAATGAGATACAGTGTGCTCATCACTTGGTATGTTCAGAATTACATTTTTTTTATCTACATTAACCTGCTGTGTAGCTCAAGTGCAACTCTATTAAAACAAATCATTCAGTATCTATAACTACCGTATTATTTAATTTTTATGGGTTATAATTAAAACTATAGTAAATTATGAACTAATTCATACTTTTAATGCATTTTAGAGTCAGACAGACAGTTGGTCCATGTTATAGAATATCTCTGATTCCCAAACGAGTATTTACTCGTGTTCTAATGTTGTTTTCTTTACCTACAATGTCTGATGATGATGAAGAAGCAGCTGGAGGACAACAACAGCAATTGTAATTATGTTTTTGTACATTTTTGTTTATAATGTTGGTTTTAATTTTTTATTGCACATAAAACGTGTACTTAATTTTACAATATCTTAATTTGATAGATATTAGAAACTACATTTTACTAGCCACCTAAGGGGCTATTGGTTTAGGTGGGATGTTTTGGCATACCAAATCACTTTTGCATTTTTTTTTTTTTTTTCTTTTAAATTTAATTTCATGTAGCTGATATAATATTCAATTTAATAATTTATCATTTCATTTAATTTTAATATCGGAAAAGTTTACTATTGTCCATTTCTCGATATTTCATTGTTTACTTTAATTCTTATATTTTATTGAGTAATATAATAATAATTATTTTAAAAAAAGTACACCTTGGGTGGGTAAATCTGTTCTTTGCAAAACTTTGTATAGAACTTTTTAATTAGTTATATTATATTAGATTTCATTTCATGTTCAGAAGTTTTTTTTTTTTTTTTTTAATTTAATTTAGTTCTATTATTAAGATCATTGCACACACACACAATAAACTACAGTAACTTTACAGTTACAAATTTTCTTAGTTCCTGTTTTTTTTTATTAATATTAAAATAAAATTCAATTTGTAAATGCACTGCATATTATGAACATGTCTTAAGAAAATATGATTTTTTAAAACCTATATTGATATTTTGCATCAATGTGCATTACTGGTTGCTGTGTTATATTGTAGAATTAGTCATTGCAGAAGAATATTTCACATGAGATAAAAACAAATGTAACAAGAGAAAATTATAATAATATTTATGAGTTTTTAAAAATTATTGAGAAAATGAATTTAAAAATTTTTAAGTATTTTGTGTAAATTTAGATAAAACTCTTAACACGAATGACATCAAGAATAAACTGGTTGATTAAAAATGAAACGGAGCGCTATATGAATACAATTTTCTTTTAGGGGAAAAACTCTATTTCCACAAAATATTTTCAAAAGATGACTTGAGATAAATTTATTAGACAACTGATTTTTTTTTTGTCTCTATGTTTTAGGATTACTTTATTACAAGTTAATAAGGGTGAGCTTGTTTTTCCTGACTATAAAAGAACAAAGAAAACTGTTATATTTTATAATAGAGATGAACTTATTAGGTAAGACAATATATTTTTTTTATTATAAGCATATGTATTCAGCATTATTTTAGTGAGGGCATCATATTGATGTTGTCATTATTTATATTAAAATGAAATTCTATTCTTGAGATACTGTTATTTTCTCATCTGGCTTTACATTGAGATTATCAACATAAAGCATTACATTACATTACGTTATCAATGGCTTTGTAATGTAATGTAACGCTTCTTTACATTATGAATCGCTATGAATAACAGAATTCTGTATGATTATAATGATAAAAACTATCCTCAAAAGTTGGATATTTACTTATAAAACTGTATAATATTATACTTTTTCTTTTAAAAAATGTGCTATTTATATTAAATAGTTATTTATAATTAATCCTTTTGGGACAGAAAGAGCAAATGGGCTCATACAGCTGGGACCATCTATCTCTTGTGCAAGTATCTCGCCAGACCCAGAGGGTTTTCCTTAACTAAGCTTAAATCCACAAAATTTTGAGAAGATGAATGCATTGTTTAATAATGTTCTGTAGAATATATATACAATTCATGCTCTCTCTATATTGTTTATTTGCATGTTTTATATGCTTAATATTTTATATTTGTCTGCTTATGATAAGTATTGCAGTACTCTCTCTGTAATCTAACACTTTGCCTACCTGCTACTTCAATGGAATAATGTAGGCTATCAATGCAAAACAGCACATTTTTTGTAGTTTGAGTTATTTCATGTGTTTGATACTTTATTTGCATGTACTGTATTAAATTTTATATAGTAGTTTTTTGTTTTTTTTTTTTATCTATGTTACTTTTAGTAATTTTGATTATCCTACATTTTTAATAATCCAGCAGTTGACTTTGCTCTAGTCAAATACATGCCAAATCATCAAAACATTTTTTTCTCTCTCTCTCTTGGGCCGCGGTAGCCTAGTGGTCAAGGTCGTGGACTAGCGGCTGGCGGTTTCGTTCAGTCGCGGGTTCGATCCTTGGCCGCCAAAGACCCGTCGTGTAGCCGGGGCTGATGCACGTTAAATCTGTTCGGGGTCCAAAGTCCTCCCGTTGGCGTGGTGTGGATGTTAGGAGAGGGGGGTGCCAGCTCAGGTGTCGTCCTCGTCACTTGACCATGGTTCAAAATTACGAGGTCCGTCGCCAATAGCCCTCGTGTTGCTTCTAGTGCGACGTTAATAAAACTAAAACTAAAAAATCTCTCTCTCTCTTTATTTATATATATATATATATATATATATACACTGGTTATCATAAATTAAGGAAAATTCACAAAAATCGCGATAACTCAAGAAATTACACATGGAATTTTATGAAACTTACCCACAATATACAACACATAGTAAGGTATTAAACAACATAAAAAGAAATTATCAGACATTAATAGTAGTATAGAAATTAGCACATGTATAAAATAAACAAATTGGAAGTATCGGTTTGCAATAGAAAAAGTACCTTTAATATGGAATATGATTGCCTCTAGAAGCAATACAGCACAAACAGCGATGTGTGATGCTTTCAATTATGCGGTCTATCAGTTCAATAGGAAGTGAGAGCCATTGCTCTTGTAAAGCAGATGCAAGCGCGGCAAGGGTCTGAGGGGGCGGATTGATGGCAGATACACGCCTCCCTAGAGCATCTCAAACGTGCTCGATAGGATTCAAGTCCGGGGATCGAGCTGGCCACTCCATGCGCGTAATTGTTTCCTGTTGAAGATAATCATCAACAATGCGAGCTCTGTGTGGTCTTGCATTATCGTCCTGTAACAGGAAGCAATCACCAATCGCCCCGGCATATGGGCGCACATAAGCATCAAGGATGTTGTCTCGATAAACCTGAGCATTCACGGTTCCCCTTGGAAAGACATGGAGGTCTGTGCGCCCTCCTAAGGATATGCCTCCCCAAACACAGACACTGCCTCTTCCGTATGCATCTCTTTCACGGATGTTTGATGGATGATAACGGGTCCCAGGTTCTCTCCATATCAAATAACGTCTACTGTCACTTTCTAGACTAAACCTGGACTCATCCGTAAAGAGAACAGGCCTCCATTGATCTGACGTCCAGTGGACATGTTGTCGGGCCCACTGCAAACGGTCTCTCCTATGGCGTGATGTGAGCGGCACGCAAATGGCTGGTCGTCTCGCATACAGACCACCTTCGTGGAGCCTTCTGCGCACAGTTGACGTTGACACCAACCTTCCGGTGGCTGCAGCAAGAGAGGATCTAAGATGTGTCGGAGTAGCGGTTCTATTCCTGCGTGCACTTAATGTCAAATATCGGTCATCGGCACTGGTCGTAACAGTTGGCCGTCCTTGACTGAACCTCCTAGATGCCGAATCTGTGGTTTGAAATTGCCTCCAAAGTCTATGAACCACAGATGGACTCACATTTAGCCATCTGGCCACTTCTGATTGACTCTGCCCTGCCTCTAGTCTCCCGATGGCTCTCCATCGTAGTTCTTCAGGCAAATGATGCCTAGAGGTCATTATTACGAATTGGCTATCTCAGATTTTCAATGTCGCAATCACAGTAAAATTTGTGTGCTTTCTCTCAAACTTGGACTTTTATGCTCCAGGCAGATGACGTAAGCCGAGTGCAGCGTCACTAATTTGCATATTGCAATTTTACTCAGCTACTCTTAGTGGACAACATATGCAAATTTTGCACGGTTTGGCTTACTTTTGAAAGAGTTATCGCTATTTTTGTGATTTTTCCTTAATTTATGATAACCAGTGTATATATATATATATTAATAATATATTAATATATATATATTAATAAATATTATATATAATATAATATATATTATATATAATTATTATTATTATTAATATATATCATATATAATATAATATATATTATATATAATATATATATTAATAAATATATTAATATATATATATATATATATTAATATATTTTTAACAACATATTTTTATACTCAAGTTTTATTATTTTTGTTTAATTACATTAAATTCTTTTTATTTAATAAAGATTCATATTAGAGAAAACTTATGTTAAGAATTAATTGTCATTGTGAGGAGTGTCATTGTTATATATTTGATTTTTTTTGTACTAAATTTTTTTTTTCAAACTAATCGCCTCATCAGCCCACACACAATACTTCTCAAAGTACCCCTTTTCACATACCAGATAATCTCCACCACACGCCAGGTCAAAACAGGAAAAATTATTATATATGAGGTCTAATTCTGTATTAGAAACAGGACTGTAATCCTAAACATCCAAAGCTGTAGCAAAACTAACTATCAACAAATACCATGTACTCATTTAAAGAGCCATCAGGAAGCCAGCAATTCGAGAACATGCCGTTTACACTGTTTATATAATCAAAATCCATTGCATGTGATTCATTTTTGTATTTATTTGAGTAGTAGGTGGAATCTATAATTATTTTATATCCTAAGGACATATAATGCCATCTTGTGCTCATCAAAATATTAGTTTTTTAAACATTTCATTATTCTGATACATATGCATGATAGTTTGTGGTGTATGGGAAAACACTATCACATTGGCAGGCCAGTCTGGAGCTGCATTTCGTGCTGGTGTGTATATGTGACAGCCCTCCCGAAAAAGTTGAATACTACTGTTGCTTATATCTAAATTGTTTTATTTGAATAATCATCTTTTCAACGATTCTATTATCCTCTTTTGATTGATATTTTCTAGTTATATAGATAGTGGTGGATAATAAATATTTTATTGAATGAACTTTATTTCCTTAAAAAATGAGTTGACTTGTGTGTTTGTTATGAAATAGAGTTTATTTTTGACTGCACATCAGGGCCTAAAGTAATACATTTGGTTTGAATTATTAAATTAATACAGTCCACTCTTATTTATTTTACGATTTATTTAACCTGAGCTATCCTCTGCAACAATTTGTATAGTTTTTTATACATTATTATACACACATGCATACACACACCCACATATATATAATGGTGAATGTTTTTAGGTTTGGAGAACCTGTCAAAAAGAGTTTTTAGTTTATATTACATATACACTCATATACATATTTGTATTAATATAAGCTAAAAGCTCATTTTGACAGATTCACCTAATTTAATTACTCACCAATAATTTAAAAAACAAATAATTTAATTTCATGTATCTATGATCAAAAACTATATAGAGTTGTCATGAACATAATTGATAGATATTTCAAGATCTTTCTTGAATTGAGGAAATCTTATTTCCGCATTTAGTTTTTTAAAACATTTCTCTTATGTAACTTTAGTTAATAGAATGATTTAATCCTACTCTAATGGGTTTTAAGACAGAACACGTGTTTGTTTTGGCTTTTGTTTATGTAGTTATGATTTCCGTAAAAGTGATTTGATATTTCTAGAAGAAAATTTTCTGTCAAGAATATTTCTATTGGTTTTGATTATAATGATGAAATAGTAACAAATGATTAATTGAAATGGGACTTTTTTTTTCGTGTTCTGAATTTTTCCCCCACCTCATTGGCATCAAATACTGTAATAATTTTTTTTGTTTAAAATTTGGAATTTTTCTTAGATTTAATTTCAGTTTATCTCTAAGTGTATTTTAAAAATTAATTAAAAGTACATCATTTTTTTGCACTGAATGAACAAATGGGAAATTTTAGATTATTAATCCTTAAAGGTATTGAGTATTATTATGTTTATGTTATGATAACTACCTTTGCATTAACTAAGTATTAAAACTTAGTATGTATTATATAAGTGAAACATTTATATCAATTGTAAATGATTTAAAATACCCCACTCCCCTCATATCCTAATAAATGAATATTTTTAAAAAAGTTCTTAGAAATAATTTTTATAATTGCTTGTAATTGATATTTCTGTGAACATTTGGCTTGTTCACTGATTAATGTGGTTTAAAAGTTTTATTTCAATTTTTAAGAAATTAATTCATTGTATTTACTGTCTTTTTAGTTGTTTGTAATTGAAATTATATCAAGATATAGTAAGATATTTTTATCATTATTGATAAGGAATATTAGATCAACATTCTCTTATATGAACTTACTAATTTTATTATAAATTTATAACATTATCAATTCTTTTAAAGTTTCATAAAAATAAATTGAAAAAAAAATCTTTATTTGTTTCATCTTTAAAAACTACAGAATAATTAATTAATCATAGCCAGCATAATTACTCAGCTATGAATTTAAAAAATTGTGTCTGTTAATTTTAGATTTTTATAAATATTTCAGAGCTTTGTTTATTAAAAAAACAATTGGTTTATCAATCCTAGAAAACTCATCAAATTTATTTTGTTTTCATTTAAAATATGCATTGTGGATGTCTAAAATAAGCTTCATTATGACAAACTCTCTAATTTTAATAATAAAGATAATCTCATAATTATTATATTCTTTTGATTTTTTTTAAAAATTTCTATTAGATTAATTACCTAAGTTTTTACTGTGATATGCTTAATGTAATAGTGATAATTATTGTAAATTTTTTTTTTGTTTATTGCTACTTATTTCTTTTTATTTAATTAAAACAATTAAGTTATTATATTCTCTGTCAGTGATCTGGTAACTTATTGTAAAGTAATGTAGATAAATGGGTTTTTTTTTCAGATATGAAGAAGCTAGACAGCTTGAAAATGATATTTTCAATGCTGTTGAGAGTAAAAACTTTGAATTAGCAAAAGATTTATACATTAATGCTAAGGAAGAGTTTGAAGATCAGTGTACAAGTGATTTTGCTGATAGGTAAATATTTTTTAGTAATTTAATATAATTTTGGAGTTCCATAAAAGTGCTTTACTTTATTCTCTCAGAAAATTAATTTTTGTTGATGTAATGATGCCAAGTAAACTTATTAATTATATATTGAACATATGAGTAAGAATTGTAATGAAAAATGTTTGCTGTTCTAATTTAGGGAATTAAGTATTCAAGGGGGGAAAAAAGAAAATTTTAATTAATATTATATGTTATACTTTTCAAACATTTTATGTTATGTTTTAGTAATTATATAAATGAAAGAAAAATGTTTTCTTTTCAATGTTTTTGCAAACTATTAGATTTGATACTATGTTTAAAAAATTTCATAAATGACTAGAAACAAATTTTTTAAAGAATTTTCTCAAAGATTTTAAGTAAATAAAGACAATTTTGCACTATTATTTCAAGTTATATACTTACTACTGAAAAAAAAAAAAAAATTACAGATTTAACTTTGTATTTTTTTCTAATTAAGTTGCAGGTTTTCATGACATGATATATTTTTCCTTATATAGATTTCATGTATTTTTTCACTTTATTTTAATGCTAAGTGTTATACTCTTATGTAGTATATATCACATTCACAGCAATCATTGTAAATAATATTCTTATCCTTATAGAGCTGCATCATTATCATGCATGTATATACTTTATAAAGTACAGGATTATTCAAAATGAGTCATCTAATTTCAAAATGCTATATTTTCATAAATAAAGGACATAGAATGACAAGTAATTCATGAATGCAAAGGAATTATATTCACTTCAAAATATTGACGGTTTTTTTTTTTTACAAGTATTCTTTATAACTTCCTTTAGTTACACATATAATGGCAATTCAATATGTAAATTCTTTCTAAACATGTTGTAAAGTGTCAGAAGCAATTGTTTGTACAACAGCAAAAATCTGTTTTTTAAGTGCACTTAAATTTGTGGGTAATGATGGCACATACATTTTATCTTTTACAAACCCCCAAAAGAAGAAGTCGCATTAGGCCATTTCAGGTAGTTAGCTGTGTAATATCAAGTCATCTGATCCACTACAATCAGTCCAACTGCAAGGTAGCTCTGTGAAAGCTTCTAAAACAACTTTTGTTGAATAGATTCATGAAGAGCACATGAGGACCATCTATTGTTTACGACATAAACTTCCACATTTTCCCTTTGTATTCGTGTATTACTTATCATTCTGTGTCATTTATTCATTTGAATAATAATTTATTTATTCATTTTGTATAATTCTGTATATTACAGCAATTATTGTAAATACTATTCTTTTATTTTTAGAGCTGCATCATTACCAAGTTTTCTAAAAAGATATACATCATTCCATGTATATGTTCGATGTATGACTCAAGGTGTTGAAGTTTTCCAGAAATTAAGACAATACAAGGAAGCTGTATCATTACTAAAGAGATTATTAAAACAAACAGTGAGCTGAATAATTAATATTTTTAAATTTTGTTTTTTAAGTTTTTATAGCATTTTTTTTAGTGATATGAATTGAAGTTATCTATTTCTATTAAAAACAAACATGTTTTTATAGTATTTATCAGATGTATCTTGATGATACTGCTATGTAATATAAAAGAAGGATGCATACATATACTGTCCATTAAGAGATTATAAGACCATTTTAATTTTGAAAATTATGAAATAAATAGTGGCTCCAAATATAATTTATGCAAATGAAATGTAATTTTACAACATATTTATTATATATAGGTTTCAATAATTTAGAATAAAGTAACAATTTATGAAATTAACAAAAATATTAGAAATAAATGAAAAATCACTATTAATAAGTTATAAAGCCACTTGTCTAAAAACAAAATAGAAAAAAGGTATGCAGATTAATATGATATTAATCCTCTATTTTGTCTGATAACCTCAAACATTCTGTTATTCATTGAAATGACCAAGTGGTGAAGTTCAGTTTCAGAAATATTGTGCCATTATTTTACTATTATTATGTCCAATTCATAGGCAAAGGAAAGCTACTTATTATTAGCATAAATTTTGTATTATAATATACTCCAAGGATTTTTCATGAGGTTTAAGCCTGGACTTTAACTTGGTCATGATAAAACAATAACTCTTCCTTTTTTTAAAACCATTCCTGGGCGGATTTAGATGTATGCCAAGAAGCATTGCCCTGCTGAAATATCCAATTAATCACTTATAAAGGTCTAAACTGTATCAGATGATCATATAGCATAGCTTGATATTGTGCGGGTCTGTATGTCCTAAGATTTGCTGCCCATCTATCATGAATAAAAGCTCCTCAAATCGTTACTGATCCTTCTCCAATTTGTCGACTGAAATATTCTTTTTGTTTTTTCCTCAAGTCATGCTAATAGTGTTTGTAGTCATTGGGACTATCCAGATTAAATTTCTTTTAATCAGAAAATATTATTTGTTCCCACTCACTGTTCCATGACATGATTTTTTTGTAGCCCATTTCGGTCCTTCTTCTCAATGATGGTTCAATAACTTTGTGTTTTTTTCCTTTTCCTAAATTTTGTATTGGTATTTCATCTGAGATTTCCAAATTGTAAAATGTGAAATCTTTTTGTTGAAATATTCCAAAATTTTTTACATCAAAAAGCTTTTTTTAGTTCATAGTCGAAATATTTGTCAATTGTCTGTTGCTGTCAAAATTCTTTTCTTCCAAATAGCTTATTTTGTTTAAATCATCTTTTCTAATTATGGCATTGTTATTGGAAGTTTTAGATAACTTCATTAGATTTAGATTAGCTATTTTTCTATCAGATTTACTAGTACCCTTTTAAAATAAAAAATTTTTCACTTTGCTCTCAGATAACTCTTCACTTGTGGCATCTTCAAATAAGTTATGGATAACTTAATCAAAACCTGCATCTTTTCTTCTCAAATAATAATAAAGCATGGATTTTATAATGATTCTGATGTGATGTATAATATTCTTATTTTCTCGGGTGGTCTTATAATTTCTTAACCTAAACTCTAATCAATTTTAAGAAAAATCAGTAGATCTTAGTAAAATTTGATTAATTTTTAAAGTTGCAATTAATACAGAAAGTGTTTCCTGATCTATTTCAAATACATTCGTTTAAAATTTGAATATTATCGTCTTGTATAGAAGTATGCAAATTCATTAGGTATCTTATATACAGTGTCTTATATTCTTAACTATCTGTATATACAGTGTATCTATACAATGAGTGTATATATAGAGTACTCACTGTATATACAGTGATACAAAGCCTTATAATTTCTTAACTCAATGCTCTCTTAATAATTCTACAGATATATACCAGAGCACCACTGGATTACCGAAAATGCCAAATATTACAAAATCACTATTAATCACTAATTTAATCAAACTACCAAAAGTACTGCTTCTTTCTGATAACCTATTTTATTTCATTGAAGTACACGGCATAAAATAATTTTCTTTCTTCTGTTTTTTAATTTTAAACAAGATTTCAAAACTTTTTCTGAATGTCACTTCAATGCTAGAATGTCACTCATGATGACATCATTTTCTTTTCAAGTATTGCATGTAACAAATGAATTAATGGCTGCATTATGAGATAATGTTTGAAACACCCATCATTCACCACTCCTCCCGTATCCTCATGTTCATTCTCTTCTATAGAGGTTCCATCATCTACTATATCACTGCTGGTAGTTTTTCTCTTTGGTATTGTTTATCCACTCACTCAAATTGTCTGTTGTATTAACATTATCAGATGTATCTATGAGCCTTTCATTAACTAAATCTCACAGCTAATTTAAGTAATTTTCTTCAATACCAACAATGGCTGTCTTGCTTTGCTTATACTTTTTGTATTGATGTAACAATTCCATGTGAAGTGACAAATCTCCCCACAAACAAACAATATTTTTTCATTGAAGTTTACCCAAAAATTTGTAAGGGAGTAAACAACATATTTTAAAAATTCAATCTCATCATCCTTAGCAAATCCATGTATGGAAGGCTCGTTTTGTAATACAATTTAATTACGTTGTTAACATTTTGATCCATGGGTTGCGAGAGAGACATTACATTGGGAGATAGGAACAACACATGAACAAAATTGAGTTTTGAATTCAAATCCTCTTCATCTGAGTAACAAGGACAGCAAAGTTTTCTGTAGCAGTTTTTATTTATTAAAATTATTTTTTACTAAGGGCACAAACAGTTCATGAAACCATTCAGCAAACATGGACTTAGTCACCCATCCTTTACTTTGAAATCTATGGGCAGTGTAACATTTTTAAATGCCCTAAATTTTTTGCCTTACCAATCATTAACATATTAATCTACAGGTACCACTTGTGAACAAAGCTTAAAAGGGATCCTATTCTTATCTAGATTTCTTACAGGAGTATTATCTTCAGCATGGTTAATATAAGTTTATTGGGGTAAAAGCCTTTAAAAGAAAATGCTCTTACCTGCATTTTACACTTGGTGAGGAGTCAATAACAGTTCTAAAATAACTTTTTAAAAATTTTCTTTGAATGGATTGACTGCATCAATATCACACAACAGCTTTTTATCCTACGTACTCAACATTCCAATACCAAAGCATTTTTAAATGTGTCCATTGATTGGTTGTTAATTTTACACTAAAAAGCAACCAGAGGGCTAATAACAACAGACCTCATGATTTCAGTCAAGTGACAAGGATGACTCCTGAACTGTCAATTTCCTCTCCAAACTTCCACACCATGCCATTAGGAGGACTTTTAACATAGAACAGATATACCATGCCTCAACCCTGCCACATGATTGGTCTTTAATGGCAGCAGGACTCAAATGCATAGCTTGATGGAAACAAAGTCAGTTGTGAGTTTTGATCATGACCACTAGGCTACAACACCTCTCAAATGTGTCCAATTATCCTTTATAGCTTGAAAGTCATCTTTATTCATAATTTTTCCATACAAATATCTAGCTTTTTCCTTATGTATTTCTTTGGAAATAGGCATATGTTTACTTTGTTCTTGTATAAACCATAAACAAAGGCTATTCTCAACTAGAGGAAACTTGCCAATTTTCATGTTTTTGAAAGAAAGTCCTTATCTTTTTGCAGTTTTTCCTTATAAGGTGTATTGTAGCTCAAACAACTCCATATTATTTAGCAAGACTTACCATCATATCACCTTTTTCAAGGCACTTCAAAATCTTGCTTTTATCTACAAGAGATAAAGTTTAATGTTAACATTTACACTGTATAGACATTTTTTAACACGACTCTGCTTACATACAAAATTACATCGATAAAATATGGAACCTTGGGGAGAAAATGCGGACTTGTAATGTTACCATTCTGATTCGTAACAGACTGAATTCTATATACAGAGCTTATTTCAGTTTTGGTAATATGCATGGCACTTCTCTCTCTCTTCAACAAAGTTGAAATGCAAAGTGAAAGAAAAAAAAAAAGGATTAGAGCCACCATTCCATCAAATATAATGAAATGAAAATAGCAACAAATCTGTTAATTTTACGAAAATACAAATCATAGTCAGTCAAGTTGGGAAACTACAAAAAAGGTAATATACATAAAAAAGGATATATTATTATTTGTGGGGGAGGGGGAGAAAATAAAATAAAAGTTTTCCTCAAAAGAAAAAATATTTATTATTTTCTTTCATTACCCCTTGTTAATAATAATAATAAAGCCTTGATGATGAGATCTAATAAGAAATAAACCAAGAGTTATTATGATACCACCCCAAAATTATATATATATGTATATATATAGGAGTATAGAACTCCTATGTTGAAATAAAGTGCATTAACAGGTGTTGTAAATCCTTGGGAACAGTCCTGTCATTTTGTAAATAATGTAATTTATTTCTGTTGTTCAATCATATTTGGATAAGATACAATCATCATAAGTAAGTATCACAAAAAGAGCATGGAATGGTACATATCACAGGGCAAGAAACAAGCAAAAAAAGAGGGTGGTGGTGGTCTGTGGAAAGGAGGTTTTATAGTCAAGTATGAATCATGGATTTGGACTTTCTAGAACAAATCAAAGTTGTAGTATTGATTTAGGAGCTGATTGGTTGGGTGTTAAATCTAAATTAAGTTTAAAAAGAAAAAATGCATTAAAATGAGAAAATAAATTTAAAAAAAGATAATGTGGTAGTTTCATCACACACACATATATTGCATGAGTTAAAAAAATGACTCCATTAATACATGAACTTCATATGCAGTAGCATGCAGAAAATACTTCAAAATACTGCCTCTGGCAATACAGATGCATCATGTTATAAATGTAATGGATATATAATGAAATCGTCAATATAAAATTTTGTATTTTTATGAACTCTTAATTGTATGTTCTCTTAATTCCCACGTGTATTTGGTATTAACATCTTTGATTTTTATTTAATGTAACACATTAATGTTAGGCATGTTGCTTAGGTAATTATAAAAAAAAAAGATATTTTATTTGAAGCATATTGTGAATAAAATTCCAACAAGAGGAAATTGTATATCAGTATATCTTTTAATATATTCTCTCATTTTCTAACAAATAATTTCTGATAGTTATTTCAAAATTTGTTGGGGCAGTTTCTGTTTAATGTATTTAATCTGGTCTTCATTATTGTAAATTTTGATAGGTGTTTTTATATTTAATAAACAAAGGCATTCATTAAAAGACTAATGATAGCAGATATTGCGAATATGGAATAAAGTTTATAATTTAAGAAATTTGTAATTTCTATGTTGTTAATAATCTTTTAGAAACTGAACCATTAAATTATTTTTATTCATTATTAGAAAATTTTTAGTTGGATAGGTTTTTCAATTTTCACTCTTGTTTAATATTTAATGGAAAGTTATTTATACTTGTTCAAATTATCATATTTCCACATACAGGGACAGTTTTCATAAAATTAAGTTATGATGTATAATATAAATTTGTTTTTTAACTGAATTTTTTTAAAAAAATTTTAGGTATATTGTCAGGACTATAAAGGACGTTGGTATGATAGATTAGCTCTCAATTTGGAACAGCACTTGAAACAACCTGATAAAGTAAACTTCACACTTTTGTTTGTTAAAATCTAAGATTGAAATATTGTTTATGCAAATTGGAATACTTTTAATGTAAGAATTTGAAAAATTATGGATTCACATTTCTGTATTTTTATATTTAATTAAACGTAATTCATATTGTTAAGGCATATATGTTCTACCTATATGAAGAAATTCGTACAATAAAGGAATTACACACAAAATATTATTGATTGATATATGATAATATATCAATCAAATAATTAGAATAAAAACTAACTTTATTTATATTTTGTTTTGTAGTGTATTAATTTAGATAATATTGATTTGTTATTTTTATTTTAAAAGAATCAGATATTTGGATATTTACATTATTTTTGTGTAAATACAAAAATGGCTTAATTTTGCAAATTAAACATATAATTTTTGTTAAATTTTTAGTATATATTGACTTTTGAATGTTTTATGTATTTAATTCTTAATATAATCAAGCTAATTGTTTTGTAATGTTGGATCTAAAATGTTTCTTTTTAAATTTTATCCTGTAAAGCACAATAATGTGCTTTACAGGATATAATGCTCATTCACTTTCAGAACTGCCCTTTTTCATACAGATTTAAATTCTGCACCTTTTTCTTGGTACTGTGTCCTTACAACAATCAGTGTTGATTGCTTATGAATTTGATAAAGTCTCTTAATCCATTGATTTTATTTTACTGAAATTTCAGGTGTGATAAATGTTAATGGAGGGAACTTTTATTGTATTATGAGTAGTGGATATATTTTTTTTTTAAATGTTTATTTTGAACAACTATTGTTATCTGTTATGATTTTGAATCAGGTGTTAACAGGAATTAAGAATAAGTTTTAATGCTTAATACGACATTGATTTTT
The DNA here is from genome assembly GCA_019974015.1 of Nephila pilipes. Classification (NCBI taxonomy): domain Eukaryota; kingdom Metazoa; phylum Arthropoda; class Arachnida; order Araneae; family Nephilidae; genus Nephila; species Nephila pilipes. Next base: position 38,798 of record BMAW01014174.1, read on the forward strand.
TACTACAACTATTTATTGTAATTTAACCATTAACTATTTATTTAATGTCTCTTCATTTCTCATTCATATTTATTTTATGTCCCTATTAATTATTAGAATTTAATTCAGAAATTTTACAGTTGTGGAGAAATTTCTTTCTTAATACATATTTTATGGAAGTCAATTTTAGATGTAGATTAGATTTAATGGATTAGTGGTATATTAGTCATTGTATATATATTTTTTAAACTTATGCTTTGCATTTATATGTTCACAAATCATCATCTAGGAAAATATTAACTATTAAAATCTAGTTTTGTAAAAAAAAATTATATATATAAATTACATAACAATTATTCAAAAAGTCTTATTTAATTCATTCTCTTTATGTATGTATATAAATATGAGTCACATAAATTTATATATATATATATATATATAAACACATACTTATATTATTATTATAGGCTTTAAAAGCTATTAAATGTGCTTTGGGTGATACAAATGTGAGAAAAGGACACAGATATTCTTTATTAACTCGAGCTTTAAGAATAACAAAATCATTTGATGACACAGATGAGTTCAGACAACAAATTGTGAAGGAGGCAGCTGTAAATGAAGCTCCTAAAGTAAGTTGTAATTTAATGTTATGATTGCAAAGTAGTAAACTTGGAATAATCCTTTGTTTAATAATATTTTCAGTGTAACTATATATGTATTAAAATATGTGAATGGCATTAATGTACTTACAATTGAAAATTCTAAAAAGTAATTAGGGATTCCCATCCTTTTAAGTTTGCAGGTTTTATTAAATGGAGGTGGTGAGCTTGAAGTATTCTTGTTAGAATCCTATTTTAAATCAAAATAGAACATATATTTTGTGCAAATTAAATCTTGTTTCAAATAATTGAATCATGTTTAGTTCTTATAATTGTTATTGTGCATGTGAAAGAGACTTGGACAGCATATCTTTTGATGCTGTCATTTGAGCTTACTAAATATTATCTTCATATAGCTACCTTCAAAGTAACTGCCTTAGGTGAATTTTCTAGTATTTAGATGATACTAGAAAGAGATCATAGCATACTGATACTACCATCTGCTGATCTTTTATGGCCATTTTAATGTTTTCTAATGCTCCAAAATAATGTCATTGTAGGTAGATTTTCAATTCTATGAGTAAAAAATGGTCGCTTAAGTCAGGGAATAAGGAGGCTGGGGTGGTGTTACTAGAATGTTTTTTTACTTGATGAAAACATTTGTGTCTCGTGTTGTTTTCTGTTCATGCAAAAGCTTTTCCAAAACAATGTTTACTCAATTTTTTCCCCTCCCCTATTCATAAGTCTTAAAAAAAAAAAAAAAAAAGGAAAGTGTTATTCAAATTCAACTCTTCTTTGATCATTCTGATTACCAGTTGATGATTAGAATACTCAAGATCCGAATTCTGACAACATTTTTGTCAATTCTTTTCCTTGACAAAATGGGTTTTTTTCTCCCCATAAGCCTACTAAAGCTATACAAAACTGCCTGTCACATTATACTTAAGTCTAGACCAATGAAAGAAATAATTCGTTTAAAATTTTTTAATTAGATTAAAATAAGTTGTTTATATATGTGATTACTTTTATATAATCTTTTTTATGAATCATTCTACATGTTGTAGAAAAGTTAATTTAGTATATCCCTAGGTAGTTATAAGAGGGAGACTATGTCCAAGACCTGTCATTGGACGAAGGCATGTATTCATATCTTCTTCAAGTACTGCTGATGTTGATGAAGTTACAGTTTTGGGAGTTGAACAGTTAGCCATTGAACATTACAGAGAAAATGGGTTTCCTGAAGGTAATATATAGCTTAGTAATGAAGATGTCGCAAAGTAATATCTGTCTATCAGGAGAAGATATCCATATCATGAAATATATAACTATTTACATCATTACATTTCATTGAATGCAGAGTAATGTTTTGCTAATTAAGCTAATACACAGTACTCTTAAGCTCTTTTTTTTTTTTTTTTTTTGCTTAATATTGAATTATTTTTGAAAATTTTGATTCATATCTTAGTTTCATTTTTTGGAAAGAAAAATTTTTTTTTATAAGAATGTACTTTGGTAAACCTTTTTAGTATAAAATTGTACACATAAACTCTCTATTCTCTCTCACACACACATATCGTAAGGAAATAAACATTATAGAGTATTATTATTTTGTAAACATTAAATGAAATTAAAAAATATATTTACTTTTTGCCAAAAAAAAGTTAATTGTTTCACTTTGCAGTTTTCAAAATTCATGATACATTTTTTATGCATTTTTATATGGCTTGTATTGTATTTCAGTTTTATTTTTTAAGAAATTAAACTTTTCAAGAACATATGTTTTACTTTCATTGGAATATTTGTCTTTAGCTTTGTTCATAATACACAAATTTCTACGAAATATCATTTTTATGTGGCATGATATAAAAAAAGATAGGAACAGATGTATGTCTTTTATTTAAAGAAACATTTTGTATATGCCTGTGAATCTTTGAAATAAAATTCTGAATGTTATTCTGATAATTTTTTAGATTAATTGATAGTTTTCTATTGTTGTTACTTGATTAAGAAAAATTTCAAAATGTATTTTTACTTTTAGAAAATTTATTACAAAAGTTGAAGTAAAACTTGAGCCATGCATGAATTCCTATATGTGTACTATATCTTATGCATCATAAGCTTTGTGTGTGTGTACAATGTCACATAAATATAAAATTCATTCCTGGAATTTGAAATCTCGAAGCAATATCTTAATGCAATTGTTCAATTGTTATTAGGTTTTAGGATGATTATGAATTTATTTTAAATAATCAAATTGTGTGATATTATTAGTGGAAGGCAAACTGTAATAAAAATTTCAAATGCTTATAAGTTAAGAGTTGAACATTAATATTTTGAATTTTTATTTAAATGAATAACATTTAAAATTTTATTTTTTATAATAGAGATTAGATATAGTATCAGTTATAAATGAAAATAATACCTGTATTTTTTCTAATGTTAATTACAAACAAAACAAATCAATGTACAGAAAATAAGTGAAGATTGAATTTTAATCTATAGTATGTTATAGGATTACTTACTTGAATTTTTCCAAAAAAAAAAAATCTCAATCCATGAAGCTTTATGTATATTTGCTAACATTGTAGTAATTAGTTCATTACAAATTCATTAGTTAATGTTATTAACTCATTAGTTAAAAACTCATTAAATTGATTGAAAAAAATGTAATTTCTCTTCAATATTTTTCTTTTATTTAGGTATTCATGGTGAAGGTTCAACTTTTATATCAATATATGCTTTATTGTTTTGGGACATTATATATGATGGCAGCATTCCAGATGTTTTTATAAGTCCATACCAAACTCATCCTTTAGATCTGAATTCTGAATCATTTTTTCAGAGCAGGAAAGATCAAATTTTGTGTCACTTGAAAACCTTAAAGCAATCAACTAGTGAAGTGAGTCCTTATTTCTCCTGTTTTATTGAATTGAAACAAATATTTTAATTTTGTATATATTGATAAGATATCTGCTTGATGTACATAAATGTCCTCTTACAGTTAGTTTTTAGTCTTACATAAACATATATTGAATTCTTTACATCATAAATCATTTGCTAATCTACTCATTTTAAACAAGACTATTCTGAAACATTGTAGGCTAACAAAATTTTAAAGTAAAATTTCGTGAATAAGTGGTATTTGATTGTTGGTTTTTTTAACTTCTATTTTTAGAAGTAATTATTCTTTTTCAAATATTCTCTTTGTTGTGTTTTGAATATTTGTTTTTTGGTTATATCATTAAAAATGTTTAATATTGTAAGCTGTTAAAAATTATTTCAACATTGTTTTACTTTAAAGTACTTTAGATAATTATTTAAAAATATATAGTAAGTTGTTTTAGTATTTCATAAGTTTGAATTGATTGATTTTATATTTTTAACACAAAGAATTTTTCTTAAAAATGTTTATATTAAATTGTCTTAAGAAAAGTGAATTTTATATGGATTGAACTTAGAAAAAAAATGTGGTTAGATATTTTTCTTTTTAACAAAAAATTTCTTAAAAATCAGAAATTATTACTTTAAAAATTATTACATATTTACATCTTAAAATATCCTTAATCTCTTTGGAATATTTCGAAGGTGATAATTATTTCTTCTTTCATTTTTTAAAAATGTTATTTGTATCAATATTTTTCAAAACCTGAAAGCAAAAAAATATATTTAACTAAATGTGGTTAAACGTTATGTATATGAACTGTTATCTCATGTAAAATTTAAAATACTATGTACATACTTTTTTTGAAGGAATTGAGTGAAATTGTCAAAACAACTTGGGAAAATCATCATGGGCAAGCTTCTCTTATCAGTTGGGACCATTTTATAGATCTAGAGTATGTCCAGGTGAGTAAAAACATTTTCTTAGTATTAAAGGAAAATTCTGATTACTGTTTACCTATTTTTTTTATTAAGTTATAGATTATTATTTTTTTTTTTAATTATGTAGTAATTTTGCAATTACAACTTGTATTTTTCAATAATGATTTGACAAAATTGGAAAACTTTCACCAATTATTTTTCTGCTTTGAAGAATTATGAAGCTATCATTTAACATTTTATTTACCACTATCATAACATTAATTTTCTCTGTTACACTATTCTCAAAATTTTCTTGTCCATAAAACTTTGAAAAATGTATTCATTATTTTTTTCTAATAATAATGTTTTTTTTTTTTTTTTTTTTTTTGTAAACATATTTATATTTGTTGCTATTTTTATATATTTTCTAATGTGATAAAAATTGAATTGCAATAAATCAGAATCATTGTTTAATACATGTATCATATTTACATACATTTACTCTAATGATATTAATCTGAAAGTTATTCAAAGAATAAAATGAATGATACATTAAGTTCTTCATATTAATATTGTTTATTATGGCATTTAACAGCCAATAATCCTTTATACATTTTCAGTTTGTCTCTTTGTTCTTTAAAAATCAGTAATTAATGTGTTAATCACAGTAGGTAGCTGTTTTATTAATACATGTGTGTGTTTTAAATTTCATTTATTCTTATTTAAGATTATTTATATATATAATTAACACTCTCCAGATTAATTGCTATTAACCTCTAGTGTTAATTATTTATTGTTATTTGTTTTATTTATATATTGCTGATGATTAGTAAATTTACTGTATCCATTATGTGCATTATATTTTTCAGTTTTGGTGAAAAACTTTAAATTGTATAGTCTTTAAATTGCAGTCTTATGTTATTATAAATTAAATTGTAATTTATTATAATGTTATTTTATAATGTATGTGTATCTTATTTAAAATTTAAATTTTTTTAGGAAACAATTCATTCATTGATTAATTTAAGTAATTTCAATTATTTGAATTTATGGAATTTCAGGGATTAATTCGCTGTTTTGGCAATGATATTCTTAGTGGCATTTGTGAAAGATTAGCTATGGATTTTAGATTTACTAGAAGTGGCGTACCAGATTTAGTTGTTTGGAATCCAGAAGCACAACATGTAAAAGTAAATATAATTTTTTCATGTATTACATATGTTATAAATTTTAGAACATTGTATAATATTATATAAGTTTTTTTTTTATTCATATTTATTTGTTTTTCAGTTAGCATTTTCTGACCATAAACTTAATAATGTATGTGGTTCAGAGGCTTTTTATAATGAAGCAAAAAAATTCTAAAAACTTATTTTATTCAGAAACTAATCATAAATATGCAAAATTTCTATTTTTTTTTTTTTTTTTTTTTTTTTTTATAAAAAAAATTTTTAAAAATTTTTTTTATTAAAAAATAATAATTAAAATTTAAAAATTTTTTTTTTTTTTTTTTTTTTTTCTTTTCTTTTACACACTCCCTTTTTCTAGTTAATAAATTTTATGTAATTACTTCAAATGTGAACAGTCAGCAGACTGCTTGGTAAAATAATGGACTTGTGATCAATAGGTAGCCTGTTTCAACTTTTCTTTTTAAAAATTATTGGGTGGCAGGGCTAATGCACATTAAATCTATATGGGTCAAAGCTCTCATATTGATGTGATATGGAAATTAGGAGAGTGGAGTTTTAGTTCAGAGTTGTTCTCATTCCTTGCCTGTGGTTCAAAATTATGAGGTTTATGGCCTATAGTTCTTGTGTTACATCTGATGTAATGAACATTTTATATTTTGATCTTTACTTTTGTTCTATTTTATGTTTTTATTGTTTTTAGGAAATTGTTTTGCTTTATAAAAGAATTATTACTGTATATAGCTGAAGGCATATAATTTTAGCCAGTAATTAAGAAGTTTGAAATTATTTGTTCATAATTTGAGTTTCTTTTTAAGCATTGATGTGTGTTGTGAATTATTTTAAATAAAACATAATGTACATTAATGCTTGAAGTGAAATTCAATTTGTTGATCATGCTATTTTTAATTTTATTATAGATAGTTGAAGTAAAAGGACCTGGTGACAAACTATCTTCTAAACAAATTCTCTGGCTTGACTATTTGATTCAATTAGGAGCAGATGCCGAAGTTTGTTTAGTTGAAGGTATGTGAAACATTTTATTCATTTAAATTTATTTCCTTCAGAAATTTTGAGTTTTTCCAAATTAAAGTGCATCAATGCATTTATAAATAAACTTATGTTTGAGATGCATTTTCCTCAATTTGTTATTGATTTATATCCTTTTGAGAAAAGGCTTAAATAATTTCATTTGTCAATAGTCATGCTTCAAAATGCTTAGAAATAAATATACAGGTAGTACTCCTACAACACAGCTTCTTACAACATGGTTTCATTGTAATGCTTAATAGAATAAATTGCAGGAGCCCTTGTATGACACTTTACCTGTAACATGGTTTTTCTGTAACAAATTAAGGAAACTGCCAAAACCTTTGTACGGCAATGTACTTCTTTAGCTCTAGATTACATGATTTTACATTTTTAAATACATTTAAAAACTAAAATTACCTTTAAACAATAATGGGAAGGAATAATAAATTATAGTGCTGTTACAGGACCATCATGCACTATTTTTGTGTGTGTGTGTGTTTAACATGACTTATATATTTAACATATATTTTAAAAAGGGTTTTATTTTTACCTCATTATCAAAAAATGCAAGCAAAGATGGTGAAATGGGAGCCAATAAATAAATCTTTATTCTTGAATAACCTTCATTTTGGTCCCATATGTGACAGTGGCTATACATGAAAATGTATAAACTAATTAAATTTATCCATTTATATTGCTATTCAATGAATTCATTTGTAATACTATTCAATGTCATAGTAGAAAACTTCATAAGTAGCTTATGTGCCATCCACATTGAGATTTGCCTGCGGATGGAAGTCCCTTTATTGTTTCTTTTTATTTCTGTTGACTGGAGACATAAGTGTTTCAATTGGATGGTTAGCAATCTGCATCAAGCTATAATATGTTAAATAATAACTTTTTCGTCTATAAGAGTAATTTTTGGAAAATTAAGTTTCAGTCACAAGTAATCACTGATAAAGATTTTTTTTTAAAACAAAGCAACATTTAAGAGGAATTTTATTTCTTTAGAAGTTAAGATACGAATTTGGAATTGACAGTTTGGATTATTAAGAAAATTGAAAAAGAAATAAGATGTGCAGTTGCTACAGGATCTTTGATATCCACAAAATATGCAACTTGCCCCCAAATGCCAATAATCGAGAAAATGGAAAATGCACTCAGCATTTGAATTGATGATAGCTGTCAAAAAAGAATTCTATTGGCTGGTAATATCATTAAAGAAAAATAAACAAACACCTTAAAGAACATGGAGAATCATCTGTCAATCCAGATTTTGTGACAATTAATGGTGGGCTCAAAAAATTCAAAATGTATTTTAGAATTCATAGCATAAGAATTCAAAGAGAACCTGCATTGGCTGATCATGAAGCTGCCAGGACATATCCAGAAAAGATATATAAAAAAAAAAAGCATTATAAAAGAGCAAGCATACTTAGCAGGTGAAGTTTTGAATGCTGACGAAACTGGGCTTTGGTGAAAAAAAAAAGTGCTTAAAAACTTTATATCAAAAAAAGAAAAAACTGCACCTGGATTTAAGGTCTCTAAAAATCATATAATACTACTTGTGTGCAGAATCCTCATCTATTTAAAGGGGTAAGTAAAAGCATCTTACTGGTATATTGGACAGCGAGTTCACGAACTTTGATTTTGTGGAAATTTATTTAAAAATTGATTTTTAACTTTATTCTAAACATTGAAAAGTATTTAAAGTAGAAAACTTTGAACTTTAAGGTGCTATTACTATTATATAATGCTCCATGACACCCATGGATTTGAATCATCCTCATGTCAAAATAGTGTTCCTGCCACCTAACACTACTTTGTTGTTCCAACTATTGGATCAAGGTGTTATTTATACCTTTAAAACTTATGACATAAGAAGCACATTATAGTCGATTTTAAATGTAATGATTTGAAATCATTTAATGTAATGGAAGCTGAGGAGCAATTTTCAATTAAATGTTGCAGCAACATCATATCTTTGTCACTAAAAGAACTAAAAACATAAATGTTAAATGCAAGTTGAAAGAAGATACAGCCATGTTCAGTTGAAATAAAAAAAAACATGCTTGAATCGTCAAGAAAGGAAATTGATGGCATATTTGAACTTTCTAAATCGATTGGAGGTAAAAGTTTTGTGGCTATGGCTATTGAAAATATTCAAGATTTATTAGTGAAAGAAGTTGACAAAAAGATTTGATGGAAATGGCATCTGAAGTTGTAAATCAAATCAATTCTTTGGATATTAGCACTGATGAAGCTTGTGAAGTTAAAAAAATTACTAGAAGGCCTAATCATAGCTAAAATACTTGAATCTTAAGTTTCTTTATAATGTTTTCAGAATGTAACACCCTTTTTGTACTGACTCTTGATCTTATATAACACAGTTTAACATAACACTGCATTTTCTAGAAACATACATACCGTGTAATAGGAAGGTTATCTATATCTGAAAAATTTCAAATTGAAAACTTAAGCAACTTTGTTAATTTTCTATGAAAAATTTTCTATTCTCTCTCTCTCTCTCTGTATATATATATATATATATATAATCATGCAAGGTCTTCGAAACTTATTATGGAATTGTGTTCCAACTAACAGGTGGCAATTTAGAATTGTATTTTTCCAACTCTATTTTTACTCAAATGGATTGCGAGAATTTTACAATAAATACAAGATTTTTATCTATTTATGTATGCATTATTGTACATAATATATAAAATATGTAATATTTATTCCAATATATGTAATATAAACAAAAATTCAACTTACATACGTATATGAAAAATTGTTTCTGCAAAAAAAAAGTTTTTTCTTCTCCTTGATTATGTGTACTTTATGAAAAGTAACTATTTTTAAATAATGCGTGAACCACACATTACCAAACCAGAGCACTGATTCCTTTTTGTTATCATATAAGTATGGATAATTATAAGTCAAGGAGAATGTGTGTGAAGTAATGCTTAAAATTTTAAATATGTATCATTACTTATAACCATTGAGTATACTTTAGATTTTATATATATCTTTAAATAAATTTTATTTGATGTTTTATATGACATGTCCAAAATATTAGATTATAATTTCATTTATTTGAATGAAACTAAAAGGTTTCTAATTAAAAATTTTATATTTGTGTGATTTATTTTTTAATAGCTAATATTAATTGATTCGAGTTTGTAAATATTCTTAAGCAATGCATACATGTCTAAAAATTCAAGAAATTCATATATTTTTTTTTTCTTTTTTTTTTTAGCTGTAGCATCAAAGAAACTGAGGAAAGAAACTTTTTAAAAATTGTAATTTTGATGATATTATTTTTATGTATAAATTTTATATTAAATATATATTACTGAATTCAAAACTTCAGTTTCATTATCAATTGTAAAATATTTTCAAATAAGTGTTTGTGCAATTTTCGACTACATTTTATGTAATAAAGATATTTTATGCATTAAAAAGCATAACGTTAAATATAAGATATAGATAATTCTATTCTGTAAGACCTGCTTCTGTAGATCTTCTACTAGACCTAGTAGGGTTTTTGTTAGTTTCTCATCCAAATTAAATCTAAATCTGAATTATTTTCCATTCAAACATATTTTTGTTTTGTTATTTACAAATTTACTAACTAATACTAAAATTGTCGCATTTTTATCAAGTAAAAAGGTTATTAGAAAGGGAGAAAAGCATTTATGTGATGTACGTAATAATGCATAAAAATTTTGCTTATGCATTTATAATTCTTTCAAAAAATATTTTAGACTGTCAACATGTATTTTAAACCTTATAATATAAAATTAACTCGAAGATGTTTTGATACAACAGGTTTATATTTTGATTATTGTATTGATGAATTTGATCAAATCTAAGGATGTGTGTGATTTACAAAGAATTTTTTTAGTGAAAATTTTCTCTTTATTTTGGTTCTTATTTTGTATCAGGAGAAGCAAATATGAGTAGAATATGAATTTTAAATTTTTAATATATTTCATGTGTACCTTCATTTATTTATTCCCTTTATTGAAAACGTCGAAAATAATTATACAATTTTTTTTATGCACTTAATATTTAATAATCGCAGATTTTACGAACTAAAATAAAAATTTTATATATTATTTTATGGGTTTTAACAAGAGTATTATTACGCTTCTAATGCTTTATTATGCATTGCATAATATAGTATTAGAAGCGCATTTTTTATTTAATTTTTTTTTCTATAAAAATATTAAACGTTTTTACCTAAAATATTCCACAATACACTATCTGATACTCCCTTCATACCAAATAATAGCAGGATTTGATGAATGTAATTTATCCCATAATACTAGTAAACGAAATTATAGAGTGCAAGATTTATTATAAAAAAAACTAGATCAAATCAAATAAATTAACCTCTTTAGATCCAAGGTCAACTTTTAACCATAAATTTTAGAATAGTTTGTATCAATCGGTTCTAAATACATGAAAAAGTATTGAAAAAATGTTTAAAAAAAATATTTTAATTATTATTTTTGAGAAATGAAGTGTCTCCTGGAGGAAACTTTGGGACAAAGTGACATCATAATGTTAACTTAAAATATTTCTTTAGTCTTAATTTAATGAGTAATTCGTAATAAATAGCATAATAAGCTTATGAATCACAAAATATTCCTGTCCGAACTGTTTGCAGAAGAAATCTAATTTTCAAAATTTATCATTCGTTTTTCTCTCTCGCTCTCGCTCCACCTTTTATTTAATTTGGCGAATAATTGAATAATTTTTATATTTAGAGTGTTCAAATATTTTCTGGATTTTTCAAGAATGTCGTTACTGAATTAAAATCCGTAAATCTTCCTAAAAAAGGGAGTTCTTTTTTTAACTAACAAAATTATTATTAATTTCTGTAAGAAATGGTTTGATTATGCTTTAAATTCATTTAATGGATTTTCAAGGTCGTGGACTAGCGGCTGGCGGTTTTCGTTCAGTCGCGGGTTCGATCCTTGGCCGCCAAAGACCCGCCGTGTAGCCGGGGCTGATGCACGTTAAATCTGTTCGGGGCCCAAAGTCCTCCCGTTGGCGTGGTGTGGATGTTAGGAGAGGGGGTTGCCAGCTCAGGTGTCGTCCTCGTCACTTGACCGTTGTTCAAAATTACGAGGTCCGTCGCCAATAGCCCTCGTGTTGCTTCTAGTGCGACGTTAATATAAACTAAACTAAACTTTCTTTTCGTAATCTTTGCAATTAGGTTTACAGTTTTGTTTTTTCAATGGATCAGCATTTGGATAAGATTCATCTCAACAATTTTTGCCGAAAGCATGTTTCCAAAATTCTTGATATGGTCATTCTGTTAACGTGGTTGCACCTTTCTGCAACGTTTCGTTTTTCTTTTGTTGCATCGTTTTTCAATGATGAAAAACATTGATGGATTTTTTTTTTTAAGTTTTTCAAGAGCTGGACAATTGCAACTCGATCTTTGCTTAAAAACTCCCTCCCCCATCTTACTTTTATAGTAAGTTGATATTTAATTGAAATAAAAAAAAAATCTATTCATTTCGATCAGTGGATGACATTAGAAAAATAAATATTATTCGTAATAATTAGGTTAACGTAAAATTTGAAAATGTATCAAAGCAAATGACAGATGCCATGAAACACTTTGATTTTGATTGAAGGCTTTGCAATTTTCTGCTGCAGTATAATTTACAGCCACATTCACTTATAATTTACCTTTTAAATATTCACTTGCTATTATCATTATGGGACTAGGTAGTGTGAAAACGGTTTCAAATTCTTTTTCTTCCCAACATTTATTAGCCACACAAGGGGCTATTGTTGTAGATGGGGCGTTTTGGCGAACCAGATCACTTTTCAATTATTTATCGTTTGCTTCAATTTGAATTACATTTAGCTTAAATATATTCAATTTAATAATTTATTGTTTGCTTTAATTTTAATTACATGTAACTGATATAATATTCAATTTAATAATTTATCTTTTCCTTTAATTTTAATATCGGTAAAATTTACTATTGTCCATTTCTCTATATTTCATCGTTTACTTAAATTCCTTTATTTAATTGAGTAATTTAGTAATCATTATAAAAAAAAGCACACATTGGCGGGGGGGGGGGGTAAATCAGTTTTTTTTTGCAAAACTTTGCATAGAACTTGTTTAAATATATTTTTGTTTCAATTTAGTTATTTATTTTGAAAAGGTAAATATTTAAAAAAGATATTCGTATTTTGAGAAATTGACAATGA
>BMAW01014178.1:0-13870 GCA_019974015.1 Nephila pilipes
GGAACGTTTTGGAATTAAAAAGAAACTAAGTACAAGAAAAAAAAAATTATTATATACATCAGAAAGAGCGACTAAAATTCTACTTTTCTATATAGTCACCAAACAAATTGAGGCACTTATCATAGCGGTGGACAAGCTTTGAAATTCCTTTGTCATAGAATTCTGCCACCTGCGATCTCAGCCACTCAGTGACACGCACCCGCAGCTCCTTGTCGTCAAAGCGCTGTGTTGCTAGCCAGTTCTTCATTCTTGGAAACAAGTGAAAATCACTAGGTGCAAGATCGGTACTATAGGGCGGATGAGGGAAAACCTCCCATTTGAATGAATTAAGGAGTTCTTGAGCACGGTTTGCCGTGTGAGGTCGGGCATTGTCGTGCAAAAACAAAATTTTGGACGTCAACTTTCCTCGGAGCTTGTTTTGAACTGCTCTCCTAAAGTTGCGCAAAGTTTGACAGCACCACTCAGAGTTTATTGTGGCACCACGTTCGAGAAAATCAATCAGAGGTACACCTTACCTATCCCAAAACACAGTCGCCATAATCTTCTTTGGTGACAAGGTTTGCAAACATTTTCTTGGTCTTTTGGGGAATTTGTGTACCCCCACAGCATGGACTGTAATTTTGAATCGCAATTCACGTGACTCACGCACGTCTCGTCATCAGTCGATCCAGTAATGAATCACCATGTCTGTCGTAGGCCACCAGAATTGTCAAAGCTGCCCCCATTCGCTGACCTTTATGGTAGTCTATAAGCAATTTCGGCACCCATCTTGCACAAAATTTGTGGTAGCCTAGCTTTTGTGTGACAATTTCAAACAACAAAGTCCGTGAAACTTGTGGAAAACTAAGCGAAAGCTCCGTTATTGTGAAACGGCGGTTTTCACGAATCTTTTCATCAACTTTAGCGACCAGTTCGTCTATCACAGTGCTAGGGCATCCACTCTTCTCTTCATTGTGAACGTTAGTTCGGCCATTTTTAAACTGAATGCACCATTTCCGGATTGAACTTTCATTCAGTATGTTGTTGCCGTACACTTCACACACTTGCCGATAAATTTCCATAGGTTTTAGGTTTTTTGCCAACAAAAACCATATCACAGACCGCACCTCACAACTGGCGGGATTTTCAATTGCAGCGCACATTTTAAATTTGAATATCGAAAAACCGGGCAGAGAGGAAATGTTCCCGTTGTGATGGTTGGATGCCGACTGAGATGCCGAGCACGCAGACTCCAAAATATACGTGATCGCGCCTAGCGAAGTCAGACGGAAACGTTCCTTACTTTCTGAATAGCCGAATAGCCCTCTTGTATATATATATATATATATATATATATATATTGTAAACTTGCCTATTTCAAGACACGCAAACCGTTTTGAATCCAAATTACCTTTAATATTTGTCTATAAGTAAGAGCTTTTGGGGCAAAAATATATTTCATCGAGAAATTACGGTTATTGGTCAGCCACTTTAAAAAGCAGAATTTTAAATTATGTGATTTTAGGAGTAAGATATGTGTCATGATTTACATAACCTTTTTCAATTTTGCTATGATCTTTATGTTCTACTGTACCAGACACTGCCATAATGTTTTGGCGTTTTTAATGTTTGCACATGTTGCTTGAAGTTAGTTCATTTTTGACCTGAATTAATCATATAGAATGATTTATTAGGTTTAAAGAAATAATCTAAAAACATTTTGCCACTTAAAAAGTAATATAATTTTCATTTAAAAATTATAAGAATTTTATAGGAACACTGAATAGTAGTACGTACTCATTTTAATATTCATGTGTTCTTCTGCGTGTCGCTTGGTTAATGCGAAATATAGTTCAAAATATTTAAGCGAGCCATATATTTGTTTTTGATTCCCAACTTTTAAGACATTTAACCAGTATTTTAAAGAAACTTTTGTAGTCCTCAATATCTATAGTATTTTTTGAGACTGATGATTTATCTTTTTTTTTTTTTTTTTTTTTTGGTTTTGAAAACATACAATATTTTTACATTCGATAAAGACATATTTTCAAATCTGATACAAACATACTCATTTCGTTTGGGTATTCATTTTCGAGTATTCCATTTTTCTCCCTCTGTGTAGGCCCTCTGAGAAGGTACCTATGAATTTAATTTTATAGCTGGGGCCACTGAATGTTATTGAGAAATTAGAGTTTTTACTATCGTGTCTGTGAGTTTATATCGGTTTTAAAAGCACGATTTTTTTATATTACAATCAAGGGATAACAATTTACATTAACTTTACTTATAAGAAAAAAAGACGTCTTATATCAAGTGTTCTCTGGCGATGAAAGGAATCCCTAGCACTTCAGTAACGGAAAACATTGAACTTACAAAAACTACGCCTTCAGGGCCTGCCTTTTCTTTTTTTGCCAACGCTAACCAGTATCCTGATGTACCCTAGTGATCTTTTTCTTTCCTGTGGAGTTTTCTGTCTTTAGTAAACACAGATCACGTGCTTTCGGGATACCCTAGCTATTATTCTTTATTTTCAATCCTTCTTGGAAACCAATTTTTAACTTTTTTTCATTTTTACACCTTGTTTGGCGCAGCATATCGCATCTATTAGCTCTTGCGCCACTAATCTTCCCCAACACTCCCTCATCCACATGAACTGTGAACCAAACGAAAGTTCCGATTTTGAAGTAATCAGTGATTCGTCTGATTCTTTTTCGCAATCTGAAAGGAAGAAATCTGCATGGTCAGAAGTAAACATGGTTGCTGATTCTAATACAGTTGAAGACGATTCTGAGAGATACAACCGCTACAATACCCGATTTCGCCTTTGACGTAAATAGTGAAAGTCTCAAAATTATTACTGTTGCCAACGCATCACCTATACAAGTTTTTGAGAATAAGTTATGAGCTAATTCGTATAAAATAGTCAGTACCAATAATGAAGTAACCTGATTTTCTACACGGAGAAAAAAGAAATACTCAAAAATGAATACCTAGACGTACTCATTTTGAAATGAGTATGTTTGTATCAGATTTGAGCGTATACCTTTATCGAATGTGAACATTACAAGTATTCAAAACCAAAAAAAAAATGGGAAATCAGCATTCTCAAAAAATTATTACAGATATAAGGACTATAAAAGTTCCTTTTATATACTGACTACGTATTTTACAAAGTGGGTTTCAAAAACAAATATGGTTTGCTTTAATATTTCGAACTATATTTCGTATTTACCACGCTACACGCGGTAGAATACAGGAATACTAAAATGAGTATGTACGGATACTCATTTTCGCGTCTGTGTTTGTTTACATTTTTGTCTCAGTCAGGAATATATACTTCATGAGAAAGATTCTTTTATTTAAGATATAAAAATGTTGAATTGTTATTGATCATCATTTTCTGATTTGAAAATGATTTTCTGTGAGTAGTTATTTGTGCTTTACAGGTGTTTTTTTTTGTCTGTATTCATAATGTATTCATGTCTGTATTCACATCGTAATCGTAGCTTAGTGACTTCTTACTTTAATTTGCATTAAAATTATTCTCATACAAGTAAATATTTGTGTATGAAGCTTATATTTTATAGAATAACATTACAGTATTCAAAAAGCAGTGTTGTTAAAATTTTAAGCCATTTTTTTTATCGATGATGCTCGACAAGAATTCCATTTTTTTTTCACTTCATAAGTGTGTAAGGAAACTGTCTTTTTTTAATTGACAGAGAAATTATTATACATTTTTATCATGTTTTAAGATATATATTTGTATATTTACTATTTTCGAAGAATTGTACATCCGTATTTTGTTCCAATAATACTGTGTGGTAATCAAAAAAGTTAGAAATGATACATTCAGAATAAAATGTTGACAAAAATAGTTTTTATTCCTGATTAATTTTATTATGAATTGAAGTAAATTTCAGATGCTTTATGACAGGAGTAAGATATTTCAGAATATATATATTTTTAAAGAATATGGTTTTAATTTAAACTCAAATTTAATGTATATTTTGGAATCAAATTTTCACAATCTAATCAGGCATCCTTCCTGTTATGTCTTACTGTTCATCATATTATAAGTGATTGTCTTGTGTTTCATCACTATTGTCTCACATTTTTTAAGTAATCCAATTTAAACTCCTATGACTTGGGGTTAGAAACTACTACTTTTTTGTGTTGTAATTCAGAATTTGATTTTTATATAATTAAGGTTTATACACAGATATTTCATATCTTGGTTTATTTTTATAATGTGGCCCAAAATTATTGCAAAATTTTGAATAAATATTTGGTGCAGTATATTCAGATTTTATTCTATTCATGAACTCCAACCTTTATGCACACTGAATAAATAAAACAATCTCTTTTGTATTCGATACATGACACAAATACTATAGATATGTATAATTCATTATAAATTGTAAAAACACTTATAAATGTTCACCTTAGTACAGGGCCAATCATATTATCTACCCCTTTTATATGTTGATACTTGTATTTTTATTTACACAATTTAACCACTTTATTCATGCATTTCTTAAAGTTAATATGCTTGTGCAGAGATGAATTACTTTGTTCTGGTGTTGGTTGGAAGAAACACGAATGACATTTGCACGACAAGGCAATGTTACAGATTCTTAAACAGTACTCAAGATTTATAGAATGTAAAATTTTCTATTTCCTCAAAATTCTGTTTTTTATCCCCAACTGTATCATTCCTATTCAAATATAATTTTAAAAATTAACATTTTATACATATTTTTAAAAATCAGATTATCACTAATATAAGTTTAGGTATGTGTCTTGTTGTTTACAATAGTTAAAATTTCTCTTCATTTACATTAAAACTTATAAGTCAAAATTGTATTTGATTAATAAATATTATTTTGAGAAAAAGAAATTAATGCTAGCTAAATATATATTATTAAATTTGAAATTGTATATAGAATTTACATATTCACATATATTTTTCTTAAATACTGTTGAAACCTATTTGAAACATTATAATCAACTTATGATTAAATTAATTTTGTTTGCAAAACACATTAAAAAACCCTTCAAGGTACAAAATTGCACCCGTTTAAATCATAAATTGTTATATAACTGTTACAGCTTTAATTATTTATCCTGATTAAATGAGAAAATAGTTTAATCCAATATTGCTTTATTTTTTAAACAAGCAGCCTGATAAATATAAAGTGTTTATATATAAAATATACTATAATTCAAAAGAGCGTAATTACACTTTAAGTATTCACATGTATTTTTCAGAGGGTTTAAAATAATTACAATACTACAATAAATATTGAGGCCCTTATTTTTAACATGTCGGAATCAACTGATGATCTAATGATGAATAACAATATTAAAACATGAAATAGTTTGAAATACAAAATAAGCTTAATCAAAACAAAAGACTGGAATAGTCGTTAGCAGCTCAAAAATACATCTGTTTAAGGCAGGAAATAATTTAAAACTTATATTGGAAGTGTACAAACAAATGCCAGAAGCAAGTTTAAATAGGCTTACTGAGCAACATTTTAAATTCACAATTAAACGAGCATAAGTCTATAGATGTATAAAAACATACTCAGATTATTTCCTTTCGAATGTAAATAATTGAATAATGTGAGAATTGTATTGAATATATGAATTGAAATAAAACTGATGTACAAGACGTAAACAGCTTGCTCATAGAGAAATCCGATGTTAACACATACCACATAGGTTTGTTTTGGTAGACATATATGTCGGTAAAATTATTAATTTTTTGCTATGAATGATTTATGATAAATTTAATTATATACTGAATGTAATAAATATTCACCTCATTTTGGCACATTATTTAAAAAATATTGTGTTGCAAGTTTTACGTATTTACTTAGACACCTAATAAGTCATACTATTTGATTCATTCAGATCAAAAATGAACTCAATTTTAAGCAACACCAAAACATTATGGCAGTGGCTGTTGCAGTAGAACATAATGTAGGTCAAAACAAAATTGAAAAAGTTTATGTATATCATGACACAAATCTAAGTGCTAAAATCATATAATTTAAAATTCCACTTTTAAAGGTTTCTAACCAATAAAATGGCTTACAAGTCTTGAAATAGGCAGGTTTACAAAAAACTTTTGTATGCAATTAACCTTTCTAAGAGAGTAATTTGGTGTAAAATTTATAATACTTTTTTTAGAACAGAAATTACAAAATGAACATAATCAATTGGCAAAATGAAACATGTTAATCAGTTTCAATACTTTTTATTATTCTATATTCCAAAATTTCTTTACAATATGTGACATTATGTATAAAAACTAAATGTATTTACAAACTAATGCATAATGTATATTTTGTTTTAATTATGAACTGATCCATGTTGTTTAAATTAGATTTATGTTATTGTATAATACGTATCGCAAAATGCTTTAATTGAAAACACTTGTGATATTTCTAAAAAAAATCTTATATTGATATTTTTTTATAATAAAAAATATCAATTGTCATAAGGAGACAAGCTCTGTCTGAGTAAATTTTAATCCATTAACACCAATTAAAAATAACACGTGTTTAGGAAAAAAAAAAAAACTTTAAAATTCCTTGTATAACACATGTTTTGGGATCTAAGTGTGTCAAAGTTCATAATTCAAAGCAGCAAGAACTGGTTTATAGAATGAATGGTTTCACAGACCAAGCAGAAATTCTTACATGTAATAGTTTATACTATAATGGTTAAGTATATTCCAAAAATATAGCTGTATTATATGGTTGTGTAGATGACTTGCTTCTCTTTCGAAAAATTAAAGAACTGTCTACATAATAACAATGCAAAAATAGTATATTTATTTGAAACAGCGTTGTTTGAAAAGCATTTTCACTCGTATTTAGTAACCTGACAAAATGTTGTTTTGTAAGAAGTAAAAAATCTGCTTACCTTTACATATGAGAACTTCCTATATTTTAAATACCTCATTGTAAGCTAGATTAAAACATAAGCAATGTTGTACGAATGGGGATAGAGTTGGAATATAGCATGGATTAGATAGCAGTGTTTATAAGAGACATGCCTTCATCTGTAGGAGTTAAAATATTATTTTTTTTTTAATATTCTTGTTTCAAAATCGTGAATGTTTTGTTTTTAAATACCCAATATCTATGTGCATGATATTCAGAATAAATTTTTCATAAATATGATACGGTTTTATTTTTTCTGTGTACAGCAAATCATTAATTTTAGGTATTAGTTTAGTTATGATGTTAATTCAAAAGTAAATATATATTAGATGGGGGGGGGGAAATGATGTACACAGTAATGTACAGCATTTTTTACACATGTAAACAATGTACATGAAAAAAATATTAAGTTTTTTATAATGGAAAATCTAATATTCATCATAATGTTTCAAGATATTTCTAATAACTTATTATTAAGTGACTGAACTTTAAATAAAACTATTTTCTGCACATATAGGAAACAAACTATATATTGCTTCTAAAAACATAAATATAATTCTTAATGAACTGAATTGCTTCTGTAACTAATAGCTCAGATTCCTTACACATTTGTTTTGAAAAGAATTTAACTCTTGAATCGAATCGATTTTCGTTAATTTAAGATTTATTAAACCACTCGAATTGATTTAAATTTGAGGTATAAGCTCAAATTACAGTTTATGATCACATAACAGTTGCATTTTTGTTTCTAAAAGTAACAGTTTTGTTACACACAGTAAATGAATGAATTTTGAATCGGAAGTTTTGTAACAAAAACTTCATAAAGTGTAAAATAATATATAAGATGAAGAAAATGATACTTGCAAATAAATTAGCGCTTATTTATTTCCCTGAAAATTTTAATTGATATATATTTTTCTGTTTAAAATTCATTTTCGATACAACAGTATCGAAAAATAAATTCAAAACATACTCACTGGATTGTTTGATTCTCATATTAGATGCAGTAACAGATTCACAAATGAATACATGACACTCAGTTTTCTATTCCACACTCATAATTGATACAAGATTATATTCAAAATTGAGTATGCGAAGTTTCCATTTTGAGTACGTACAAAAATGAGTATGTGCGAGTCTCAAATATGAGTATGTTGGGATCGGATCTATTTTGAGTATGTGACGTATTCAAAAGTGAGTACGTGAAGTTGCCATTCTGAGTATGTGCTTGTTACTAAAAATGAGTATGTGCGAATCTCAAATTTGAATACGTTGGGATCGGAGCCATTTTGAGTATGTGAAGTATTCAAAAGTGAGCACTTTCTACTCGATTTTGCATACCCGTTTTTCGCAGTGTACTGCCCTTCTACGTGTTAATGTAAGTTTATTTCGCTATCGCTAATCAATAATTAAAGAGTCACTAATCAATACATTTACTAATAAAGTCAAACCGAACAATAATTCAATTTGACTTTATTTAAACCTCAAAGCATTGAAAGTATTATCACGTTTGTTGAATAATCCCTACACACGTCCGCATCTAAAGATGAATATTATGGATATTAACTGTTGCGGATCAATCGGAGACGAGTCCATAGTAGAGCTTGAAAGGAGGGCCTGACTCACTTACTATAAGCAGATTGTCTCTAACTACTATTCTACGTCTCTTTACTCTAATCAGAGAAGGGCATAACTTTTTACTATATTTGTTGATAACTTTCGATTATCTCTATCCCAAACTTTCGAGCTAAGTTCGATTCCATATCTCTATACTCTTGTCAGCATGCCTTGATTCTCCTTTTTTTCGTTGATAACTTCCGATCCGCTCTCTACCTCAGATTCCCGTGTAAAAATTTCGCTGATTACAAACACATCTCCTCAGTCCTGTTCCCATCAATTCATTAATTCGCTTCAGTTTTACATAAGTCACTGTCATTTATTGAAAGAGATTCTCAATTCAAACAATATCATATTAAAATTTCCAAGGGATATAGGAAGGGAAATACACTTTAGAATCCCGATACAAGTTCGAGTTCTGGTAACATACCAGGATGCATCTATAAAATAACTGAACAAGTTTTTATAGACAAGAAAAAACATTATGTTCAAATAAAGTTGTCTCCTTTAAAATAATTGCCAGGGTAATCTATGCAATTTTTCCATTATTTCTTCAGGTCATTTAAGTACAGTTTATTTAATATTCGGGACTATTTTTTTTTGGTCGTCTTGGGCATCGGGGACGAAAAAATTAGCTGGTGCTAAGTTGCGAGAATATGGAGATATAATCATCGCAACTGAATTCTCAACAAATTATGGTTGCACAGACATTCCCGTGCAGGGCCTAGCATTATTGAACAAAAGAAATCAAAGCCAAACCAAAAAGTTTATTTCTAACTCAGTTTATCTTGTTTCTTCATCGAAAATTTATCTCTTTGAAAAAATATTAAGGGGTGTCAGGACCCTTTAACCTTCGAAAAATGTGTCTAAAATGCCTTTTATTTAAACTTCTGTATTATGCATAACAATCAACTGAAATGGATGAAAATTTTTTTATGAGTTTAAAATGGTTTCATGTGTATAATTTAATAGTTAAATATAAAAATTTATTTTTTTAAAAAAAGTTATTTGCTGTATTTTGAAGACTTAATTTTTTTTCTTCTGGAAATGAGAGTTTCACTTCAAATTAAACGTACAGTTCAAATATTATGCTAATACCATCAAAATAGTCTCAAATTAAACCTAACATTTGATTTCAGGTGCTGAACCTATTTCTTTTCCAAAATACTTTGTCAATATTTTTTTAAAAAGTTTAAAACTTGAAAATTGTAAATTTTTGAAGTTTTTGAAAATTAAAAAAATTTTAAAAAAATATTTTCCATCAAATTACTTTAAATTTAGCTTTAGCATCTAGAGAATAGTAATTACAAGATATGTACAAGTTTTCATCCATTTCTAATAATTAGTATTTCATACGTCTTACGTGAAAATTGAAAAAAGCATGTTTTGAGAAAAATGACTTTAAAGTTAAAAATTTGAATAATTTCCCACCCACTATAATAGCCAACATAAAAAACCTCTCATTTCATAATTAAGTCATTATTTTACAAATACACATTATATATATAGTATTAATTTGGTTTAATTCACTTTATGGGCCACAAATGTCATAAAGAAAGACTATTGAGTTATTTCGACATTTTTGGTATTTGAAAATATACACACATTTACAAAATGTGACAGTATTAATGACTTAACTTTAGGTTTAAGTTATACAAAATAACTTCTTAAAGGTGCATAACCATTTTATATATCTTGTGTAGAATATAAAAAAAGTAAAAAAAAAAAAAAATTGGAATATATTGTAAATCTAAAATTTAGAATAATTTAAAACTTATTTAGTTACTCATCAAATAAAGCATTCATAATTTTAAAAAAAAATCTTAATTTTAACAATTAACAGTGAACATACAACCAACAGAATTATTTGATTTATTATGTAATCCTAAAAAGATTTAAAAAAAGCTTCACAGCAGTTGAGATATTTTTCTAAAAGCATACATTTCAATAAAGTAATGCAGTAAAATTATAAAATATAAGGTACAAATTATACATAACATTATTTAAAAGCTTATTCAGACTATTATGTATAAATTATTGCATGGTATATCATTATGACATTTCAAACTATTACAAACAATGTCACGTTAGAAATGAACAGCTCAATATTTAACTGTGAAAAATATAATTTTTATTCCAGTAATGTGGAAAAAAACATTTAAAAACCTCCTGGCACATAAACATCTCCTTCTTTCATTCTCATGTTTTCATTATCTTTTATAACTTTCAGTCTTTTTGTTTTCCGAGCTTCATGTGACTGTTCGCTTACACGTTTTTCGGCTTTCTTGATTCGCAGTTTATCCAAGATTTGAAAATGCATTTTCATTTTCTTACTAATGAGTAAATCTAATTTTTTTGCTACCGAAACCAAGGAACTTTGCCCATCATTGTAAACACACGTACCTAAATAGGCAGCAATTTCTGCCACATTACGACCACATCGTACAACTTTTGGGCAAAACTTCCAAATTAATGAGTTGAGAGACTCATTAGGATTTTGTGTTTTCCCACCTAAGCACTTTTTCAGAAGTGAAGGATGAGAAAGATCTTTGAAAACAGGCTTAATGACCTCCATCACAGCTTTGGGGACCGAATTCTTGTGTTTATATTCATGCTTCTTATTATCACATTCTGCATTATTATAACGACACCAAGAATTCGGACCTTTCGGACAGAACCAATGCATAGGTTCCTTATCAGTGCTGCCTGAATGTGCCCAGATGGACCAAATAGCTGTCCTCATGCTTCTCACATCAGTACTGTTCCCTCGGATGGCATTACCATAGTAAGTGGTCAGCTTATTAATTAAGACGTCTGTTAGTCTTCCTTTTCCCCCAATTGTTTTTCCATCAGAAAGTTTTTTATTTCCCTGCAATGCTTTGAGTTTTCGTAATCTGCTGCCCATCCTTTTCTGCACATGGCCAACACACTCGATTTCTTCTAATTGCACGTCTTTCCCATATGGGTATTCATTTGACAGCGCAAGAAATGTTTTACTGTCTCCATCACCTATATATCGTAAATATTTGGCATTGTGCTTCTGTTGGGATCTGAGAAAAATGCGTTTCATACCATCTACTTCCATTTTACCTGCAGAACCGGAGTGATTTTTTTTACATACAGGTTTATGTTTAGACAACCACTGCAAGTAGGTGGGTCCAAATTTCAATCCTTTATATGAAACACATCCTTTGCAAAAAGACGACATCACCTCAATGTCAACAACCTTGCCAGACTCGGCACCAACTAGAGTGCATACGCCAATCAATGACATATGCCCCCTCGTCTTCCAAGTACCATCACCGCTAACTGTGAGTGTATTTGGATTTTCGGTCAAAGATTTTTCTTCCGTAGCTGCGTTTTTCATGGAAGAAAGAGCTAAGTCTTTCGTTGAGCTCAAAATTTTAGTGTTTATGAGGTCATATGTCTTTTGTGATATCGGGGAAGGCAAACTCATTACAGAACAAAAAGTTTGAAGAGCAGTCAAACCTTCACCTATGCTCCGCATAGCTAAAACAGATCTTCTGTTAATTTCTGGCACATTCTTTTTTACCCCAATCATTGGACAACTTCGAAAGTTAGACGAATAATCACATCTCGAACAATGAACTTGAAATAATGAATATAGTCCAATTTTTGATTTTTCAGTCAGAATTAATGGAGATTGGCAATTCTTGCACATGGCAGTATCATTAAAAAACTTTAAAAATGCTGATACGTCAATCATGCGATATCCATTAAAGTTTTCACATGTTTCTGTTTCTACATTTTCATAATGAACAAAAGAAGTAGATAGTTTTTTTGATGAAGCGCTGACTTTTTTTTCAACTCGGGCAAAAAACTTGCACCCATCAATATTTTCTTTTTGGAGAAATTGATTTCCACAAAACGATCTTTTTGATCGCGTTTTGTTACCTTTTCTCTTATTACGCATAGTAATTACGCTAAAATTTGAAAGAAAATAGGTTCAAATAGCTGCAAATAAGTACATAAAATTCTAATCAAAAATTCTCGCACACTTGTAAACAAACCATGAAGAATGTGGAACATGGGGAAATTTAGTTGTTTATTTCCTACTTTACAGAAAAAATATTTATTAAAAACTGAGGCCAAATTAATTGCGAAAAATCTTAAGATTAAACTAGAGTGCGGGAAAGCAAAACAAGAACTAAAGTGGGTGTGTCAGCCGCCATGTTTTTGACCACACCCACACTGGGATTTTTTTCGCAAAAGTGACTTCGTTTTGAATGGCTATAACTTTGCAACTAATAGGAATATCAAAACACTATTGGTACCAAATTATTCAGAATAATCCAAATTACATAAAAAACTTATTTTTAGAAAATCGATTTTTTGAAAGTTTTAAAGGTCCTGACACCCCTTAAATGTTTGATTTCTGCAGACAAATATTCAAGGAGGATTCGTCTCCAACACTTTTACGTCAGCTGTACTGCTTATACATTTGGGTGGTTGACAATGAGGCATCTCCAAATAGTGCGCGAATCGTCTCTAACACTTCGGTACCAGATTTACTTCATCTGCAACAAAATTTGATGTTATAACGTTAATTTGATGTTATAAAAGACTACCTCCATAAATGAAAATGTCTCCAATGTTTTGATGAGACAAAAGCCTAAATTACGAGGTTTCTGTTAAACTTAAAATTATTTATCATCTCTTCGTAATGAAGATAATTAAATAAAAAAAATACCATTACTAAGAGAGTTTACCATTACTAAATTTAAAAAGTACTAGGATAGGTCAAACACACAGTAGGTAACAAAGGTGGAAACAGATCGGGGAATTAAAAATAAACAGTTAAGATTCTGGTAAAAAATAAACAGTTAACTGCGGTTTCCCTAAAAACAGGTGCCGTTATCGAGAGACCGTAATATTACTGAGGATGACATTATCAAAACGTTATCTATGCTAACCAGTGACATGACTTCCTAGCATTCAACGCTCTATAGGAAATCACGCCACTTGGTTCACAAGACAACTTTTAAGTGGTGTCATCCACCGCAATATTGCGGGCCACCAGATAATGACTCCACTTTCGTAGGGAAGTCATAGCTATAGGGTTCTCACATTACTTGATCAGCGACGCTGAAGGCAGTAATTAAGAGACGGGACAAACAAGAGCGCAACAAGCGATCAGAAAATCCAATGGGGCAAAATGAGAGGATTAATTATTTTATTTATTTTAGAGGGGTTTTTTTCTTTCTGATTACTGCATGGCATCCCTTAGTATATTTTTGTTCATTATACAGCTCCTTTAAAAGTTAAAAATATTAAATAAATATAAAATTTTTATGCTA
>BMAW01014182.1:0-30655 GCA_019974015.1 Nephila pilipes
TCGTCACTCGACCGAGGTTCAAAATTGCAAAGTCCGTCTTCAATAGCCCTCGTGTTACTTCTAGTGCGACGTTAATAAAATCAAATCCAACACACAATCATGTTTCTATAGAATCAAATCTTAATGAGGAATAAATGCCTAATACTCTGTTGTAATATTCAAAACTGATCAAGCAGTCATTAAAAGAATATGTTCAAGATTTACTTGGACAAGAATTTTAATTTTTTTACACTCTATCAATAATTCCAGCCGACGCGAACGACGAGTGGTTAGGGTCGTAAGCTTGTGACCGTCGTAATTTCGACCCGCCTTGTAGCAGTGCTGATGCACGTGAAATCTGGTCGAGATCCCAAATCTTCCCATGGCGTCGTGTGGAAGTTTAGAGAGGGAGGTACTAGCTCAGGTGACTTGCGCTATTAACCCACACTCACACGCCAGTTTATGTGTGTCATCCTAGTGCGACGTTAATAAAACCAACCATCAGGTGTCGTCCTTGTCACTTGACCGAGATTATACACCACTGCTTCACTTTCTTGTGCTATTTAAGAAAATATAAACTGTTGTTTTGTCGGTCCCAGCTGAAGTTCTTTCGATTTTTCTTGTCTCATTAATCCCTCGTAATTGTCATATATTGATTTATGTTGTCCATAATGACGATTAATGTTGAACATATGTAGTAAAATAATAGCAGTATGAGATATCAAGTAGATTGTTCTGTTACTTAGATCACAGCAAAAAGAAAAAAAATCCATTTTCCTTAAATTTCGATGTTCGAATGCATTTCTTAGTTTCTCGTTTTAATAAAAACATACTGAATACGAAGGGCTGAAAAAAATTAATTCTTGTTACCCATTTTCTCTGACTGAACATATAGTATATAGATAAGTTTTCTTTCAATTCTCTCTTCATAATTCTTATATTTATAACTGTTTAGTGTTTTGAATTTATAAATGATTCCCAAAAATAGAATCTTGCCTTCCAAAACTTAATCCCATTAACTCTCAAGTAAAAACAAGCTGGTAAGTTTTCACTCCACGTTTGTTTGTTTTTTTTTTTTTAAATCATTTCGCATGAAAAAAATATTTCTTTCCATAACCAGCGTCCTTGAAAGGGTTTTATGAGTTTGGGTACTGCTTCATCTAAGTTACTCTGTTAATCTTCTGTCAGCAAAGCAGGCAGACTAACTTTTAATGTTCTGCTCTTTCTTTCCCGAAACGTAAAAAGCACTTGAACCTGATGAATTATACATATCATTTTTATTTTTTATTTAGTAGGCTGTTAAAAGACGGGTGGTTTATATTCCAGATTGTGAAGTATAATTGTATTGGTTTGCTTTGGAGGCTTTGAAGTCACGATATTATTTAAAAATATTTTTTGTCAATAAATGGGGGAGGGGGTAATTGTCTCCTGGGTGGTCGGTTTGTAGCTCAAAACCTTTTGGGTGAACTCGGTCCCCTTGCCAATAACCCTCGGTTTGCATCTCATTGCGATGTTAATCGGGTTTTTTTTTCCCTGAAAATAATCTAAGTTCCACTTTACATGAATTTAGGTAGTTTCTGAATAATTAAAAATAATTATTTTATGATTTTACTACTGAAATCTTTGCCATAATATTATTTAAACAACAAAATCAAAAAATAGTGCAGTCTGCTTATGTTACTGAAAAGCAAAAATTGCTCTAAAATAGGTTTTTGGTTCAATCTTAGTTTATTTATTTCTGAAAAATTTCATGATCAGTTAAAAGTAGGCTATGTCTTTACAAACATGTATACACGCCCAAACATATAAGGAATAACTTTTTGCTTCATTCTATGTCATTCTTTTCTTACCGAGAAATCTGTAAGCTTCACCAATAAAGTTGCAATAGCACACAAGTACCATTTTTTTCTCTGTGAAATTCTTTTCGTTAATTCTTAGGATGTGTATATTTTTTAATCTTGTTTGGCAGGTATGAAGAGCACTAATTGTTCTAACAGTCTAGTGGTTATGGTCGTAAATTCGTGACCGGCCTTGTTTCAGTCGAGTCATGGGCTCTATCCCTGATGCCACTCAAGACCTGCCGTGCAGAAGGTCTTGAGTCGTTGATGCAGGCAGGCAATCTGGTCGAGGTCCCATGTCCTCCCGAGGCGTATTGTGGAAGTTTGGAGAGGATGTTGCCAGCTCAGGTCCATCCTAATATCTTGACCTATTTTTCAAATTCCGAGGTCCTTCACCAATAGCCCTCTTGTTGCTTCTTTGTTCGACATTAATAAACAACCTCAATTCTTCAGGTAAGTACCGGTATTACTCACCCGAGTCACCGTTGTGACCCTTCTTGTCAACCATTTTTTTTAAAAAAATCTTTGTTCCCATTTTTCAAACGTCTGGTTTGAAAAATGTAAAATAAATAAAATTACAGTATTATTTTAACTCCAACACCACGCCAAAAGGAGGATTTGGAGCCTTGACTGATTTAACGTGTATCAGTCCCGCCGCACGGTGGGTCTTAAGTGGTATCAGGACTCGAGGGAAACAAGCCGATCATGAGCTCACGGCCACTCAGGTACCGTGGTCATCTCTTAAATTATGAATTCGTTCAGTCGCTTGTTTGAGCTTCGGCCACTTAAGACCCGCCGTGTAGCAGGGACTGATGCTTGTCAAATCTGTCGGGGCCCAAAGTCCTCCCGATGGAGTTGTGTGGAAGTTAGGAGAGGGGGTGCCAGGTTGGGTGTCGTCCTCGTCACTTGAGGTTCAAAATTACGAGTTCCGTCGCCAATAGCCCTCATGTTGCTTCTAGTGCAACATTAATACTAACTAAACTAACTTAAATTACGAATTCGCATGAATATTACATAAAGATCACGATTTTAAACTTAGTTTTACGTTGATGATTATTTTATTAAAGTCTCACTTGGAAGAAATACGAGGACTATTAGCGACAGACCTCGTAATTTGTAACCTCAATCAAGTGACGAGATCTGAGCTGGCATCTCCCTCTCTGATGTACGTTAAATCTGTCTAGGCTTAAAATTCTCCGGTTGGCATCATGTGGAAGTTAGGAGAGAGGGTGCCAGCTCCGTGTCTTCCTCGCCACTTGACCGAGGTTCATCGCCAATAGCCCTCGGATTGCTTTTTGTGCGACGTTAATAAAGCCAATTAACCAACTCTGAATGATGACTTATATAAAATATTTTTGTCTGAAGTCTGCATTTTAGGTTTGATATTGTTTGTCAAATGTAGGGATAACTGACTTTTTTTGCTGTATATATATCCCATAAAACAGAACAAACATTCGAAAGTCAAATGTACCTTTACAATATTTGACATGGATAAAAATTAAAATAAAATTCCTGAACATAAAAATTTAGTAATGTGCTGAGAAAGTATAAGTAGTAAATCTCTTTCAAATGAATTGATTTTCCTAATTTTGTGAAACCGAGATATGCAGACAAGCCTTTCTCTCGGCGCCAATAAGCAAACGAATTTCCGAGAAATAAAATACTGAAAAGGATTTTTTTTATTGTCATACCGGAAGTCTATCAATTACATAAAAAATGTTAAGACGGTATTATGGGAATAGCATTTTTTCATGAATCATATTGCAACCAAACAGAAAAAATGTTAGCCACAAAAAAGATATAACGTTTCATTCAGAGTGTTTATCAATCAGTTAACTGTCCTATTTTTTTTTTTTTTTTTTAAATAAAAATGTTTTTTTTTTTTTTTTAATTTTAAAGTTATGTTTTTGTTCGTGAAAATAAGAAGACCATTACATTTTACAAAATAGGAATTATAGTCTTTGTTATCTTGTATCCCACAAAAACTGTACAATTTTATAAAATTGAAAATTACTGATTTAAAAATCAATCTCCGTTTAGGGATCACGTTACATAACAAATAAATAATTGCATAATGTTTTTATATGAGTACCGTGGAATGAACACATTCCATATGTAATGCAACATCACACTTTACACATTGTCCATGTCCATTGCTTTTATAAACTGCACATCTTTGTTTTCCATCAAATGTTCTTTCAAAATAATGTCCTTGAGGATTTTCTCTTACATCTTCTGGTACTCGTTTCTATGAGCTCACTCTTTTCAATTTTCCGGCTCAGACAGAGAATATGAATTAGAATACAGAAAACCTTAAAATTTCTCTTCTAAAATTCAATAGTGACACTTTTTCATTAGCAATGGAGTAAATTGTATGAACATGAACTAGAGCCATATCCGTGGCATTGGTAAAAATAAGAAAGTACCATTTCTTGCCCTCTAATTTTTATACTTCCCCATCAACTTTATCAACGCCGCTCACATTCCTATATTGTTATTTGGTTGGTTGGTTTTATTAACGTCGCACTGGAAGCAACACGAAGGCTACTGACGACGGACCTCGTAGTTTTGAACTTCTGTCAAGTGACGAGGACGACATCTGAGCTAGCATTCCTCTCTTAACTTCCACACCATGACAACGGGTAGACTTGAAACCTCGATAAATTTCACGTGCATTAGTCCCAGTTACATGGCGGGTCTTTTGTGGCGTCAACGACTGAACAAAAACTGCCGGCCGCGATTATGAACACTAGGCTACCGCTACCACTATAGTTATTTGCAATGGCTGTGGAATTAACACTTTTTCTCAGTTCTAAACCATCTTTACTGCGTCGTCTCAAAGGTAAAACTTCAAAATGCGTTGATAACATCTTAATAATGTTGTTATCTTTCCTAACCAGGCTAAATATTTTATTTAAATCATATCTATATTCGAAAGTTGCGCGAAATTGTCTATTGTCTGAAAATTAGCAAGTGTACCGTTTTGAGGAAAAAAAATGTTCCCGTTACGTAAAACTAACCTCAGAACAAAAGATAATTACTTTTAAGAAATGTTGGAACACATAACAATAAAATAGCACATAAAATAAATGAAAATACTTATAATGTTAAATGAGAGTAATTTTAAATTTTATTGGAAACCAGAGCCAGTTGTACTACGGGAAATTTATTCTTCCGAAAAAATATAACGTAATAAATAACCCTAATTTGTGATTGTCTTGCCGGTGTTTTTCTTTTTTCTATTCGAATTTTATGTATAAAATATATAATTGATTTAATAATAACTCTTAAGAGTGTAAAAATGTAAATGTTTTAAGATTGAAGATTCTCTCAAGTATTCTTGAAAAAAAGTTTTCTCACATGTGAGCCTCAGTTTTTTTACATGTGAACTGATAAATTTTATTTTTCAAATCTTTTATTTATTATTATTATTACAGCTTTTTAATTTCCGTTAAAAATTATGCGAATTATCAAAAACAAATAAATAACATTAAAATATTAATATTCCGAAACATGTCAAAGAACACATCGTTTTAGTTTTTCGATGTGATGAATGCTAGTCAGAAAAAAATTTCATCAAACAGAAATCTTCACTAGAAAATGAGTCATCACTCTAACGGTTCTTTCTCTTCTTGATTCTTGCTTTACGCAGACACTAGCGTCTGAAAACTGCCGATGACAGACCGATAACAGGACGAGTCTACTTAAATTGGAGGAATTTGGCAGAAGTGTTCAGGGAATTTGAAGATTTTGGGATAATTTTATTTCTGGGACTTACTATTGCTCTGATTGAGATTGTAGCATAACTGTGTAAAACAAACCAGAGTTGGCTATTAAACTGTTTTTCTGTTTTTATATTACAAAAAGATAGTGGAATTCATTTCTTATTTTTTGCTCTTGAAAATGAACTGATACTGCATCTTCCTTGGGCAAAATTTTTTTCGGTACTTTTCCATTTCGCCGACGCAAATCTTGCTAAGCAGGCTTCATTGACGACAACACACTGTATACACCAGGGGTTTCCAAACTATTTTGAACTATGGACCCCTTTTTATAGTAAAAATTGGCCACGGACCCCCAAGTGAAAAAAGCTACACAAATGCATAGTATAAAAATTACAAATTAAAAAAAAAAAACATTTTGTTGAAGAAGTATTTATTGTAATTATAAATTTTGTTTATATATATATAAAATAAAATTTTCAAAAAACTAATGACTTGGATAAACTTAATGAGACGTTATGAGTGTATTTATGTCCGGCTCACACACAATGTTTGTGAGTAGTAACAGCAAATCCTCACGAGCACTAATTTCTAGTCGGTTTCTTTTTCTTTTTTTTTTTTTTTTAATGAGGTTCATAACGGCACCAAATCCACGTTCTACCAAATAGGAAGACGGGAAAGCAGTCAACAACTTCTGTACAATAACCTATATTGCAGGATATAAAATTGGGATCTGTTTTTGTAACCAGAATTTGTGGTAACCTTGTTCAAACATTGGTTTGAGTTCCTCATTTGAGGATATTTCAATAAGCTGCTCCTGTATTATTATGGATTAATCTGTATTTGGGATCTGAGTTTGTCCTATCGGAAAATTGTTCAACACCCAGTCGGGAATATCCAAGTGAAGAATGTCTTCAAATCTTTGGTTCAAGTCTGCATGAAGAGCCGTTAGGTGTTAACTGTAAGTAAGCAAATCTTCATCTCTATTTTGCAATTTCGGAAGATTTGGAAACTGGGAACATTTTCATCTTCCCAAGTTTTGTTTGTACAGAATAAGTTTTGCAACAAACTCAGATATGACGCTTTTAGTTTTCATTACATTTAATTGGTCACCTTGCAGTTTCAAATTAGTTTCATTAAATTTGGTAAATAAATCAGTCATATAGGCTATGTCATTTTTTGGGTTAGTTAAATTGTGTAGCAAATCATTGTCTTTGCTTTCCAGCAAAGGGCGAAGATGTTGTACGTGGACAACCTTTATAAATTTGTTCTGCTGTGTCGTAGACTTGATCTCGTAACATACGGGCCCGACTGGACGTACAAGCACAAATGGTCCTTTGAAAATGGGAGAAAGTTTGTGATCTCCTTTTTTCGGCCAGTCGTGTAACACGAGATCTCCTGCCGTGAAGGAATGGGATCTGCGATGGAGATCAAATCTTTGCTTGTTCTCCAAATGTATTTCATACACATTATTTGCCGCTTCGGCCCTAGCCAAAGTTAAAAGGTCTAATTGGTCTTCACGTGGTGTGTCATCAATGAAGCTTCCGAAGAATCTATCCGCCCATTGCACCAAAGAGGTCCTTCTGGTTTTCCACTCTTTATGCACACAGTCTCTTCTTTACACGTTTCCACTCAAGTTTTTGCAAACCAGGTCTCAACTTACTCTTTTCTTTGACGAGTCTTCTTTTCACTCCCGACCACAGAGTTCTGCGTTTCCTTCTCTTCCACCTCATTTTTCTGGCCACCCTTCGAAATCGTTTGCACTTCGGAATTTGAAAAGGGCTATTCTGTGTCACAATTGGCTGATTGAATTCGATGCATGGCTCGGGTTCGATATTTTCCTCTGCAGCATCTGCGGTGCGTTTAATCGCATCCTCCATTTAGTCTATTGGGTGCGGATCAATCTTCGTAATGGAATTAATGGTGCGTGAAAAATCTACCACAACTCGCCTTGGAGTACTTTCATGGAAGGGCTGATCCACAATGAAGGTAGGAGCTGCGTACAGTGAGTTGGAATGACGGCAAATTCCTTGTTTTAACCATTTTTGAATTTGCGTTTTTAGAAACTGGCGATCAGGCTCTGAAAGTCTATACGGTCTACATCTAATTGGCTTTTCATGTTGTAATTCGATTTTGTATTCCACATATGGACATAGTCCAATGTTATCATCATTAGCATAAAAAAACGTCAGTAAATTTTCCAATTACTACATCAAGTTGAGCTTGTTGATTTGTAGAAAGTCCTGCGGATTTAGGGATGAGATTTGTTTCGGATGAAACTATATTGAATGTGGCTTCTGGCAAAGTAACATCATCTAGTAAGGGTTGATTAAGAGTGACGCAATTGATACTAAGTTTTGAAGCATGAATACATTCGTACAAATGAAATGAAGTTGAAGTAGAAATACATAATGAGCCGTTAGGGTCATAAATGCATCTAGCTTGAACTTGTTGCTGCCAATCGAATCCTAAAATAAGTTTAAATAGAAGCTGGGTGCAGATTCCAATTTTAGGCATCATATGCTCCACATTTCCAACAATTATGTTTAAAGAAATCCAACCTATTGGTTTTATTTCATGGTCAACAACTTGGAACTGCCCATCATTCCCCAGTTGAATGACAATATCACTTGAGACACAAGATTCTTGAATGACTATGATATCTGCACATGGATCACAAAGGGCTTGAATTTCTGTATCATTATTAATAATAACAGGTATTAATGCACGCCTATTCGTTTGAGTTCTAATACAATTTATGGAAGGATTATTTGCGGTTGTAGATCTCCCAGATGTCGAGTTGCGATTATTGTTGTTGCGGCGGGAATTCGAAGAGTTCAAACTGGTGGTTTCCACTAATGCGTGATTATTAGAACTAGTTGAACTGCTAGAAGACGGGAATTGGGCACTAGTTTGACTGCTGGAATACTGATTTTGTCGTGACGTATTTCTTGGTTGAGCTATGGTTGAACCACGAGGAGGAGGAGGTAAACTGCACATAAAAGAAGCATGACCTTTAATTCCACATCTCCAACAAGTAATATCTCGGACGTCATCAGTTATTGGATTGTATTTACGACGTTGCTCATCATATGTATAAGAAGATCTAATTTGAGATTTTGTAGAATGTTTCTTATACTCTTGTTTTGCACTGCGAATAGCATCAAGTGCAGTTGCCCTGTCAATTAATTCTTCAACCGTATTCGAATTTTGAGTAGCTAATGCAATTTGCCATTTTTCGTCTTTAATATCACCAATGATCATAGAAATACGGTCAGGTTGGGGAATGGTGAAGGGAGCTTTTTCCAAAAGAGCGTCTTTTGAATAAATATAATCCACTAAACTTTCATTATGCTTCAATTTTCGTTCACTTTGGTGAGCCAAAAATTCTTGCATTGTAATACGCCTTTTGAATCTTGAGGCGAGAGCAGTTTTCCAAGTAATCCAATCATTAAAATTTTTTCCTGTTGTTAATTGCCAATTTTTAGCAGATCCCAAGAGACGAGAAATAGCATTTGTTAATTTTAATTCGTCAGACCAGTTAGCTAAATTTGAAATTCTTTCAACTTCTTTTAACCATTCAAGGGCATTTTCAATTATTTCACCCTTAAATATTTGAATTGAATTTGCAGTATCATTTGTAGATGTGATTTGAATTACATTTGAATTTGCTTGCCTTTCTAAAAATTGTTTTTGCGTTTCCATTAATGTAGAGAGAATAGCTGCGATATTCGGATCTATTTGGGAAGGTGGAGGCATAGGAAGTGGGGATTGTGTAGCAGAATTACTTAAAAGTTCTACTTGTTTTCGTAAAGATTCAATTTCCATCAATAAATTTCTGTCAGAAGGTGTCCCCTCATCATTAAAATACTGCATACGAAGAGTATTTAATTCATCCAAAGTTCCTTCGTTTTTTCTTTTATTATTATCCTCTACAATACGCAGAATTAAATCATTTTTGTTTCCGGTTAGCGAAAGATTTCTGAAACGCAATTCTTTTTTAGTTGAACAATCATTAAATTTTGTAGCGGATGTGATTCTAAAGAATCAAAAATGATATCAGCATTTGTTGACATTTTTTTTTTTTTTGTTCACTGTTCCAGACGAAAAAAAAGAATTTAGCGAAAATTGCTTGGCGACGTTTTTTGTACGAAGCAAACACGAAACTAATTTATTTTCAGAATAATTATTATTCGTCAGAATATTCTTATTAAATTTTCTCAGAAGCAAAATAAGAGTCTATTGAATTTTTAAGAACTTCACTTACTATGCGAAAAGTTGTTGTTTTGGAGATCTTCCAGGCAAAAAAAATAAATCTTGGCAAGATTATGATCCTTGGCGAGGAAAGTCTGAAGATTCCATGTTAGGCTTAGAGGCTGCATACAATTTTAGGCTTAGCGACTGCGTACAATTTTTAAGAAGTTTTTTTTTTATTTCCTTTATATATCTTTTAGATACCAATATAAGGTTGATTTATAATCAACTAGTTCATAAATAACAACAGATTAGTAAAAATATACATTTAATTAGAATAAGCGTAATAGTTCTGTTTACATCTCGTATCGACTATATTCATACGTTGTCAACATTCGGTGTTTATAACATAAAGTAATAAGAATACGATAACAATTATTTCATCGATTCACTTTATGTGAACCTTACACATGCACTTTTAGATAACCAACGTACTTCTGTTTGAAGAAGTAAACGATTATAGTCTTCATCATTTTCCAAACAAAGTTGAGCAAATAAACTCTCCTAAAAGGCATTCCTTTTGATTTTATTAACTTCTCTAATGACATAATCTAGTGATCCATGCAAACGTTCACTAAGATTTTTTGTGACTAAATGATGTCGATGAATGACACAATGTACTGAAAATACATTCGGTACAGCTTGTTTTAAGTATGCCAGAAAGCCTTGGTATCTTCCTACCATTGCGGGAGCACCGTCAGTAGCAGCAGATATGACATTAGTCAAAAGTATAACTTTTACATCGTAATTTTTTTTTAATTCAGTAAGTAACGTTTCACCTTTCGTATCGGTTTCCAAACATTTAGCAAATAACAATTATTGGTAATTTTTTTTCTTTTCTTACAAATCTTACATAAACTAAAAGTAAAGCTTTATTTCCAGGTAAAGTGGACTCGTCAAGCTGTATAGAAAATTCAGATGTTTTTAAGTAGCCACATAAAGAATTTACTACGCACTGAGCCATTTCATCAATCCTTCTTGGTAATGTATTATTACTCAGGGGAATTCTTTTTATAATGTCGAAAGCTGGTTTGTGCAACATGGTGCATATTACTTCACTTACAGCTGGTAAAATAAGTTATTCACCAACAGTATACATCTTTCCGGACTTTGCAATCAATAAAGAAGTATAAGAAGCACGCAGTCCATTGTCATCTCGCTTAGATGTTGTCCCTATGAACTTGTTGCAGTGATTGTGTTTTCAAATATTTGTCTTTGGCTGTTTGAAAAAACGTTAAATCCTTATCTTTTTCGTCACTATGGATTTTTACTAACTGTTCTTTAAGCTTGGAAGGTTTCAATGAATCATTTGACATAGTTATATTACGCAGAAGACACATAGGTATACTATTTCTTGGTGATGAAATAAAGCCATACTTCAAATATTCAACACTATTGTCGGCACTTTTCTTCGGCTCACTCATACTGTTATATGTTAAAAAGAGCAAAAAAGGATATAAAAAATATGTATATCAAATGTTTTATTTGCAGCAAACCACTGTTAACTATTATTAACTTTTTCAATGGAAATCTGCAGTAAAGTCCTTATGAATTAGTTATTTGACGTAAGGATAAAATTTCATGCAATTTTTGAATAAAATATAATTCTCAATAATTAACTTCTTTCAAAGAAACATCTGTATTAAAAAAAAAACTTACGATCTCTTCCAAAGTTTTTAATTAAAAAAAAAAAATAAGCCTCCCCCCTCCCAAAAAAAAAAACGACGTACCAACAAGGAGTTGCTCTATTGTAATGAAAATTCATATGCAAAGATATTTGAACCGAACATGCAAATGATTAAAATTTTGTGTCCTATGAGTGAACAGCGGAAGCTACAGCGAATCGGAACTGCGAATTCAGCAGGTGTATATAAGAAACGATTCTCAATCTGATGGTCAAATGTTCTGTTGCATTGCGATTTAGGACATCTTTCAATGACTGAAAAAAAATGCCTCGCCGCAGGATTCGAGCTCATTTCGAGCAACTGTCAGAGTTTGAAAGAGGTCCTATCATTGGATTGGAAGAGGCAGTTTGGGCAAATCGGAGAATCGCTCGCTATATGGGACGAAGCGATGCGACCATTAGAAGATGCTGTCAAGAATGGGATTGCAGTGGTGCTTGGCTTGATCAGGTTGGAATGAGGCTGACTGGGAACGTATAGTATTTATCGACGAATCCCCCTTCCAACTGTGTCCTGACGATCATCAAGGATGTGTGTGGAGACGCCCAGAGCATGCTTTCACTATTGCACGTCACACAGGCCCTCAACCAGGAGTTATGGTCTGGGGTGCCATTTCCCTTGATAATCGGACCCCTTGGGTCGTCATTAGAGGCACACTTACATCACATCGGTACGTCGACGACATTCTGAGACCTGTTTTGCTATCGTTCTTTTTGCAGTACCCTGGCCTTATTTTTCAGCAAGATAATGCCAGATTACATACGGCAAATGTTGCTATGAACTGTCTTACAGCTTGTCAAACACTTCCTCGGCCAGCCAGATCTCTCTCCAATCGAGCATGTCTGGGATATGATGGGAAGGCGATTGCATCTACCAGGGAATGTTGATTATCTAGCCCGACAATTGGAGCAAATTTGGCAAGAAATACCGCAGAAGACCACCAGGGAACTGTATCACTCAATGCCATGTTGTGTGGCAGCTTGCATCCAGGCTAGAGGAGGGTCAGCACCTTATTGAGCTCGTTACTTCGTAACTATAATTCTGAAATAAACCATTAATTTTTTCTGAAATTTTAATCATTTTCTATTCCGTACATAATTTTCCTATCCGCAAATTTTTGTCTCCATCGGGCGACTCCTTCTTGGTGCGTCAGTTTTTTTTTTTTTGTTATAGAATGTGTACACACACACACACACACACACACATATATATATATATATATAATATTAGATTGTTCGTATACTTCTTTTGTCAACTGTAGTTATCTATTTTTAATTAAAGTTATTGGATTAAAAATAATCTAATAGAAAAATAACTTATATATATAAGTATACTTATATATATATAATATAAAATAATTTATAAAATTAGTAGCTGACCTTACATGGACGAATCTTTTCAGACAATAAAAATAAAAATTCTTGAAACAAGAACATTACTATTAGAATGTTTCGAATAGATTTAATAGTAAACAATTTTTGCTTAATTTTTGACAGAAAATAAAATAAAGATAATGGGGTACTAGGACTGAAAAAGGTTGGGAACAGTTCGTTTACATGATAGTAACATACTCATGTAATGCAATTACAGCATTTCTGGATTGAATAGATGGTTGTCTCTACTAGTTTGCGATTAGTTTCTTTAGAATATAAATGGAAACACGCCTTTTAAATATATAATTAAAAATTTGAGCTGGGGATTCAGCAGTCAGTTTCATTATTTGGTTGGTGTAAATTCTAGATAACAAGATAGAATAAGCTGAATTTTACACATATATCCAATATTTGTGAAGAATTTAATATCAATTCCACTTTTGAATGGAATTTCAATCCTAAGAAATTACTTGTGATACATTAATAAACCTCCCAATGTTTTTTTTTTTTTTTCAATGACAAAACTTCATGTGTGCATATACAAAATGAAATACACCCAACTCTTTTTTTTACATGGTAGTGATACGTTCCTCAGAAAACCGTAGAAAAAAAATTCGTGTAAAAAAATACATGCGACAAATGGTAGATTTGGAGATATTTTCCACAACTTTAAAAAATCGTGTAAAATAAAAAAAAAAACCTTTAAATATTTTTCCAAAAAACCGTGCAAAAAAAAGAAATAATGAAATCCATATTACAGATTTATAGAACAAAAACAATTCATTTTTATTACAAAAAAATTAAAATTAGTGTACAGTGAAAATTCAATCTATAGATACGTACAATATATATAAGAATTCAAATTAAAATTAGGAATAAAACTACTAACTAACAACTATTCATCGCTACTTGATAACAAGCGTGCACGTTTATTACGAATTCGATCAAAAATGTTATCCTTAGTAGATGTGTCAGATAGGTCTAGCACAACTGTCGGCTTTGATTCAAATGAAAAATTTCGTTCGTTATTAACAACAGCCACTGTTGGGTTTTTTGTTGTTACAATGTCTGTTATTAGCGGGGTTTTATTTTATTTTATGGTTTCTCAAGTTGCTTATATAATTCTTGATATCCTGGTACACGAAACTTAAGATTATGTTGAAATTTTAATGCACGCTCTATGTCAGGATAACTGTTTGATGGCAAAAGAAGTAATACAATCCATGGGCGTAAACTTTCTCTATGTTTCCACAACAGTCAAATTTCTTACTTCCACTGAGTCTAAAATATACTTAAACGTCCCATTTATCGCTGACACATGTGTGGGCATAAACTGTCCGTCTTCTGATTCACAATTAGAATTAAAAATATTTGGGGGGATTCGTGCTAAAACAAAAAATTCTAGTAAAAAAAATATTTAGGTGAACCGTGTTATTTCAAAATCATGTAAAAAATGAGCTGGGTGTAAATTGCATCCAAGAAAATGGACAAAAACAATCTTCTTTGATATTTAAAATATTATGGAAACATTGTTCATAATTTTTATCCATTCCTAGGGCATCTTATTGAAAACAGAAAAACATAGGTCAATCAAATGAGAATTGTTTCAAAAGCAAATGAACTTCCTCGAATATAAAAAATTATTAAATATCAGATGAATGTATTACACAACTAATGAAAATCACACCATAATATTCAAAAACAAAATATTACTACATTATTCGTCCGGAATTGGCTAAACCAATTAAAACTGTCGGCAAGTATGAAATTAATCCTTCGCCTTTTTGTACAATTGTATTTAATTACATATTCATTTCATAAAGTAGTATGCAGAAATGTTTTTTTAAATTGCATTACACACTTTTGAATTGTTTAGTTACTAAGAAAGAGCAAAAGTCTTTATAAATAATTTATGGATGCCTTTAAGATTTTTTTTGATTGTGTACAAAGTACTTGTACAATAACGGAATCAATCTACGTAGAGTTCACAAGCTCTTGTT
Organism: Nephila pilipes; assembly: GCA_019974015.1. NCBI lineage: Eukaryota > Metazoa > Arthropoda > Arachnida > Araneae > Nephilidae > Nephila > Nephila pilipes. Next base: position 14,849 of record BMAW01014182.1, read on the forward strand.
TTAAAACTTTATGGTAACATCTATGTTAGACAAAAATGTTTCTGTACATTTCATTTACCTAGAAAATTTTAAATGATTTCGAGTTGAGTAATTCACACTGAGAGATTCACAGAGAATTTAAAAAAAAAAAAAAAATGCTAGCTAATTAAATAAAAGAAATGCTGAATTAAATAACCTAGCAAATACATTTAAGATAAATTAGCATTTTCCAAATGTATAAGATCGTTGCTATATATGAAATCTGATTGGTTTAGTTGGTTTTTATTAACGTTGCACTAGAAGCAACACGAGGGCTATTGGCAGCGAATTTTGAACCTCGGTCAAGTGACGAGGACGACACCTGAGATGGCACCCCCTCTCCTAACTTCCACACAACACCAACAGGATGACTTTCGGCCTTGACAGAAAAAACATGCATCCGCCCTGGCTACATGGTTGTATTGTTTGAGATGAAGATTTAAGTTGAGGTTCTGTATTTACAGTTTAAATTTTATGAGAGGCCTTTAACGACATTTTTTTAACTAATCCCATTTCTTTCTACGGAATTTAAAATGTCTCGTTGCATTCGGAATCCTTTCTAAATCCACAGATGTTACGAAATTTTGCACACGCTCATCAATAATCAAACCAAGTGATTACTTGGTTTTTAGTTTGCCTTTATTGCCATCTTTTTAATAGACAATTGCTTCATTTGTAGAAATTTCAGCGACAACCCAAATGTTTTGGGTATAATTTCCATATTAATGAATTTATGGATTGTTTTGTGCTTTCCCTCCAATACACTTGTTTAGAAATAAAGCTGCGATAGATCATTGAATATTGATTTTATGGAAACCATTACTGACATTGGCAATTTGTTCGTATGTTTCAAAGCACCCTTATAAACTTCTATTAAATTCTTTTGGCATTTACACCAAGAATTACATCCCTCAAGAACAAAAACTGTGAAATGGTTCTTAGTCACTTGAACAGAGATGAAAATACACCACCCCAACAGCTTTTCACACATCCGTAAGGCATGCTTTATTTTGCCTGATTGCATTGCACATATACAGTTAATCTAGTCGATCATTTTGTCAGTCACTCTGCCCTTCCCACCAATTGACTTCCCATCGCTGAGTTAGGAATTTGATTGCTTCAGTTTTCATAAATGAGCTCCCATTATTTTTTTGATGGGCTTCACACATTCTAAATTTGTTACTGGAGTGTTTTCTCCATATGGATCAAATGTAGCAATTGATAAAAGTTTTTTCATCTCTCATGTAAGAAACATATCTCACAGAACGATTACTTTCTGATCGAAATACTTTAACCATCCCATCAGTTTCCATCATAACAGGCGAGCTACTGTTGTTTTTCATACTGTTTTTTGTGTTCTGTTTTCCACTGTTTATAAGCAGGGGACCCTTTTCTTTATTTCTAGTAATCGCATATTTTACAATATTAAGCTAACACTTCAACATCAATCACCTTTCCAATTTTGTCCCCTATAACTGCATATGCTCCAACAGGAGACCATGGATTTTTTTTACTTGTTTCCTTCCCACTGATAATATTGGTAAACACGGGTGACGCACACCCGAGATATCCTAGGGATCCTTCTCTACTTTCAACCCTCCTTGTCAACCAATTTTTGTCTTTTATTTTTCATTTTTTATGCGTCTAGACCACAGTTAAATCTTTGGTGCAGCATAGCCACATCTGGCTCTTGCACCAATAACATTCACTCACTCACCCCACTGATAATAATATTTGATAAATTTGTAAGTGTTGCTTCCTCCAAAGCAGTACTTTGAATCGATGCTTCTGCAACTCCCTTGGTACACTTTCGGAAAGTATTCACAGTACTATTGTAAGATTGTGTGAAGAGGAGTCCATGATTCCACAGAAAGTTGTAATTGAGGCATGACCCTGTCTGACTGCCCTCATCGCATACATTAAATGTCCATTTACTTCAGGAATATTTTTTCTTTTACCCAATGTTTCAGAAATTCTAAAAGAATATAGCATACTGCTGTTCTCACAATCGATTGACTAAATACAAGAAGAACCTCAAATGTATTTCTCAGTGTGATATTTCCACCACACTTTGCTAGAAGCGTAGGTATGAATGTTAGTAAACATATTGTTTCCGTCAATCACTCCATTCGAATTAAGACTGCAATCATTTTCAATAAATGATGAGCTTGCATCTAGATGGATCCTTTTTTTTTCCAGACGTATTGTTGTTCTGCGATTTATTCACACCTTATTCAACTTTGTATCATATTTACATATTATCCGAAAACTTCCTTTTTTAGAGACTTATCTGACGATCTTTTAACAGATCTCGTCTTACAAATTTAAAAGGTAAGAATCTTATTGAAGTCTAAATTAGTTAAAAAACGTTTACTTCAAAATAGGAGATACTGAAAACGAAAGCTCAAATTAACGAATCAACGTATCAAAACAAAACAAATGAGGAGTTAAAGCTTTAGATAACTTAATAGAAGTAACAGTTAACATTTGGAAGAATAATAATATTTGAGACTTGCATTCAGTAATTGATCATAAGAAAAAAAAAATTAGCAACAAAGAAACTTGGCGTGGCGTGGGAAATAGCAGTTGTCACCAATCAACGAAAATATAAATATTTAAATCACAATTTCCACTTGCTTTGTTTTTTAATAACATCTATTCTATTGGGAGTATATTTACGCGGGTTTTTCTTTTCTTTTTTTTTTTTTGTTGTTGTTGAAAAGAATCGGAAAGATTTGTTCTGTTAAATATAATCCTTGAAAAGTTGAATTTTGAAACTAAAAGGTATGTGATCCCTTAAAGGGTCATTAACTTATTCCAACTCTACCGCAAATGATGGACTTATACGTGGGTGAAGGTGCACTAAAATGCACTATAAACTCCCCTTATGTATCCAAAATCTTTTTCGTGCCTTAATGGAGACCCTAATCCATCCACCACCACTCCCTCTGAGCTGCAGGAGCAACAAATTTCATCAGTCATTAAATCTTTGTGCCTCGATGAAGGACAAAGCAAAACTATTGAAAATAAGGCTAAATTATTTATTATGAAAACCAAAGAGACCTTTACAGCAGCTTCCCGTACCTTACTGAAAAGTCCAATAGGAATAATACAGGGATTGTTAAGTCCATTTGCAAGATGAGCTCCAGAGACTTGTTCCTTGAAGAATAATCAGCGAAACAGGCTTTAGTTCTCGTAAATCTACATCATTTGGCCTATTTCAAAATTACCGTCGCCCCTCATACTACCCTCAATTATTCCCTAGGAGTTATTTCCGTAACAGATTTGTTGAACGTGACAACGGATAAAAAGGAGAATATGCAGGACCAGAAGGTCTGTGGAATTAGGCATATTTCGTTAGGATAGGATGGAAAGGTGCTTATTACTAAGCACATCATCCTGACGTTTTCGATATCTCATCTTCCAGAATCCTTGAAGGCCGCATATATCCATTTTCTTGTATGACTATACATTCCAAATCCGTTTCGATGTTTTCAGTGTCAACGATTCGGATATTCGAAGTCCACTTTCCGGGGTCAACCCACCTATGCTAGAGGTGGAGTTAGGCCACGACAGTAATCAATGTACCTCTAAGGAGCGATGCGTAAATTGCAAAGGTGACCTTCATTCCTATTCTCATTCTTATCCGACGTGGATTACGAAGAAGGAGATTACTGCTGTCAATATAAAAAAATAATAAGGTGTGAAATTCAGAGCATAAGGGGCATCCCATGGAGCATTTGAAGGTATCTACTTAAAGAAAAAAAAAGGCGTTTTATTCCAAAATTAATGTTGTGTCATCTTTTTTTTTTCCAAACTTATTTTTAAAAAACTTAGTGAAATTCGCAACCAAATCTTATCAGTAAAAGACGATGACACAACCGTTATTAAAAACGTGACATACACATGATTTGACATTAATTAAAGAAGAAGAAGTAATTTGTAATTGATGCAGCAAAAAATTTAACTTATGGGTTTTACAGAATGTGGAATTTTTTATAAAATTCATGTCTTTTTAGTTGCTTAATGTACAATAAATAGTTATTTCAAAATTTTCCTTTCTAGCAGTTATTATAAAGGTTTTTGTTTTCCAATTCGTATCTTAAATAATCTGTAGGAATTATTCATTTAATTAAAAAAAATCGGGCACATATTTTGCATTTCCAATTATTTCACGGATTTTAAATGCATTTTCATATTGAATGCTGATCATTTTTTATGATTAAAAGTTGTACAAAAGCAAAAAGTTTAAGGCATTGTTATAGTTTTTCCTTCTTTTTTTAATATTAGGAAGAGACAATGAAAGAATGAGATTATATTTACTCCTATCATTTTTACATATTCTTGGATACATATTTTTATGTTAGTTTATAAAATGATTTAATAATTTAAGCTTGATAGGGAAAGTTTTCTAATTTTGTTCTGTAAAAAGATCGTTTCAATTAATTCAATTCTCCTCATTCATAAATGATGCAAATAGTGTAGCACAGATTAATACAAATTACCATGTAACTTTTGAATGAAATGTTGATGATTTAGTCTGATTTTTTGCCATCATAAATCATGAAAAAATATGATTTTTTGCCATCATAAATTATGAAAAAATAATAGATTAATACCGACTGCCATTTAACTTTTGCTTTATATTTTATATCGTTTATAAAGGTTTCTGTTGCAGTAAACATCAAGGCTCAATGAATAAACATAGAAATGATAGAAATGTTATTGCTTTAAACAAAACGTTTGAAAGTACAGAAGTGTTTTAGCATTTGAATGCAACATATAATATTGATAATGAATGCCTTTTTTAAAATTAAGAAGTACTATTTTTAACTTTGCTAACTCTTTCAATAAAATTCTCCCTATCCCCCTTCGCACTGTAACAACTACTAATTGGTTCCGCTATCAAGAAATTCTATATAATATCACAAAAGGTAACCCCATTATTAATAATATCTCTGATCTAGACCAATCAATTGCATCCGTTATTACTAATATCAAAAATGCAATTAACCATGCGAGTAATACCACATCCATCCAACCCACCTCTTAGACATCCCCTCCCCCTCATACCAGAAATCTAATGAAAGAGAAAAATAGTACATCGTTATTATTTAAGTGCACTTTAACAGCGAAATAAGCGGATATTTGAAAAGAATGATGTTCATATTGGCAATTTAGACTTACTAGTTGAAGATAACTTGCCAGCACATAAATGGCTTCAAGGTAGAATGATTAATGTGTATTTTGGAGACCATAAAAAAAATTCATGTAGTTCAAATAAAAACTCAATTTGGTATATTTTGGAGATGTCTCTCTAAAATCTGTGTTTTACTTATATGTGTCTGAATATATATATAATATTCTTTTAATTTGTAAATATTACTAGTGTTGAATTGTTAGTATTGTATTAAATTGTAAATATTGTCATATTTTTTTAATTTAGTATATTATGCGTTATATTGAGTGTTTTGTGTAATTGTATAGTGGTTTTTTGTTTGATTGATTTTAGTTCATTAATATGTGTCTCCAATTTTTGAGTATTGAGTGAAATAGTCTTATATATACAATGACTGAATGTTTAAACATGTCAAAGGGTATGTTAACTGATTTATGCGCGATCACCGTGTCACCTATACTTATGCTGTTATCACCTATGCTGTTTGTTCCGAGTTTTAACCATTGTAATGAGCGGTTTGTTCCCGCTATGTTTGTGGGTACAACGGGAAATATTGACCCCCACACACATGTGTGAAGACTCCATCAGCAGGTATTTGAAGAGTTTATCAAAGTTGTTTACTTAGTATTTTTATTGTGATAGTGAGAACTTAAGTAACTAAACCTATGGAATTTAATGTAATGATGAAAACCGTAACATATTGGCTTAAACAATTGCGTTTTAACTTCCGAAATTGTATTCACGACCTCATATTTCATTCACTCTGGGTGTAATTATACGCTAATTTCAATTAATAGCTTTTCTTCAATTTCTCTTCTCGGACTTATATATATATACATTTTTCTTAGTTTATTTCGTATCTTTGAAAAAAAGAATTATTTTTAATTTTAAAAAAATAATATTTTTAAGACTGAAAATTATTCAAAAGTTAAATGTTTGTATACGACGTCTTGAATCGAATTGAACATGAGTCATCATCAAAATATTTAATGCTTAATGGCGGGATTACTGAGTTTTTCTGTTTGAAAAATTCCCCCACTCAAAGAACATCTGCATCTCTTACTGCGCTAATTAAAATTTATTTAAAAAACTTTCTTTGCCAATTTTTCCCCAGAAATTAATTTTTTTCAATGATTTTCTTTCTAGTTTTTTTTAAGTTGATTTCAGAATTAATTGATTTCATATTAATAAAAATATTTAATTTTTACAAAATATATATATTTGGTTTTGTTGTGGTATCTGCTATATCATTTTTTCCTAGATGGCTAATTTGCATTTTATTGAAAATTAAAAGTAGGCTCTCATTAAAAAAGAATTTAAAATTTTTAATCTTGAAACAGGTTGTACGTGGTACTTCTTGAATTTTATTTTAAAAATTCAACCGTGCGAAGAATTGGTATTCCATATAATAATTTTAATAACAATTACGTGTGATATCTATTACAATAGCAGTAAATATTAGTTACCGTATTTTTTTAACGTGAAACAGAATCCTCCTGTTTTTTGCGATTTAAAATTTGCTATAAAGTCTTAATCAAAGATATATATTTTTTATTTTAAATTATTAATTTTTTAAAAAAATTCATCTTGGTAACCATTCCAATCCTCATCTGATACAGGGCAATTGAGTGTCGGTCTGAGGCTTGCAATATTCCAAGCCATGAAGAGTTGGATAATGTGTTAATATCTATAATATTGTCCATGTATAAGAATCCGCCAATTTGTCTGGGGAGGGGTCATATACATGGTGGCTCTTTAAAATATGATAAAGAAGAATTTCTGTTCTTCTAACCTGCAATTAAATCAAAGTATTTAATTAAAGTTAACATTTAAATTTATTCAGTGAAGTTCCAAATTTTGACGAGGAGGCCTAACATGGAACATGTACAGCAAATTTAATGTTATGTAAAAGTTTTGTATAAAATTTGAAAAATAAAATAATTATAAAATAATGCCTGAGTATACATGAAAAGTATAGCACCAATCAAAAGGTTAACAAAATGCATAATTTTTATTCAAGTTTTATTTCCATCCAATAAGAACTTGAAAAGAAGTTATCCATTTTTCGAAAAAAAATTTAAAAAATCAAGTTCTTCTCTCTTAAAAAGAGACGCGAAAGGTGAACACAAACGAGCTCTGTACTTTAACTACGGTATGAAAGGGGGGGGGGGGCGCACGTTCTGGAGAATTCGTGATAAAGCTTTATTTAAATAATGTTTATAAGATAAAGACTTATTAATGATATTTAATTTTTATATTTATATAACTTACGGTCGAATTTCGTTATTAAAAGAAGAATCACAATAAATATTCTACACATCCTGCTAGACTTACGACAACAAAAAATAAATTAATAAAATATTAAAAAAAGAAGACTGCAATAGTAGGGTCAAAAAGTTACCTGAACTGATGCCTAGTACAATAAAGTTCATACTATGTATTTTTCACATATGTACATTATACGCACATAGATGGAATTTTATGTACAATTTTTATAACCCATTTGCTGTGATGAAAAATTTAAATTTGTCTTACGAATTATTAGTCGGAGTGGAGCTCGGTCGTAAGTCGAAAAGACCTTGTTCATACTTTTGATTTCCCTCTCCCATTTCTGTCTGTAGATTTTGTGGATGACACGATTAAAAAGTGAGGATAATTATTTATATATCAAAACACAAAATTTTTAGTCTACTTTTCAAAATAAAGTATCCTCCTTTCAAGATTTTAATGTTTGAAACGAGAACGAGTTACAAAATAGCACGAAGTTGAAAATAATGCACGTTTTTCCATATTGGCCAATTTATATTAATATTCGTATTTCATCAAATGTGTATTATAAGAATATGTTGATTTTTCTTGCGGCTTAAAAAAATCATTCGTAAGGCAATAATGGTTTGTAAGAAAGAATCACAATTACACGAGAATAAGAATGTAAAAAAGAATGCTCTTACAAAATGTAAATAAAAAAGTTTAATTGAATCAAGTCTATTTCCTTTTACGACAGTGGAATATATAATAAACATTTTAATGTTTATCCTATGTTCTAAATTATATATCTGTCTTATTCTAATGATTTCGAATTCTGAATTTTTTTTTTGTTTTTCTAGAAAAAAGTAATTTTATTTCTTGATGATTTGTATTTGTGAATACGTATACATTTCCTAATTTAAATTAATTTATGTTTCAAACCTTATCAATGACATAAATATTCTTTATTCTTTTCAATTTAAATTACTGTTAACTCAACAGTTTAATTAATCGAATTTTTAAAATTTATCTTAGAATTATATTTCGCTCAATACTTTTCTTTTACCTTTAATCATTTTATACATTTAAACATTTAATTCTTTATAAGTCTTTAAATATCTGTGTATGAGTGGTAATGAGTTAGTACTTTAATTAAAGCTATTTTTATAACAGTAAATAATTACAGCCATTTTTTTAATTTTTTTAAAATTATTAATAGCAATTTAATAATTACATCTACTTTTTAATTTCTCACAATGAATTTTAAGACACAAATCGCACGGTAAATAAAATTCTATATTGTTTCAACTATCATAATGTTTTCTTTCTTATTTCCATTTGTGTAATTATTGTCAAATCTGTGCAATAATTTAATTCAAGTTCTTGAAATAATCAGCTTATAATAAGAGAAAAATGCATTGATTTCTGTTGAAATGAAGTTTCTGTTTTATCCACACCCGTGTGGAGACTGGGTGTTAAAGAATAGTGCCACTGTAGCTCATGCATGTCGTATGAGGCGGCTCAAATGGGTACCCAGCGTCTGGGGTTATAGAGGAGCACCATGCCACTGAGGATAATATCAGAGGACCTCAGGGACTTATCTTCTTTAGGTAAGTGCAGGTATCATGACCCCGAAGCTTCCCAGTTATCTTTTTCTTTCCCGTGGGGATTACTGTCTTTGATAAAAACGGGTGACGTGCCCCCGGAATACCCTAACGATCTATCTCTATTTTCAACCCTCCTATTTGCCAACCAATTTTCACTTTTTTTTTTTTTTTTTTTTTTTCAATTTCCAGAACACAGCTTCACCATAGGCTATTATAGGATTTCATAGCCACATCTGGCTCTTACGCCATTAAAAGATACTATTACATCACTTCACATCTGTTTTACCCGGGTGATGTAGTCTAGATTCATGAGAATGATCCTAACTTTAGCTAAATTTGTTTCCCTCGAAAGAAAAACTTTGAAAATGTTACAAGAGAGGATATTGTGTGTTTCCCCCTTTAATATTAATGAGATAAATTTTTAAAAATTTCAGAATTTTTCTATCTTGAATTACTTTCGTTAGCTTTTAATGCAAATAACTGTATTTCATCAAAAATGAACCTCTGTGGTATCCTAATTGGTAGAATCATAGCTTAGTTGAAGGATATAGAGTTCGAAACACAATTTTGTAAAAAAATAATGCTGCATGGTGAGTTTTATGTGGTCCCAATGTCTTTGGTGACTTGGTGTGGTAATTTATGTAAAAAAAGAGTGTCTTTGTCATCTGAATTTAACCATAAATGAAATCTGAGCACAATTCATAATGGGTTACTTGTCAGTAGAGCAGCTAAATAGCTAACTTTGCTCTTTCGCGATGTTGTTTAAAACTAAACAAAGCTCCATTAGAAACAACGATAGCAGGGTTAAAAAAAAACTTAAAATTTTGTTTCGCATTTATATATGAGAAATGCTTTGAAATGACCGAGCCTTTGATCAGTGAACAATAAGTGTAAGTAACCCTGGTATAAAGTTCCTGAAAATGCTGATCAAAGCGGAATCAATGTTACACGAAGCAAAGAATTTTTGCAATACGGGGAGTTAGGCTTCAGAAATTCGAAAATCTATTTTGATGTTTATCTCAAAAAAGAATAACACATTAATTTACATCAAATAATTTCTTCTTCATTAGCACTACTAAGCATTATTTACTGAGGATGTTTTCTTTCTGAGAAGATATCCTCATCCTCTGAAACGTCTCGATTATTATCTGCACTTCTTTTGTTCTACTTTTTGCAAAAAAAAAAAAAAAAAAAAAAACCTATTGCTTTGGAATATTTGCTTAAAAGCTCAAATTTCGATTCTTGTTGAAAGAGGATTTTCCAAATTTTGAATTTTGCCATTAAAAACTTAAAGCATTGCTTAAGGATTTCTCTAATTCTCAGACTGTGTTAAGAGTGAAGCAGTGTTGTAGAAAGTCTTGTTGTATGAGGACTTTTACTAATTCTTATATCGTGTTAAAGTGAAAACGAGTTATAGAAGTGCTGTGTAACATATTGGTAACCTAAATTTTTTTCATCTAATTTTAAGAACTTATCATCATCACTAAATATATTTTATTTATCAAAATTTAATTCCCTTCTGTCGATCAAACAGTCCCACAAAATTTGGGGGCCACCTCTGATAGTTACCAAACTAAAAAAAATTAAACGAGAAGAAACCTTTAAACGTCAGGAAAGAAGCCATGGATTTTGTGACGATTGTTATTTTTCGAGATATTTGAAGAATTATGGGAAGGCAAGTTTTCGGTTGGAGTTGCGTAATTGGTGTGTGAGATTTGACTGTCTTTTTAAATTCGTGAAGCAAACGAACTGCCAAAATTGAACCATCATTCCGCGAGTACATTTTGCAATTACTATTTTTTTTTTTAAAAAAAAAATGAAGCTGTTGGAAATTAAGAATTTAAACGCAGAATTGGATTTGGTATTGTGTTAGTTTTTTTTAACAATAGAGATTTAAGTTTAAAATTAAAACTTACTGTTGATTTCATTTTAGATAGACACAGTTTTTTCTTTTTACCTGAGATATAACGTCAGGCTAATAGCATATTAAAGCTGATGGAAATACAGAACTTACATTTATCATTAATTAATTGCAGGTTATATGAATGAACATGGTTTCTTTTAGATTTAAAAATTCTCCTGCTATTATTCAAAGAACTATGAGACAAATCTTAACTGAGCGTAAAATAACATTTGCTTTAAATTATTCTGATGGTATTGCTATTTTTTTCCAACAATCATGAAGAGCATTTTGAGCATTTAGTTTTTTTTTTTATACAAGAAACACTTATAGTTGTACGAAAGATATTTTATTGCACTGTAGCAAAATATGATTACTTCCAAACGAAATATTCCTATGAAGTGAAAAAATGCAGATGCTCACATATTGCAAGTCAACCAATAAAACAGAGCCAAATTCTTAAAAGACATTTGAAATGGTCTTCCCATGATCAAGGATATCCCGGATTCTTCTCATTCAACCACTCAAGGGCATACTTTCTTCAGTTAAGTACGTAGTGAAAGGTGTAATGGAGTACCTTGCCCTGCAGAGCTTTAATCTGCCATCTGATGTGTGTTCGGCATATCTGCGTTTGTGCCCAGTGCGATAATTCAAGTTAAGTGCGATTTATACAACCTCGAGTGATTTTTCCTTAATACGAGCTTCTCATGCGATCTTTCTGTTCCGACCCTTCTTTTCACCATTCTATCGCTCTTTTCTCTCTCTCTCTCTCCCCTTGCATTCAGACTTGGTCTAGATCACGGATGTAAGTTTATCCGTAAATTAAGCACCATTTGGCCAGCCTGGTCTTGATCTGCAGGACTAGGCACTCCATTACACCTTTCACTGCATACGTTAATGTAAACCATCAATTCTATACTCTTATTCATGTCATTAGGCATTTGTTGATTTAATTATTAAAAACCTTCATTATTCACCATTTGTTCGCTCATTGGAGGTAAAAACGAATGAGAATAATACGATGTAAAATAGCTACAATTTATAAACGGAAAGATAACATAATATTGGAAAAAGGGACTAAATAAAAAAAAATCTGCTCTTTATTAATATACTTAAGGAGATAACTATAAAAAAATTATTGGCTGAGTTAAAAGAAGACGAAATTGACAAATCTGAGGACATCCCCTGTCTGATTTCAAAGATAGTGGAATTAATTTTTAGAAATTTTTTTTTTTCAAATAACTTTGGTCTATGATTCTCGAACTTCTCTTCTTCCTTTAACCTTGGACAATAACTAAAAAGATGCATTTTCAAGATAAGACTTTCCCAAGCAGCCCTTTATTGAATATGTGATTTTGTGTTAAAATATTCGAATTTGATACAAGAGTCACTTATTCAAAATTCCAATTTTTTCAGATAACTTTATTTAAATAATTGCATTTTTGTGTTTGTTTTTGAGGGAAAACATAGAAAATTTAAATTTTCTCGAAGAAAAGCATTTATTTATGATAACATTGTATTTTATTTTCAGCGCACTAAAAATATATTCTTTTAGACTTGAAATCATAAACGTAATAAAAATGTTTATAAAGATAAGAGAAATTTCTATGATGAAATTTTAGTTATAATTCCTTAGCATAAATATTTTGTTCGAAGTACAAATACTTTGTAAAGATCGAAATTTCGTAGCAATCAACAATTACTTTTCAGGAAAAACCTTATTTTTATTGAAGAGGAAAAATCCAGTGGTTTGTTGCCTAAATTTGACCTAGCTGTGATTCTAAAATCAGTTGTTTTGTTCTCTTTGATTTCCCTGATTCTCACAAATCTGAAAGAATATCTTATTTTAGGTGTTAATCAGTTTCCTAATGAATGTTTCTACGATATTTCTGATGATGTGTCATTGTTAATTTCTTTACATATTGTTTTAATATGTTTATATTTTTGATAAATTTTTAGTTTAATTAATATTTTTCTTTTTTTTAAAAAAAGAGTCTTAATTGATTTTTGCAATATTTTAGATGTTTATTTATGTGTAATTTGGCTGCTCGCATATAAATTGAAGCTATTTACTTCCTTTTCCTTTTTTTAGTCTTAACTCTTTTGTTATCATATTTTCTTATAATGTAACTTACTGAAGTGTGATGGTTTGGTCAGAAATAACGATAGAAACACAAATTTTTCCATTCCAATGTATGGAACAGCATTAATTAATTACATTATTTCTATTAATCTAAATTTTTGTATTTCTTTCACTCGGATTTCTCTTTTAAATTTTCTGTTTCTTCAATATATATTTTTGTTCTTGGTTTTTAAGTTTAAATTTTAGAGTTTATTTAATTTGTTTAATTACTAATTTTTATGTGTTGATCAAATATTATTTTGGGTTTTTAATGATTTCTTTAAATATGTAGCTTTTTATGCATTAATGGTATTGAATTCATATGATTGTATTCTTAGTTTGTTAAATAATGAGATATTTTGTGAATTATATTATTGGTGTTTTGTTCCCGAACACACTCACATATACACGAATTGTCTTAAAAATACATAAGTTGTACTATATAAAATAAAAATAATTAATCATCCGGCATTTGATGGCACATTTAACAGTATTTGTTATAAATATTTCTTTGTTTTTTTTATCCTGTCATTTTGCACAAACAATGAAACATGAAAAAGAAGCAAAATACAAAATAATTAAAGTCTTAGAGATATTTAAGGAAAAAAAAAAAAAAATTGAAATAAAACTTAATGCACGTTTACTTATATTTTTAAATGTAAGAAACATGCTTCGCGTCTTATAAAATCATTGTGATTATTTTTGTTGCTTATTACTTTGCCTTCTTTAATTCTGAGTGTAAGATCGAAAGACACATATTCACAGCATTATGTTATAGAAAACAATATTTTCTCTCTTTTAATTTTAAGCGAGCAAGGTAATTCACAATCAATAATCTCTAATCAATAACTAATAATAATCAAAAACTAATCGTTTAAAAATATTACTTTATTGATAACTATTTATTCAAAATTAATCTGAAATTAATCACGGATTTGAGCTTTTAAAATAATGCATTCATATGAAAAATTAATTATTCGAATCAATGATCTCAATGCTTGTCACGTGCGTTCGATGAGAATGAATACTATCAATGAGAGACTAAAAAAGTCTTAACTCTTTCGAAAATTCTTGTAGTCACCGTAAGTTATTAGAATTATAATTTTTATGTATAATCTGAGGGTATTGCATTTGCTCAGATTTGATTAAAATTGGTACATTTCTCCGAAATTATGCAAAAAAAAAAATATTAAAAGCCTTTTTTTTTCAACGTTTAAAGAATTTTTTTCAGTATATTTTCAATTAATTATTTATTAAAAATTTTAACACATCAAGGCAAAACTCATTCAAACCTTGCTTTTTTCATTCCAATCAAATTATAGTCAGTAGAGTATTTTCGGACATCAAGTAAAAAATGTTTTGGCACATAAATGAGCTGTTTAACAATTTTGTTTTAATTATTATGAGTACTTTAGAAATGCATAATAAAAGAGGAAACCTGTAGATTCCATAGTTCACTCATGATTTGTCATTATACTTCGAGTGATGCATAATGAACCTCAAGAAAACGACAAGGAGATTAATATAGCTTTGTTATAACATTATTAAAAATAAGTTTAGATATCATCATTGAACCACAGTTGTTTCAACAATTGAACATAATCTTAAAGGTCTTGCATCTGTTAGAGAGTATCAATAGCTTTGTAACAGATTTGAGAAATTCAGGGGTTTGAAAACTTTCAGGTTGGCTCCTCTGTAATATTCTAACTTCATATTTATCCTTATTGAAATGAAAGACAATGTATCGTATTAAAAATAAAGTTTGGAACGAACGATTAATTATAACCGAATTGTTCGAATAAATGTAACTAACTCTAAAAGTCAATAACTTCTTCAAAGACACACAAGTCTAATCCAACTTAACTATTTATTTATCAATTACAGAAATTTATTATGGGTAATGGCTCTCTTTGGACTGTATGGTTAGCCAACAGATTTAATAGTGAAGAGAAAATTGGAAATAGCCCAACTTCACAAGTTTCATTTGAAATTTCATTCAGTTGTACATTTTTCTCACGGAATTACAAAGCACAAATTTTGGAAAGAAAAGTACCTTCTTCAGAAGAATGAATTGCAAATAAGTTACTACTGTAGAATAAGGATCTCAAAATATTTATCTCTTTTAGAAAGCTCTCTAAATGTTATCTATTAACATGTACATGCACTCAGATATCCTCTGGAGAGAGAGAGAAGTTATAACTTCTATCTTAGAATTCATTCGGCACACAGTTTTTATTTAATCAAACCAACCTTATTATGTTACTCCGATTCCAAAACTAAATTTTGTAGCAGTTTCATGAGAAATATGTTATTTTTCTGATCTAGCTCTTATGAAACATGTTTCAAGATATCTTTGTTTGGTTGTTTCTGGTAATTAAGGACTATTGCATAACGATAAAACTCTGGTATTAAGTGCTTGTGGGCATAGATAGATAAAGTTCAAGCATCTATGACTAAGAAGTAGGAGGGGAATGGTGCAGAGGATTGTAGAATGCTTAGGATCATGGTCCTGGACAGAAAGAAAAGTTCTATCAATTTTGTTTCTATCTCACATAGAGCTTGAGCTAAGCATTTTAATAATAGTCTGTGTCAAATTTTAGAGCTGGAAGTAGCATTCTGCTACCGGAAATGGGATTTTAATGTTTTTCATTGATATTTTACGTAATATCTCCATCAAAATATCTTCCATCATGCAAGATGAATTTCCCAAGACCCAAAATGCAAATGAATCTTT
>BMAW01014182.1:45655-82365 GCA_019974015.1 Nephila pilipes
TTACTTGAGTTATGTCTCTCTCTTTCTTTCTCTCTCTCTCTTTTTTTAAGGGGATGTGAGCGTATGAATTTAAAGTTTATTTTCTCTTAGTATGAAAAGCGCTTAAGATTAAATATGTAAACTTTATTTATTTTATAAGGAAAAATAATAATAGTAAAAAATAACAAGAAATAAATAATGGAGGAAAAATTATAGTGAATAAAAATGTAAAACAATAAAAAGAATGAGAAGAGCTGTCAGACAATTATCAGAGATAGCACTCTGAAATGTTGCCATGTAATATTTTCGAAGATATTCAAATTTAATTTATAAAAGCAATCAATAAAATGATTATTATTTAACAGCTTACATAAATACATTTAATCAGTATAAATGTTGTAAAACAAAATTTGAATATTATTTTATCATGTCAAAACAAAACTAACTGTATACTTAAATTTTATTTCTACTAAATAGACATATTGCGATTGAACTATGTATTCTATTAATCATAATTGTCCTTCGAAATTAAACTTACTTAAACCTTATGGGTAACTCCTCATTTTTGCAGAAATTCAAGCTGAAATGAAGTATAAGTAATTGAGGAAAAACCGTAGATCTTTTTCTGTCGTATTTAATTATAAAAAAGCTCTCCCCCCCACACAAAAATTGTTCAGTATAAATTTTTATAGTTCACGTATTTTCGTTTTATTGCCTAAATAGTTAAATTTGGAAAAAATATATTATTATCATAATATATTTATTAAAAAAACAAATTCCGTACAGTAAAGGGAAGCTTGCATCTATTTCAGGTTTGAAACTTTTATCTTTTGTTTTGTTTTTAACTTTTCAGGTTTCTTTTTATATTAAAATATAAAAATATTTCTTTCCATATGCTACGAACAGCACTTTCTGAGTAAGACCACAGTACCAGAGAAAGTTCGTTTAGAATTTTAAACAAATACTTTTTTTTTATTGATGCCTCTTTCCAAAGAATAAGCAAATATTACTGATGTAAATAAGAAATTAATAATCCTTAATTCATTAAATACTTTGATTAATTTTTTGCTTATTAACACGAGGGCTGTGAGCGATGGACCTCGCAATTTTAAACCTCGGTCAAGTGACGAGGATGACATTTGAGTTGTCATTCCTCTCTCCAAACTTCCTTCTAATCCTTTATTTTTTGTTATTGATTCAGAACACATATTCAAATACATCCATAACAATTGGATTAAACAAAAACATGCAGGGCAATGTTTTTATTTTCCAGATTTTGAAGGTCATAATAAGTTTCCATTATTAGAAGCAAATTTCTCTACACTTAAGTGTGTAACGATATGATATCGAAAATAATAATTTTGTAAAGTTTGCTTATGGTTTAATTTTAAAAGCTTTGTGTCCTTCAAATCTTGAAAAACAAAATGAGAAACTTGTGCTTAAGATATTCAATAACTTTGTTATTCAAGGGCTTCAACAATTAGGAGAGCAACATAAGCTAATAAGTTATGAAACAACATCAAATTTTATTTCTTTAATTTGTAGATGGTGGAAAATTGTTAATGTTAAGATAATTAAAAATGGACAACATCTGATGATCCTTATCAACAAACGATTACTTTATCACCAGATAACAAAGGATGTGAATTCTTATACAAAATTTTATTTGCTTAGTTTCATGGAAGGAAAAAAAATTGTACTATTGGAATCCTAATTAAAGAAACACGTCTTGCTTTTATTCATGCAACATATGCTTTACTTGAAATGTCAAAATATTGTATATAAATGAATTAAAATTTTAATATTTTCTTCATGGGAATCCAAGCAGATGCAGAAAGTAGTTTTGGGAAATATAAGATAATTTCAGGTTCTCAATATTCAATATCAGTTCGACAGCTTTATGAAGTGGAAGCTAAACTAAGAATGCAAAATTTTTTACCTCTAATTTTAATTTCGAACACTTTTGGCAGCTTAAGTTAAAAAAACATTCATTTAGAATATTCGTGTTATGAAAGTCATTTAGATTCTTTAATATTACATGATTTTTTAATATAACACTTTCTGAAAAAGATATTTGCGATGCTGAACCTTATCTGCGTGTTTTAATATATTTAGCTGGTGTTTGTGCAAGAACAAAACTTAAAAAGTAAAAATGCGACCTTTGCTCCAAATCAATTATTCTCAATAAAATTTGAACTAAATTCTAACCATCATTTAATGCGTATCATAGACTGAGGAAGTTTATTGTGTCCTATCCCAGATATTGTCTCATCAGTATTCTACAACTATGTAACTGTTCAGAAACTTCTTTCAAAAGATTATAAAAATATGTTCCTTACACAAAATAATTAACGTCGAATTACCTCAGATATATCGATTATCTTGATAAATTCAAATGAATTTTTTATATGATAAACCTTGAACAATGATCATGCTTCTGAGCTAGTTTTAAAGCATATTATACACACTTCTACAAATGCATTATTAAATTACTACTGTAAGGAAAAAAATGATATTAAAAAAGTTGAAACAAAGAAAAGAGAATCATATACTTTATTAGCTAAATAACTTGCTTTATTTTTTGTATGGACCAATTTTTGATGCATATATATATTTATTTTCATGTATTTATCTATAATTATATATCTATGATTTACCTAAAAATATTTTTTAAAATTTATTGAATGGCATTTTTTTTTATTTTGTGATTGTGTTTGATACCAATAAAGTTATTGTTTTTAAATTTGTGTTGTATTTTTTGTTTTGAAAACTATTTCTAATGCATTACATAACTAATGTACGGGGGAAATGATATTAAAAAAGTTGAAACAAATAAAAGAAAACTACATACTTTATTAACTGAATAAATTACTTTATTTTTATGTATGGACCCATGTATATATATTTATTTTTATGTATGTATCTATACTTATATATGTATGATTTACTTAAAAGTATCTTTTAAAATTAATTTAATCGTAATTTTTTATTTTGCGATTGTGTATGATGCCTCCTGTGTGAAAATAAATAAAAGATAGCTGGATAGAGTGTTTGTGACTGTCCTTCCTACAGCAGTATTTTTACAACGTTTTTCTGAATTTCACTTGGTGTGTGTGTGAGTGTGTGTCATCAAATTTTCGATCGTTAATTTAACCAACTTCCCATCAAGCTAGAGCTTTGAAATTTCGGGAATCGTTCGTACTCGCCTAACAATGCAATATTTAGACGTTTGCGACAAGTTTTAACTAATATTTCAATAATTTTAATAAGTCAAAATATTCTTTCCTCTAGGCGCTTTTAGGATTGAGGAAAAAAAAAATTTTCCCCCTCTGGGAACACCGGGCACTCCCCACACCACATGAGGCCTCGTAAAACTATTGTACTCACAAAGGGGAGATACTATCTGCCCTTTACTATCTCCGAGATAGTAAGGGTTGCTGACTTTTAGTCAATAATCATGAGCAAGAAAGAAAGTTTCCAATATTTGGCACCATGTCTTATCACAATAATTTTTTCTGAATTAGGGTTCCCATTTTTTTTTTTTAATAGAATGGCTTACAAACTTTCAAATGCATGTTTTGATTTTATGAGTATTATGAATTTTTTAATACGCTCACAAATGTCTCTTTTTTAAGTAAATTTTAAAGTTAAAAATAACCAACAGTTTTAACTAATATTTCAATAATTTTCTTTAATAAACTTTGCCACCATATAAAAACGTTGGTTTTTACATCGAATTATTATCAATAGATTGGACGTATCTCGCTATAGAAATAAAACTAATATTTTCCTTGATTCTCAGCAAACATTATAAATAGAAATGTTTAATATAGAAGTAACTGTCTTCAACCAGTAATGTCCGCGAATAACAATTGACGATTGAAATTATTTTGATCATGATCTTATTCAGGCCGAGTAAAGAACCAGTTTAGTTTAGTTTTTATTAACGTCGCACTAGAAGCAACACTAGGGCTATTGGCGACGGACCTCGTAATTTTGAACCACGGTCAAGTGACGAGGACGACACCTGAGCTGGCACCCCCTCTCCTAACATCCACACCACGCCAACGGGAGGACTTTGGGCCCCGAACAGATTTAACGTGCATCAGCCCCGGCTACACGGCGGGTCTTTGGTGGCCAAGGATCGAACCCGCGAC
Source organism: Nephila pilipes (assembly GCA_019974015.1). Taxonomy (NCBI): domain Eukaryota; kingdom Metazoa; phylum Arthropoda; class Arachnida; order Araneae; family Nephilidae; genus Nephila; species Nephila pilipes. The sequence continues at coordinate 49,792 of BMAW01014182.1, forward strand.
TGAACGAAAACCGCCAGCCGCTATCCACGACCTTGACCACTAGGCTACCGCGGCCCCAAGAGTAGAGAACCAGACGAGGGCCCCTCAAAGGCGAGGCCCTGGCCCATGCATTAAGACGTCCCTGACATCCAGTGTATACGCATCAGGTTTCTGGGGTTGAAATGCATGACGAGACAGGGGACAACCTAATTGAAAGAACCTTAAGTCCACGCCTACATCCCACGTCACTGACTTGTAAACACGATTACTGTTTTTCCAAACGATTGGGGAATGTGAACGCCAAAGATGGGTTTAAAATGATTGGTGTATGGATTGTCTTGCGCGAAATACGTGATCCGACCCAGGCCAATGTCCCTAAGACAACTCTGATCTGATGCCAATAAGTTTTGTACCGAAGCCATCTTCTTGGGTTTTACGTAAAAACAATAGACAGTAATGACACCTGGGTCGCATCGCATTCTGAACAATTGAATGAAAAAAAAAAAAACCTTTAATTCCAAATAATCGAGCCGTTCAGGTGGAAAAAAAAAACTCGTGAATAATCAGTCTTTTGGGAATTCATTTACATAAAGATTTGATAAACTTATTTCCAATATGTTGTTTTGGAAAAAAAAAAAAAAATCCTGTAAAGTTTCTTCAAAGGCTCAAAATTGCAACTTGGAAACGTGCACCATTCCGACATTGAAAATAGCAAACATTTAAACAGAACCGAAAGTCACCAATGATCCAAGGAATAGGATACGACGTCGTTGCTCAGCGAGCACGCGTTTCGTTTCGAACACAAAACACGGCCATCCTTTAGCTGTTAAAAGAATTGCGGAGGAGGTCCTTCTCACGAAGAAGGAATCCTGACGTTTTACAAAGATGGAACATGAGGCGGATCCTTATAACTACATGAAACGGTCCCTATATCGTGGAGGATATCTCCAATTTTGTCTAGGATCTCGTCTTGTGCATAAGGCCCATAATCACGTGGATAATGTTTGAAATCAGGCTTGCAATCTTTCTGGCATCGTCGTTTCGACATCTTTTCGAATGTTTAGCTTCATCTCTAGAATGGGAAAGTTTGCGAATGATGTCTTTTCCAAACGTCAGGATGCGTTTTGGGAGTCCGTTCATGTTGAATGACAGACGCAACTGTTGGTTCAAGTAACACAAGCTGCAGAGAAGCAATAGGAGTCCTTGGTAAAGTGATTTAGTTTAGTTTTTATTAACGTCGCACTAGAAGCAACACGAGGGCTATTGGCGACGGACCTCGTAATTTTGAACCACGGTCAAGTGACGAGGACGACACCTGAGCTGGCACCTCCCTCTCCTAACATCCACACCACACCAAAGGGAGGACTTTGGGCCCCGAACAGATTTAACGTGCATCAGCCCCGGTTACACGGCGGGTCTTTGACGGCCAAAGATCGAACCCGCGACTGAACGAAAACCGCCGGCCACTTATCCGAAACCTTGACCACTAGGCTACCGCGGCCCTGTGAGGTAGAGTGAATATATCGATCAAGTCGTCATACTATGGAGAAGACACGGATGTCACTTACTATGAGCAGTAAAGAATGAATATCCTAAACTGGGCAGTTGTATTTATTATAGTCTGCTCTGAAAACTTGGCAAAAAAAAAAAAAAAAAAAAAAAAAAAAACCGTTTAGGGAGATTAAAATTTTCTAAAGCTACATAAGTTTGTACTGAGCTCAAACGTTTTTGTTCTCCCAAACTTCATGTTTCATTTTTCGTTGGATATGCAATTTTAAGCTTGTGCCGTTTGTTCAATCAATACATTCCTCACTCTAAAAATATTTTAAGCTTGATTATTTCATACATCCACTGCGAAAGTTGTCATGAAGAGGGAGCTGAAAAAAATGGGAAGTATGTGCTAGTTAACAGTCACTAACAAATCCTTCGTATTTTTTTTTGGTGCTCAACACCATGTAGATGATGGTCAATTGTTTACATAGAGGACACGACGGATTTAAGATATGGGGCTCACTTAAATATCTTAAGTGAAATACATGCCCACAGATTACTTTTATGGGACGATGCATCATTTGTAATCAATTGGGTCAGATGTTGGGTTCTCCAACTGTAGCTTTAATATGTCTTTTTTTGAAAATATTATAATTTTTGAATCATTTTCTTCCATGTTTTCAAAACTTTTTCTGAATTAATAATGTTAAAGCAGTTTTTTTTTAATATACTTTGCAGAATAGTTCTCGAACAATATGTTACAAGATTATGATTCTTGTACCATTTGAGAAATGCCAGCTATTTTTAGAAGACCAAATTTATATTGAGTAGTTAATTTTAAAAAAATAATACTGAAAAGCATAAATTTCAGATTTTTAAATTTTTTTTTAATTTGCTCCCTCCAAAAATCTATAGATACAATGTATTCATACAATATATGGAATGAACATTTGACTCTCTTTAAAAAGAATATTGGAGAATTAGTATTATTTAGTGGATTTTTTACAAAACTTTAATTGCACAACAATGATCAAGTTTAGTTACCCCTCCTTCCTTGCTATCACTATGATTTCTTCTCCACTGCAAATACTAGATCTGGCATATAACAGTCGATGCTGACCATTTATCATTCACCAAGTATTTTTCGGAAAACTTTTTAGTTTGCTTCCATAAAAGAAATTTATACTGTAGTACTTTCATTAAACTTTTGTTGAGTTTTATTTTAAATATTCACCAGTACGAAGAACAGGTATTGTAGCTAGCATTAATGTAGAGATCCTGCACACAAGGGATATACTAAATGAATTGCGTTAGAAATAAGATATACAATTGTAAGTGTTTCTGGTAATAAAGTATTCCAGTAAAAGTTAGTATACAAAAACATCTTAATTACCTTTTAAATGATTGAAGAGAAAGAAATGTGATCAATTTTTCAAATGCAATTAGAATTTCACAATTGGAAAGATACTAAAATAATTTAAAATAATAAAAATCATAAAAGAATTATACAGTTTATAAAATATAATAAATCTTTAATGAGTTAAGTAATTTTTACAAAATAATGTGATGCTATGCACATATAATACAAAAAATATCGCATTTGAGGAAACACGATGAAAACATACAGGTTCTTTCAGCTTTCAAACATTTAGTATGAAAAACTATACAACACATTTACATATGACATGTGCAGAGTCGGATAAGACGCACATGCATACAGCTCATTATATATCTACCACAGAAATACTAATTACTAAAATTAAGAACTACAAGACATATATAAAAATTTCAGAAGAATCCTATACTCCTTTTTTAAAAAGATTAAATATACTTTGTTAAAAATTCTCTTTATTGGATTATCATCAAGGTTCTAAAAAATATGATATGCCAGAAAGGAGGAACATTGATAATCATAGAATACTGCAATTATATTTTATCATACTATGACAAAATTCATTGAGATTTTTAAAAATCTTTTCATCAACAATTAATTATTCAAAATGAAATGATTATTTATAAGGTATATTTTAAAAGATTCCCTTGTCAAGTTTACACAAGTAAAAACTAAGCAATATGTAATCAAAAACATAATTCAGTATATAATTTTTTTTTATCAAATTATGATAGATTTACAAAAAATATTCATATAATCAATAATTTGCTTTAAATTAGCATTTTTTAAGAAGACAAATGTCATAGCTATCTTGTTTAAAAAATATTTAAGAATTGTTTGGAAATTTAGATTTATTTCTTACCTTTATTTAACAGTAAAAGACAAAGCAGTATAAATATAAAAAATTGACATGGCTGATGAATTGCTTTCTCCCCTAACAAGCATGTTAAGGAAAAAGTTGAATTTTATTAACAGGCGCATATATAATTTGGTGAAAAAAATTAGTTAACAAAATGAAACATTTAAATAACTACAATATCTTCAATAGACAAGCATTCTGAAACATCAGATATGAACCTTCTTCGATACACATTTTCAAATTTTACCACTTTAGGATTATCTTGATTCATTTGAAACCATTTTAGTAAAGAAACAGGCTCTTGTCTATTGGCAAGAAGCACATATTTCATTAGAGCTATTGCTGCAGAATCCTGGACGAAAATGTCATCTAGAGAAGAGAAAGAAAAAAATTAATAGTAAAAACAAAGAAATTGAAAAATAAGACACATAGAAATTATGAGATACATTTTTAAATAATAATAAGAATTAAAAATTATTGAATAATTTTTCACTTTTTTTAAATCTCTCACTTATTGAACACCTTATACACTACTAGCGAAAATTATAGAAATCTTAAGGGAAAGAAAAAGATTTTATGGCTTTTAACATCATTCTTTTTGGAGTAATACTATAAAATTTTATATGAACAGAAAAAGAAAATTTAATCCAGAATCTAATGCAATAACGTTTAAAAGTTTTTTTTTTTTTTTAAAAAATTAAAACAGCACTTAAAAAAAGAAATTTTGAAACATTGAGATAAAAAAAAACCCTCACCTTGTAAATTAATATTTACTTGGTAAACTATTACCCTAAATTATGCTCTCACACTGCCTTCCCATAGAAATAACCAAAGTTCTGAAATTGCCAAGATTAAATTATTGCTTCTATCAATTTCGTTTTGTTCAAGGGTTGCTTCGAGGATGATATCTAGTCTGCTCCATATATCATCAATGGATTAAGGTCTATTCTCAGATTAATCAAGCAGTGGAATATTATTATGCTAAAACCACTTTTTTCACACATCAGCGACATGACATGGAGCTGAATATAGTTAAAATATAAAGGATCCACCAAAAAGATCATGAGTGGAAGGCTTCAATTTATTTTCAAGTATTTTATTTACAGACAATTAAATAGGGACACCAACAAGGAAGTTTCAAATTCAAATAATGAAGAAAAAAAGATACACTATAAATACAGGGAGATATATCAAGCAATTTTTAATATTGTGTGTGACTGCTTCGTGCCACAACACATGCCATAACATGATCTGGTACTGAATTCAGTAAATGTCTAAAAATGTTCTAGGGCCCACAAATCTAGAACAGCCCTTTCCGAATTATTTATAGATTGGCACATCAACATTTAATATTTCAGCTGGTGCCAGATATGTTCAATAGGAGACATGTTCTGGTAGCCAACAAGCCACAGAAGAGCCTGCATCTAGAAGTACACGCAGATGTAGAATTTCATTCATGCACTGCTTTGCCGTTAATATCCTACATATTACCATCAGAGAGGAGTGGTTATCGTAACCTAAGGACTTTCCCTGTAGCAAAGGTAGAATTGTATCGGTCACCAAGGCTGATACAGTTCCTCCCTTGCTACAGGGCCACTACATCCATACAAGGTGATCATTTGTTTCCAAAACTAAGCAGTATTTATCACTCTACGCCAAATGTCACAATTTCATGGTATTCTACATTGTTCTGACTTGGAACCACTCTAGAAATAATTGCCAAAGTTCAGGTGTTAAAGGAGAACACATAAAGGGCACTGAGGCAGCAGATTTGATTCCACAATGTGTAAAAATGATTTATGGATAAAAAAAAAGAAACCCTTACAGTTGCTCGTGAAATGGAATGGATCAATGTGAGATCCTCAACCTCTTGGCAAAAGACCTTTTGACCATCTACCCTTGTCAATGTTCTAGACCCAGGGCATGGTTATTATCAAGTGTCCACTGTGCTCCCAACATTTTCTAATGGTATACTTAGAACAATTGATCTGGTAAGCAACATGGCAAGTAGACTATTCTGCCGTCTTCACCTCAAAGATGAGGCCCCACTTAAACTGGATATTCAAAAAACACTGAAAATTTCTTTATTGTCTACACGGCATTCTACTTTCTTAGCACTCTTTTTAGTGTCAATATGTGATCTTTTAAAGCTCATAGATCTTCCTTTTTGAACTAGTTCTTTTAGTGCTGTGCCACGGCAGCACGATTGGCCATGCTTATTCACGCCTAACTTTGATCATTTGCATACTGAACCTCATAATACTTATTTGTATAGTTTCGTGTTTGTAGCTTGCTTCTTTAACGATGCACTGATTTCATTGTAAGATAGCGTATTTTCCAGCATTTAAAGTCCGATTAAACATGAAAATTTTTACTTTTATTCAATTCCAGGACAAAACACAGGGGGTATAAAAGCAAATATTATGCAATCAGGATGTAAATTTTCCCCACTCCCCCTCTGTACATAGTTTGTGTCATCACTTCAATACAAGCTGGTTCAGGTTTCATCATTTCACAAACAAGATTGCCCTATTGTTTTATAAGTCCAGTTAAAATTTTTCCAACTTTTGATTGAGAGGTAAAAATGACTTTTTTTTATGGGGAATCCTGGCATTTAGATCAATTTCTTGCAGTTTGGGATGAATAGATTTCACACTTCAACACCTTGTTAAGCATTTGTCAGTTTTATTTTGTAGTGACTGAATCTCCTTGAGCTTTTTAAAAAATTTCAAATTACATCCTTTGATTATATTTTTACCAGTTCTAATTTTTTCATTATTCTAGACCTGTTTATTTAACACTACTATTTAAATTGCTTTCCAGATGAACTGTCAAGTCTTTGCACAATTTAATTAAATTACGTTATATAATCACACTAAATGAAAGAAAATCTTATGATACGTTCACTTACATACAGAACACACATATACAAAAAAATAACTAATTAGATTGCAATCACTTGAAACACTGATAAAACCCTACTATTGCATGCTTAGCTCATAACCTAAACAAAATGATAAATTATAGACTTTTTTATTTCTAATTATTTGCTTAGAACTTTTCCAAGAAATAAGATAACTAAAAAAATCCTTACTGTTTTACATTGTTGATTAGATTATTATAAATTGCAAGTATTACTTAAAAAAATGTCATTAGTCATCAAAACTCCCCAGACATACTTTTTTCAAAAGATTTTCATAAATTTGGTTACTAGTTTATTATTACTTATTCTACTAACATATATTACTCTGCATTTTGCTATTTTGAATGCAGTATATTTCACAAAATTAATTTAGGAAGTTCTATAAATTACTAAGAAATATTAACCATGCATCATTAATTAAAGCTTATAAAATAAATTAATGAGATAACAGTTCATAGACATCTTCCATGATGCTAAACATGACTTACTCATGTTCATTGGCTATTTTTTGCATTATGACTTACTCGTGATGCAAAAAATAGCCATCTCATGTATTCAAGAAAATTTAAAAATACTTTTTTCCAAATTCTGATATACTTTTCTCAAAATATCAACATAGCCTCCTTGATACACATTTTTTTTTATTTATTTGTATATGCTAGGTTTATGTTTGAAAATTTTCTTTCTAATCCAAAGAAGCCACCAACAATTTGATCCAAGATAATTTTTTTTTTAAAAAAATAATCTGATGTCCAAAATTGCACGACTCATTAAGTAATGCTGGTCTACAAGTTCCTAGATTGCGAAGTGATTCACTATCTCATGTCTTAGTAAATATGTTGAAAAATTGCTTATTGGAATAATAGAAGATGTATCTGAGTGGGTGTTTGTACACTACTGATTGATGGGCTATTTTCTTATTGACTGTTTAATATATAAGTGCTCAAAGTTTTCTTAAACTGCAAAAGAAATATGAGAGGAAGTTTTGGAGAAGGGATTTTTTCAAATCAGAATGCACCAGTTAAGCTTCATATTATTTTTAAGTTCGGGAAAAACTTAAAAAATGGCAGATGTCAACAGCATATTGTGTGTCATTCATCAGATGATGACATTTTAGTTTGAAAAGAGCTTAAAAATAGAAAATATGAAAGACATGTAGCATTTCCAGTAGGTAATTTTCCTAAACACTGACTTTGAAGATGATGCTTGATTTCTGGTAAAATAAATTAATCCTTATTTTGCTTGAAGTTGTACAAAGCACAGTGAGGGAGAATGAGGATCAAACAGTATTTATCTTGGTAAATATATATACAGTAACTTGGGTTGGAGGTGATTTGTTCTATATTTTGAATGTTTGCACTTTATACATTAGATAGGTATTCAAAGAATTTAATGTAGAGGTTTTTAAATGTGTTGTTTATAAATATAGGAATTTTAATTGCTTCTTGGACAATCAACGTTTATCATACATCAAGTAAGCAATAGAAATTATCGGACGGATAATGAAGATATAGAGAAATACCTAGTTTTAGAGTAATTCTGGAGTTTCAGCCTATTTAGATATAAAATTTATTTGTTGCAGTTTTCCTGCTTTTCAATTTGCAGGGCTTACTCCAAGTGTGTATAATGAAATGAGCTTTTCATTGAATATCCCACAAAGATTAATAGTAAACTGTAACAATGGATTTAAGTATTGAACATTTTGGGTAATTGAAAAAATTTCAGTTTTGTAATAAAGGGAAAATCTGGTAGCTAGCTAATTATTATTTTTAGATGTTTATTAAGAGAATAAGCTATTGATTTGGAGTTTGTGAAAGTTACAAGCATGCCTGATTACATGTTTCTGATAGTGAGAATATTAATGAACTTGTCATTGACATAAATGTTTTAATGTAATCAGTCTTAGAAGAGATCCTAGAGGTATTACAGCTTATGTGTACTGGGGGAAGGAAAAAGAAAATTGATTTTAGATGTACACCTTTGAAGCTCCTATTTTTGGGATAAAAGATTTGAAGTTTTGAGAGAGATGACAGTATATAGTCTGTAATAAGTTTGTATTTGAGATCATCTATCAAGATCTTATCAATGACTTTCAGTATATTTAAGAAGGCTTGCACTGGGACTCTGCATTGAAATCCTAAGTTTATAATTACAGTTAATCTCAGATGTGATTGGGTAGTTGCAAGTTGCTTAAAGAAGTTGTATTGGTGGACAATTAAGTCAAAGTTTATAGTTCATTTAAGATGATACATTCAGTGAGTTTACATAGAAGGAAATAGATATGTAGCATTCTGGGAAGTGAAAATTTAACTTTGGTTTTCAGGATGGGGTAAATAGTTATTTTCCAACCAGAGAAAGAGAAAGTAGGAGAATTTGAGTGTTTTGTTGATTAGAAGTGCAAGAAAAAGAACAAGTTTGGGTGAGAGTAGTTTTAGTATTTTGTTAGTAATTTTGCTTAATTAAGGTGCTACATTAAAATTAATTTTCTTTATACATTTTAATACTTCAGAAGGCACCTTTGGTTCAATAGTCAGTGATTAGAACATACTTACCTACTATTGAAGATAACAAAAAGTAAAATATTGCAAGAAAAATTCATAATAGAGATATTTTGATGAAAAAAAAATTAAATATAGAAAATTCTCCTTCAACATAGACAGAATTTATAAGAAAGTTAACACATACTTCAAGAAGCTAAATTTAAATGCGCATCCCTAAATTTAAAGAGTGACACACATTTTTAAAGAGGATTTTGGGGGGAAAAATTTGCTGAAAGCTTGGGTGTGTTTTATTTGCATTATTTACTTTTAGTTTTTCTCAAAATTTCTTAGGAAAAAAAAAAACACTGTGAAACAATTCACTTTTTAGCTTCATTTTTGTAAAAAATTATCATACATTCAAAAAGACAGTTGTAGCAAAAATATCCTTTACAGAATGTTTCACATTGAATGAGTATGTGCATTAACTTGAAATTAATAACTGTTCTTAAGTTTTGTTGGAAAATGCACACAATAAATGAATGTTGTTGTTTTTTTTTATAAAAATTCAATAAAGAGTGAAGCAACTAATATTATGCATTAATTATATTTATATTATCACATACATTCATAAGCTGCATTTAAAGAGTCAAATGTAGCTTTTTAAAGAAAATCTGGATTAATATCTTGTTCTAGCCTGGCCTCATATTGTTCTGAAAATCAACAGATTTTCTAGAGTTTTATATCATACCATAAACTTGAACTCATCTGTTCCCCCTATGGACTAGCATGCTTATTATTTCCTAAAACAGCATATAGATTCTCCATTTGCAAAGAACTGAGCTGTTTAATTTTTTTCAGTTAACATTAGATACTTCATTTTCATTGAGCATAGAAGGAAACAAATCAATATGATATTTTACTTTGTTAAATTTAGCAGAATCAATTTTTGATAGGTCTGATTACTCAGCACATACATACTTAGAAATGTTTAATCTTAAGAACATGTTTTAAAAAAGAGGACAGACTACATCTCCTCAACAGATGTAAACAGTTCTTTAGCCCTGATTACATCTTACTAGAAATCATCCTTGAAAAAGTTATTCAATTAGGAACAACTGTTATTCGTTTTGCATTTGTGACGGTTTACAAGGCAGAAAATATATTGACAAGCATAAGAAATGCACAACAAATATGACTAATAATATAACCAGCTATTTTCAACCTTTTTGGATAGATTTACATTATACAATTACATTTAATAACAGGAATGCATTTATTTTCCATCAAAGTAAAGAAGTAAAAAATTCAATCTTTATGAGTCTGGAAATATATTTTGCCTCTGTTTGACATAGAGGCAAACAAAACGATCAGTGAAAACAAATTGTTAGGCAAAGTGAAACATAAGTAAGCATATGCACTGTAAGTAATAAATTGTTTCAGAAAGTTGTTGATGCAGTATAAACATGTCAGGAAAAGATAGCTGTAATGCCAAATAGGATGCCCTACAAATAAGTGAAGAACCAGTCACTAACAAAACAGGATAAGTGGAAGGAAAGAGGAAAATAATCTTTTGAATTCCTTTGTACTTACTGATACCAAATTCCACAGCTTTTGTCAACTTATTTGCCTATCGCTGTGAGTATAAAGAAATAAAAATATGAGCTGTTGAGGAAAAATAATGGTGGTAACAGACTTAACGAAAATGAATGAAAATAAGTTATGTAGGCATAACACATCGATCAATAACTCCCGAGACTAACCCAGAGATGGCGCTCATAGTAAACCAGTAACCAGGTCTTTCTAGAGTACTAACCTTTGCTTGAAACGTGTCAAAATTTTAAGTCGATCGGACCAGGAAAAAGGTTTTTTGAAATGAAGTGAAAAAGGTTTTTTCCAAGTGGGTGCCGCGATTGCTTTCGATGGAACAAAAACAGCAACGAGTCGATGATTCAGAAAGCTGTTTATCGCTATTTACTCGCAACAAAAAAGATTTCTTGCTAAAAAAAAAAAGATTTGGAAAAGCGTTGGAACGATTGTATCACCCTAAAAGGTGATTAACTAAAGGTGTTATGTTGATGAATAAAAAAAAATTTTGCAAAAAAAATGTTGTTTTCAATGTTAGACTAGGGAGTTATTGATCAATGTGTTAAAAGCATAATGAAACATAAATTTTACATTCAAATCATAAAAGTTGGCAACAATGTTATCATAAAAACCATTAGTCATATTTTCTGTTAAGTTACTAATCTCAGAGATGGATGCTCACACATTTTCTCAGAAATTTTGTTCTAGTGTTGTGGCTGTAACTTCAATTTTCTAAGTGTTTGCGATTGCTGTACCCTGCAAAATAGTTTAAGGAGGGGACTAACTTCTTATTTTTGAATATTTTGTGATATTTTAAGTGGTTCAGGAAGTTATTTTGTTATTCCAGCTTTTTTGCATAAAATTACGTATCATGTTTCTTGGTTTATTTTTGGTTCTACTTGAAATAGCTTTTTCTGAAGGTATCATGGGTGATTTGATACAGTTTTCTAAGGTACTTTTAAATTCTGATGAGACTTTCAAGGATTGAAACTATGGTGATGAATTTTTAAATAAGTCGGGTTAAAATTATTTCTGTAGCTTCAACATATTGGAGTCAGGCTATTATGTAAAAGCAAACTTTTAATAAACATTGCTGTTCAATAGAAGCATGTCTGTGTATGATTCTGTAATTTCTATGAGAGATATTCTTTGCTATATTTAGTTTCTTACATGGACTTTGATGACTCTAGTATTAGAAAGATATTGCAGCTGTGCTTCTCTATGAGATCTCACAGTTTTATGATGCAAGCTAATGATTTACATAGTGCCTGGAGCACAAACAGAAGCCAAAAAAATTATATCTTGACATTTATGGCATTAACAGAATCCCATTTAAGACTTTATCTAAGGCATACGATTTATTTATGCCTTTAATTTTTGGTAGGTGAGTTATAGCAGACCCAGCATCTTGATTAACAGATTTTCTATCATTTTTAATAAATCTATTGCTTTGCCAAAACCGAAATTGTTCTACTGCTTTTGTATGATATTGATTTTGGTTTAAGTGGGTACTTAAAGATTCCAACTGTGTAGTGGTCTCCCAATATGGCTGAGAACATGGCATATGATTTATTTTATTATCTAGTGTGCCTTTGAGTAAATGTTCACCCTGATAAAATATGAATGTAGCAGTATACTTTTATTTTCAGCATCACTACCAATAAGAGACTTTGGAGAATTAAGATATCTCCTGTAAGAAAGAGAGCTTGCTTTCAGTTGATACAGGTAGAGAGGGAGCTCTACCCTCCACTCTCTTAACCCTTTTGTGGGCGGTGGATAACATGTCTAGCCAAATAATACTGAATTTTTTCCCAAGTGGGCAGTGGGTAGATTTTTAACATGTGTTAATTGAAACAGACAAAAAAATCAATACAGATGGCAGCACAACATCTATTTATCATATAATGTCCTCTGATAGAATGCTGAATTTGGTCTTTCAATGCCAAAATCATACAAGTTGTATTTTAATTACTTTAAATAAAATTTCTGATTTGTACAAAACATTTTGACATGTCAAATGTATATGTGCTTTTCACCTGAGTATATCTAAACAAATGCACAAGCAAAACAATTGATTTTTATTAGGTTTCTGGAACACTTTTAGAGGTGGCTAGAGGGTCTAGTCACCATCCACTTGGAGCATATAACACTGGCCTTGGATGTATCATTCTTCCTCTTTTCGAGAGCACACTCAGTACCATGTAAGGCTTTTGATTAGAAAGGTATACATAAACATGTGACAAGATGTGTTAGACATGACAGGAGGCAAGATGGGTTCCAATAAAAGACATTCATGAGATTGACAGGAAAAGTTACAAATGGTGGCATAGATTATTTTTTCACTTTCTAGATGTCTCAGTTGTAAATGCATACATCCTTTACAATATGCTTCCAAATAAATGCGGTGATTTCAAAACTATGACAAATTTTATACGAGAAGTAATTTCTGGTCTGTTATTGATGGGTTCTAAAAAAGATATGGTATAAGTTCAAAATCTATTCCTGTAAAAAAGAGCAAGCCATATGTTCCCGTAGATGAGTGCACAGAAAATGTAAAGCATATTACAGTGAAAACAGAAGGTGATCTATACAGAAGATTTCTCTCTGCAGCACATGAAAAGATGTCATGTGTCAGGTGTGTCATCAAGGCTGTGTCAGACCTCCAATGTACCTTCAATCAGTTGGTCTAATTGCTTTGAAAAGTTCCACAGTAAAGTCGGCAAAATTCATTAATTACCATATTTATTTCCGCTGTAAAATTAACTACTACCCCAAAATGGCGATGGACATTATCTTATAATATATCGATAATTTCAATATATCTTTTAGCAAATAAAGTGATAAAAGTACACATTGTGCATCAATTTTACACTTAATTACTTTATTATTGTTATATAAAAATTTCTTTAAAATTGTTACATGCACCCATATTAATTTTTCATAAAAAATTGTGTGATATAGTTTATAAAATTTGTCATAATAGGTAACCTAAATGCCTTAAGTGCACGGTGGCTAGAACATCTAGCCACCCCGAAGAAAAACACTCCCAATCTGAAAATTTTTTATGACCAAATAATGTTTACAGAGGATGGCGAGATTATTTTCATCACGTATTTTATCATTAATATGCTAATTTTTGCTGCTGTCATGGAATTATTGGAATGAAATTGAATTGTCTCTTCCCTTATACACTCTTCTATTTTTTGGCGCCCCCCCGAGAGAGGGAGGAAAAAAAAGGTTTGCCAGGGAGCCTTGGGTTTTTGATGTTCATATTTAACTAGAGAAGGTAAGTCCCTTAGAACATTTAATTTTTTTTAAAAACTAATTTTGATAGTAGTTAGTTTTAGTATATTTATAATTCTTTTACTGATTTTATACAAAATAGGTAAAAGAAAGATATCACCATCTTCATTATTGCATTTCTTGAGGGAATGGGAGGTAGAGGCATTCCAAGTCGGAGCAGGTAGGAAGTGAACTATTTTCATTCTAAGCAGTTTTTAGTTTCAAAAAGTTTCCTGGAAGATAACTACTCTTTATCTATATAGCTCTTACTTGTCTTCAGACCATATCTTTTTCAAGTAAGCTTAAAATGATCATGTGCCTGTCATACATTTTTGTTAAGAAACACATTTTATTTTGCTCACAATTAGTTGTATCTATTTGCTAATTCCATATCTGATAGATAACTGGTTGTGAGCTGGTATCTAAGTTAATTTCAACACCCACTTCTGATCAGCCCATTCATGAATTAAAGAGTAAAATGTCAACAGTAAAGAGGAAAACCCCTTGAAAAGATAGCACTAAAAAGTGCTATAAAGGTCATAAAGGAAAATGTGGAGAACATGCAAATGACAAAGTGAGGTCTCTACAGAACCTCGTATTCTAATCAGCTTGTGACATTCTACAATCAGTGTGGCAGGTAATATTCATATGCCCATTTATAAATTTATTGGTCTCTGAATAATTGCAAGAACACATCCATCGTATTTTTTTGATGAAAATATAATTAATTAACAAGGATTTACATTTTCTTATTTTTTTTGTAAACACAAAAGTTTTAGACAGAATTCTATGCTGCCAGGTATCGTATCTATTATTATTATGTGCTTGCATATTTTCAAGTACTATCTCAATAATGTATTTAAAATGATTTTGCCATATGCACAATTTTTAAATATAGTTATAACACATAAGTACTATTTAGAAGTATAAATTTAGTTGATAGCATATCAGAAATACTTTGATGACTATGAACATGTAAAACAGCAGTAACCTCTTGTAGTTGTTTTATATTCAATGAAAAAGTCTTTAATATAAGCAGGAAAACTTAAATTCCCTCCCCCCTGAAAAAAAAAACATACCTTTGTTAAATGTTTTCTTTTCAAAAAATCCAATCAGCACCTTTTCTGGAAGATATACTGGGCACAGTCGAATAACATCAACTAAATTTGGGTGGAAAAAATAATCAGAACAATTTTTTAAATAAAATATTCTTCATTTTTATCTTTAACCTTTTGAGGACGGCTGGCCGATCTATAGGCCAAAAGGAACATAGCCTTAAAAGACAGCGCTGACAGATGTAGCGGCCACGCAGTGCTTTCCCCTCTAAACAGCTTTCGAATCAACATGAGGCCCATTACAGCCCCAGAACATCATGTGCTTGACCGGTTTCTTTTGTATTCAGAAAGGGAGGGTGATAGAGTTTCCTCTTTCACCCTTATCTAAAAATCCCTCTTTTTCCTTTATACTCAAATTCTCATTTGCGGTGAGTGCATAGTTATATCAATATATGGTGAATTTAAATAGATTCTTGATTTGCAGGAGCTCATTTCCAGTTTAAATATTTTTTTTAAAATTTGTATTATATCCAAGAACAGTATTATAATTCTTGTATAGTTTTAGTGCACCTGAAATGTCATAGAATTTTGAAAAAGTATTTGTGAATTTTGTATATTTCCTTATTTTATGTGTTAAGAAAACTAATGAGATGAATAGCAACTTCCTTCAATAAATTTGAGTATTTCGTAATAGAAAATAATTAAATCATTGTTTTCAAAAAGTCCCACACTAATTAAAATCGTTATAGTACATTAAATATTTCCCAAACCTGTTCCTTTTGCTTCAATTAGATAATTTTTATTATTTTGATATGCTTACACTCGTATGCAGAACTATAAAAAAATCTGTAAAATCATTATACTAATACACATTTTTACCTTTTTTAAATAATTTTGCTTATAATACATAACTTTATTCACTTTTTGTAATAAATAAATTCTGTAACCTCAATTTTTATTGTATAAAAATTTCTAACCCTGAATAAAATTTATTTTGTTGTTAAAATATGAAATTATTGGATTAATATGTTGAACTTAAACAATATTTAACTATTTGGAAATAAATTTTTAATTTCTAATATGTGTTCCACTTTACTCATTATTCAAATAATAATATATATAAGTATTATTAAGAAATATATGTTACATAAAAATTTTATTTTCAAAGTTTATTCAAAAAAGTGTTATAACTTTAACTGGTGATTTTTTTTTTTATGATTTTTATTTTATTTTTTTCATACTAACGAATATAATTACATATTTTCATAATGAATGTTTTTTTCACTAATACATGTATTGCTATGTATTTTCCAGATTTAAAAATACCTCAGTTCTACATTTTTATTAACTTTTATACCTGTAAAACTACTTAAAATATATTTTTGGAGAATTTGGAGCAATTTTTGCATTCAGTTTTTGAGGAAAATTTGTGCATAATTACACAATATATTGCTGTACAGAAGTGTATTTTTACTGTTACCTTAAGTTATGCTTATTGAAAAACAACTTTTAAGAATTTTATATCGAAACATAAAAAAAAAAAAAAAAAAATTTTTTTTAAAAAAATTATTGTAAATTTGTTATAGATTTTTAAAACTATACATTGTAGTCTTTTGAATTTATAGAAGCAAGAAACTAACTTCGACATTTTTTATTAGGACAATTGATGTATAAAAGTTGAGTCTTCGAAACAAAAACTATTAATTCTGATATTTTTTCTTTCAAATTTATAGGAGACGAATATTACGAATTCTTTAGCAAAAGAAAAATTCCCCGATTTATACAAAACCCTTAGAAGCAAGAATTAAATTTTTGCTTTTGTTATATATTATACTTTAAAAGTTCTACAGTGTTGGATTTCCTGATTTTTCGAAATTTAAAAGAAGTTTTTCTTAAAAAAAATTATAATAAGTTTCTTTTATATTAATAATTACGAAAAATTTTGCAAAATGCTCTAAAATATATTTGAAAAATAAATACAATCAGAATCTAACAGATAGTTACATTGAAATAAAAAAAAAATGTGTTCGTTTTCTTTTTTTTTTTCTCGCCTATTTATTCATGAGTCACACTTTTTATGTACGACAGTACAAAAAAATGAATGTTCGGGTGCGCTCTAAGGCTATTGAACGTTTGAAACTCTGAATAGAGAATCAGATGGCTCTTGTAAATGAGCATGAAAAGTAAGTTGTAAAAGCTTTCATATCGACAAAGAATGCTTCTCCCTCTTAATTATTGTTGATTCTTTCAGGTTTTGGTCATTATTATCATATGCCGTTTTGGTGTAATAAAACCTAGAAATGCACATCTGCCTTCTTGTAAATCTTGAAGGTTGCTTTCATGTAGCCGGAAAACTATTCTTTCGTGGTTCTTCCTCATATTGCCGTAATAAAGCTTTAGAAAGTGCGTTTCCTTTTCTATTACATTGTCGGACATAGGATAAATAGAAACTATGCTGACCAACTTAAAAGAAGGCCTTCTACTTTGTGAACGTTATCAGGATAATGAAAATAACCGTTCAGAGAAGTGATATAGTGTTAGATTTTGAGAGATAATGTAAAAAGGACCCAGTCACTTAGGGGACTGTCCAAACGAAGTGGAGGGGAGGGAAAAAACGATATTTGAAGCTAAAATCTTCCTTCGTTTTGAAGAAAGTAAAGAAAATTGTTGTCAGCTATCTGTAAACCGACTGAGGAGTCTGTGCGTTGAGAAGGAAACGTTTTTGTAATTATTTTGAATGTTGATTGAAAGAGTTGGCTTCGTAGGAATGTATTGGCTTCGGCTCTATCATATGCACAAAATCACACACAAAAATCAGTTCATTATCACTCAAAAATCAGAGCAGTAATCTTAGAATTCAAGCAATATTATGCAATTCTTTTGAAATTTTAAATAAAAAGTAAGGATTATCCAAATATTAAGAATATAACTTTTTGTACGAAAAGTGAAAAAAAAGGTAAGAAGCTCCAGTATGTTGTCATTACTTGCAAAAGAAACAATTAAGTACAAATAAGAATCATATATTCCTTTTATATAAACAAGATTACCGAGATACGTGAAGCTCCTCGGCAACTTAAAAATGTTTGCAGTCATAATATTTTGTCTTCGATATCAGCTTATTGTTTGCATTTTACTACAAGTATTCTAAAAATTCAAAGCATTTCCTCTTTTTTACTATTGAAAACATTTATTACTGTTGGAAAAAATATAATTTTAAATTTTTTATGCGCATTTAAAGAATATATTTTTAGGAACACGTAGGTAAACTCACAAATTATTAATATTTCATTTACAAGTAACATAAGGGACAAAGTAATAAGACGGACCTCGCAATTTAAATGGCAATCAAGTAACGAGAATGATAGCCGAGCTAGAGCGTCCACTTCTAATTTCCACACCACGGTAACGTAAGGATTTTGATTTAATGCGTATCAGCTCAGCTACACGTTGGAACACCTAATCGTTACTTTTTTTCAATAAAAACATGTGGAGACTACAATGTGGCACAATTTAACAAAGGCCAACCTTTAAAGCCTTAGGATACTCACATTTTAGAGCATAATGCGAAACACCTTTTTTTAAAGGTTTTGCTTTTTATTCATCTCATTTATTTGCCACGGTGAATATTTTATCATAATTTTCAGCATATATAGTAAGAATTAGATCAAAGAAGAATAAAGTTTTAATTTTTGAAAAATGCTTGTTAATAAAATTTAGACTTAATCATAGGATTCATTCAGTATTATGAATTCTAATGTATCACAATATAATGGATTATGGAACAATAAAAAATGACAATTATACATCAAATCTATCATTCCTTCATGGAAGATATATAAGAAAATTCTTAAGAGGGTTTAAATTTTTAAGATTTTTCTGGCATGTTCTAAAAGAGAAAAACAATTATAAATTAAGTAATAATGAAGTTTCCAAAGAAGCATAGTTGATTTATGATGATATGTCTATTGTCATACAAATGCTGTGAATATTTATAAGAGCTTTTGAACTTACTTCATTATCGATTTGAGAAAGTCTGAAATTTACATTATAACATCAAGAGACAGGATCAGCAATTTTGCTTTTTATTTTATTTTGTATTACTGATTATAATTACATGCAATTTATGAAGAATCATATTATTTACTTCTTATTTCTAATTTGATTATTTTAAGTTTTAATACCAGGTGCATACCAAATTCCTCCATTTAAAAGAATTAAAAATAAATTTAAAATATTTTATATCTATTTTAATGAATTTACTGAAAATCGAAATATAAATAAATTTTACTTGAATAATATCAATTAAATTTGGTTTAGTTTATTGTGTGTACCTTTGTCTACAATGAAATAAGCGTTTCATTCTTTTTTATTGCAATGCTTTATATTATCATCATTGTTTTGTGCTATTTCTCTCAATGCTCTTAATAATATTGAAGAGGAAACCTAGGTGAAAAGCAACTTAAATTGTTAGGAAATAATTTTTTTTTTTAAAAAAAATAAAATAAATAAATTTTTCAAATTTTCTTGAACTGAAATCGTAATTACTACATTGAGTTCTCCAAGAAAATATGTTTCCCTAAGAAAGGGAGACTCTTTGTATTTAGGGACTTTCTAAGCCGCGAACATCCCCATTGACTGCGGACACCAGTAACTATCCTGCTTCTTTTGTACGCCTATGTATGGTACCATCAATCAGCGATAAAAAAAGGTGGAAGTAAACATCGCCTAAAGCGCCGTCTTTAAGGCCTTTTCCTCACAAAACCCGCCGTCTTCAAAAGGTTAATAAATGTGCAACAGCTATAAGATTTAATTAAAAAAAATTTTAAGATTAACTAAAGATTTACCAAGTAATATTTTCAATTAATCTACAGTTAGAATTTTTACAGAATTAAACTTTAAAACCTTAATTTCCAAGCTATAATATACCAATTACTACAAATCTCATAAACATTAAAGAATATGAAACTTTAAAATTGATTTGAACCTTAAAAAGCTTAGGAAAATCAGAGTGATCTAAACCACTATTTACCAATATGCTAACTTATTAAAGACAGGTAAATGTGATAAAAGTTTCACAGCAGTAAAAATGCTTTTTTAAATAAAATATTAGTATTTTCATACCAAATTTTGATTTATTAAGATAAACGATTTGATTAATTTTTTATTATTTGATTTATTTTGATAAACCCACAAGATAATATAAAATCCTACGAAAATTATATATATATATATATTCAGAGGACAAAAAATTCAGAATACTCTTCACTCAAACTTTTGACTCATCTGTGCAGCAAGTATGATGATGTAATAAAATGGATTTCCTGATAAAAAGTTTTGCCCTGGTCAGAAGCACCAGTTATTATTCCAATTCACTTGTTCTTCTGAAAAACAAGATATTTGAGTAACTGAAAGCAGCATGACTGTGGGTGCCAGATAGGATGATTTCAGTACCTCAAAACCTGGTATCTCAAGTCTTCAAAGAATAGCAGCTAACCCTAAAAAACTTCAAAAAGCAGAATAGCGGACGAAAATCACTTGTTAATGAAAGAGATCCCAGGTGGCTGACATACATTGATTGTAAAAACTTAGAAGGTGCAATGCAACAAATGGCAGTATAATGCAATTGAGGATCATCATAAAGCATATTTGTATTCTACAAGACAAGATCTAAAAACAAAATAGTTTTAATCAGAGGCAACCAACAACAGTTTCTTCGATTTCTCTACAAAACTGAAGAAAACAGAATTTATGATCTAGAAAGTGTCAAAGTTGATACTTGATAAGTGGAAGAAGGTTGTCCAGTTTGACAAGTCAATATTTCTTTTCCATAATGTTGATGGCAAGGTCCATGAGTGGAGCAAGCAGTACTAAGAAATGGGTCCAGAAGACACATGACAATTCTTCTAGCAGATGGCGGCAGAATAATCATGTACAGAACATTTTCTTGGGAATAATCATGAACTTAAGTTCCATTGGAGACATTTGTTAAAGCAAGTGCCTACTTGAACATTGCTGCTAACTATGTTTACTTAAATGAACATAGTGTTTCCTAATGATCATAGTTATTTTAAAAAGAACAATGCACACTTCTACTAGGCTAGAATGATCTAGATTGGTTTGAGAAACATGATTCAGAATTTCAACTGCTTCGAAAGTCCCCTCAGTTACCTGATCTCTTCCCAATTCAGCATTTATAGGATGATGCTAAAAGTTTGAAAACAGCCCCTTCTAATTTGAAGGAAATAAGAGATGCTATTCTGTTAGTATGGACTATGTTCCTCCTAAACAGATTCAGCAACTTGTAGTCTAGACCTAAAAGCATATAGGTTGTCATCAAAGCCAGTGGTGTCGCTCCCAATATAAGTGGTGAGTACTACAGTGTTCTTCACTTTTTTGGACATTGAGTATATATACCACATGAGACTATACAACACAGCACTTATACAATGTAGTATTAATATAATACAGTTTAGAAACTATAGCTATCTGATTATGATTGAGTTAAAAAATGAAATATAAATTTTTAAATCAATTCTTAACACTTTTTTTACCATGTAATTAAAAATCATTGTTGCAAAAGCAACTAAAATCTTTCATTACCATGTGTGAAACAGTAATTGCCTTTATTACTCTATTATATTGTAAAAGATATAACATATAAATAATAATTTTAGTTCATTTATTTTTTATAGAAACTTTCTAGAAAATATTTACTGAATAATTAGACTCAAAACTTAAAAAAAAAATTTTTTTTTCAGGCATTGGATTAGATTTTTTTAAAGGGAGAGTGGGGGAGTTCTAAACTTGGGAACATTCTTTTTGAGTTTTGCTTGTCAATAATCTAATAAATATTATTTTTTTCAAGTTTATATCTGAAAATGAAAATTAGATTATGAGATTCTGTAGCATTATTATTATTCTAATGAGTATTTTTATAAACTAAAGTGAAAATACTACAGAATATTGGTTTATATTCTGCCTTAAAATGAATCTCACTTTTTATATAATGCATGATATTTTTGGAGTTCAATTTTTATAACAGATTAGAGTTACTTGAAAATGGTATTTAAATAATATAGCTGTTTCACTGTTTCAATAATAGTTTTAAATTTGAATGATACATCCCATCTAAGCGAGTTCATTATTATTTACACAATTTTGGCTGAGACTCTACAAAAAGTTAGGCATTGGTTCTATAAAATTAGTACAAAAAGTCAAGTCCCACCATTGGATTCCCATTATAGCTTTCACTTCTGTTTCATTGTTAAAATTTTATTCATTCTGAAGAAACAAAACATGCAAACTTTTAAGGACCATTCAAATAGCTTTTTACTCAAAAAAGGAATAGAAGAAGCTTATCCAAATATTAAAAAATAGTGAAATTTTTTCTTTATAATAATTTTAAAAATAGCTTCTCATTAGATTCATTTAAGAACATCTAGTCCATCAATGTCTCCAATTTTCACTCATATAATAATAAAAAACATGAATTTTATACATAAATTTTTTTATTTAATAATTGTTTACATTATTGACACACTATACTTTTAAGCAAATCAACAATGCTTTAAAAATTAGAGGAAATGATTATTTATCAATCTTATGTTTTTTAAAATAAATATTTCAAACATTAAATAATTCATATCATAAAAGTAAAAAAAATCATATATAAACATTGTTTATATCTTACATAAAGAGTAATGATTATAACTGCTTACCATAAAGGTCACAGTAAAGGTCCAATGCTTCTTCATTCAATTTTTGACTAGAAAATCTTTGCAAATTAAGCATGATATAGTCATCAAATACATGCTTTTTAACCCAAACCCAATCTTCACGTGCAGAAAAAATCACTAAAGATGAAGTAAGCTTCCATATGTTATCAAATGAATCTAGAAATGAAAATTGCAAAATGTATATGAATAACAATTTATAAATACGAAGCAAATTTAATTTCCCCTTCTTCTTCTTCTTTTTTTTTTTTTTTTTATAAAAGCAAATATTTTTATACAGTTTTTTAACACATTTATAAAAATTAAAAATAAATACAAATAAAAGAGATAGACTCAACAAAAACAACATAACAAACAAGATGCATTTAAAAGAAGCCTGGATCAAAACCAAGTAAATTTGCAAACTTAACATTATTTTTGTATCTTAATTTGAATAATATTATGTAACAGTTCAGTAATGGATTATTATAGGCAATCTTAGACAATTCTGATCAATGATCAGAATTATTTGGCCTTTCATTCTCCAAAATTCTATTAAAACTTAAATTTACCATACATTAAAAACAAAAATACCATTTGACATGCTGATCAAAATAATTTTTTACATATTTTTCTGTGCTTTTTCTTTAGTTTTTTTTGATACTATGGGAAAATTTGCAAAGAAGCAAAATGTGAACTTATGAAGTGAAAAAAAAAGTTACCCCTTTTATAAATAAATCTTGTATTAATTTTTGAAATAAAATCAAATGATAATTGTCATCATAATCAAGAACAAAAGATATTGATATATTGAAAAGTTTCTTCAAAAAGAAGTGGGGTATTAAAAAAGCAAGTAATAAAATAATTGGGAAACATGAAATATAAAAATTAACACAAAGGTTCTTTCAAATTCCAATTTCTTTGTTAGATTAAAACTTGGGGGGGAAAACTACCATAACATTGATAATAAATACCAGATAAAAGTAAATTTAAGTGTACATACTTTCTAAACATTTTAAAAGTATCCTTTCCATTAAAAATTCTATTGCTTTCTTTACATCTGGTATACTTTGAACAGTAAAGTAATCAGACAAAAATTTCAAGCTACATTCCCTGTTAATTCGATTCAATTTCTTAGTATAATTTTTTGTTCCAAATGCAATAGCACCTAAAAATGCCATCTCTTCGTCTGGGGGAGAAAAAAAATCTCATAAATACAATGAAGTTAAATTTCATAATATTTAACAAAATATATATATATATATCACAACAGATGAATATGTTATAATAGTTATAAATGTATCACTTTAAACATTAAAAAATGTCTTGAAATACAATAAGAAAAAATAAATGAAAATAATAATAATAAAATCATTGAAAAGTTAATTGTTTAATATGAAAATTTAAACAATAAGAAGCCTTATCTAAAAATAATTCTACGTTCTTATCAAATAAATATAAACCTTTTAAAAATTGCATTAATTTTTTTCCCCATCAGTAATTTGAATTAAGTACAACTTTCTAGATTGTTTTGAGAAATAAATTATTCACTAAATAATTATATGTGATCAAGTTTTATTTTGAAATGATTAGTTTGAAAGCTAAAAAAAAATCCAAACTCATACAAGATGCACAAAAAACTACAGAAGTTCTCATACAATATTTCGCAGCTTGAGGTAATGATTGATTTTATTAACATCACACTAGAAGCAACCACAAGGGATATTGGCAACGGACCTCGTAATTTTGAGCCTCTATCAAGTGACAGTGGTGACACCTGAGCTGGCACCTCCTTCTCCTAACTTCTAAACCATGCCAACTTGAAAATTTGGGTCTTGACAGATTTACTCAGCTTCAGGTAAACAAAATAATGAAACAACTTAAGACAGAAAAAGATTACGAAAGTTGCAATTAAATAATTCATAATGCTAGAAATTATCCTAGGTCCACAGTTGTCATAACTGAAATAGAATCAACATGACACCACCAATATTATTGATGATATTTCTCTCTAAGCAGTAGTGTAATTCAGAATATGAGGTATTATGACAAATTAAGAGAGAGAAATTAGAGGGACATAGAGCACTGTTGACTCAGATTCAATTCCCAGTGGTTTTGGCTTGGTAGCTGGTCATGAGTCAAATCAGCCCTTCATCCTTCCAGGGTTGATAAATAAGTACTAAGTTCGCTTGGGAAATTAACCAGGGGTGCAGCATTGGGCTGGCCACTTGGTCTTGAGACTAGCTAATAATTAGAGCACCAGGCCCAAAGGAGATGGGCATTGACTGATGGACTTCTTAGTCTGGCAAACTTTAACTACATATGACTCTATTTCATTTACAAAACTATATTAAAAAAAATTCCCAAAATTTCATATGATTTTTTCATTAATAAGAAACATAGGATTACTATAAACTTTTTGAATCTTTCGTTCTGAAATAGATAAGTAGTTATAGTCTCTACCCCACCCTGGATACATTTCAAGGGAACAGGGCTATTCTGGGTATAAATGAAAGCTTTTAATTCAAGATTAATTAAAAGAGAAATAGTCTTTCTTTGTTGTATTATTAATAATAAAGATTGAAATTTTCAAAGGGAAAGAAGAAGTTATTTTCTTCTTTCTCATTTTATCAATTTCAAAAAGTTTACCCAATACTTTTTACAGTCATTGCCCTAAAAAGAAATTCAAAAACTGATTTTTCATTGATGAATTTTAACAGGAAATAATATGTGTATTAGAAGTATTAAAAGGAGGACATTGGAACAATGTTATACATTTTTTACATTATAATTTTAATTTTTGCACAACTTATAATAATAATTATATATATAATAAAATAGAAGTTACTGTAAAGTGCATATATGATTTTATCTTTCTTTCTATATAAAAATTTGATTCAATCTTCAATTAGAATATTTCAATTAATATAACAAAACCTTAAAATTTAAAACAGAACCAAATGTAACTCTCCTTATTAGACATTCAATATTTCATGAAAAAAACCTTTTTAAACATTTATATAACTAGAGACACTAATGAGAAAATGAAATAAAATATCACTATATTGAGTCAAAGTTTAGCTTTTTTTTTTAACTGTTTTTTTTTAAATACATAAAAATTTCAAGAACTCTGATAATTATTGAAATCAATTTTAACATACAAATAAAAACCACATAAAAAAAATTTTTTAAATAATT
The DNA here is from genome assembly GCA_019974015.1 of Nephila pilipes. NCBI lineage: Eukaryota > Metazoa > Arthropoda > Arachnida > Araneae > Nephilidae > Nephila > Nephila pilipes. Next base: position 75,748 of record BMAW01014182.1, read on the forward strand.
ACCAGAGAAATTGTCTGATATCTCAAATGGTTCTTTCCAAACTCCAATAATCGATGCAACCAGGAAAGGTGAAAACAAATGTTTTGCTTTCAACAAATCACAACATAAATTCAAAGGTAACAGTTTATCACCATTGCATTTACATATCTCTGTAAGCACTCTACAGAAAGAAGCTAATCCATAAATATTGAACTTTTTCTTTGATAAAATTAGCTGATATGTTACATTTAATGTTTTCGGTATCAAATTATGCAAATAAGGTTTGGCCATTTTTTCAATTCTGAATAGAGTCATAACAATACAAATTTCTGCTAATGGGAGATTTTCACATTGTTTTTGATTTTCTGTAAATTTAAGTAAGTGATTTTTTCGAGTAAGGTGTAAATAATTTAAAACATGAAATATTATAGCTGTAACATCTGATGCATTTGCAGGATTAATTAAATAATTAGTTAGTGTACGAACATAGTTTTTGAAACACTCATCAGTACTATGAATATTTTCAATACCTCGAAGTATATCTTGAATAGGATTTGTAGATAAATTACCTTCACTTTTATTACCTTTTAAGTCTTTATTTATTTTTCTAAAACTTTCACTTTTCTTCATGAACTCCATGGATTTACGTTTTTTGGCATTCTTTGGAATTTTGTTACTATTATTCACAGATTTTGAAGTTTTGGATAATGAAGTAGATGTAGCATTGTCTTGAGAATTCACTACAGAACCAGTGCAGTCATCACTATCCAATATAGAGCAGATAGAAGATTTTTCATTAAATGAAATGTTTTTTCCATCACATATTTCCGACGAGTCTTTCACAGAAGTGTAATTGTCTGCAAGAAGATTAAAACACTCAAGTTTGCTTTTCATAAGTTCTATTGAAGATATTTCTTTTTCAACAGAATTATCAAAACATAACTCTTCCCCTTCATTAAGTGATTTATTAGTGGAAAAAGATTCCCCAATCTCTGAGACATTATTAATACTATTATTACTCTTCAATGGAGTTTCTAGGACATTCTCTATGTTCTTATCACATTTTTGCATTATTAATGTAGGTTTTTTTCTTGATGTTGAAGAAACTTTTTTTGAAGAGGTGCAGAATTTACGTTCTTCTGCTAAGTAAGTCTTGTTCCGTTTAGATGTAGTTTCCCCTAAGTCATTTAATGTCAGCTTCTCACTATTATATGGTAATAGTATTTTACTTTGATCATTCAACACATTATTTTGTTTTATAACTTTCTTTGAATGTTCTTCACTCTGGAGTATTTCTATAATTTCTTCATTACAATTTGAAGGACATTTGGTATTTTGTTTATCCACACATTTTTTAGTCTTAAGTTTGTGTTTCAACGATGACTGATTTTTAATAGCACTTAATTTGGTTTCCTTATTTACTTCAAGAGATAAATGCAAAGAATTTTTAAGGATTACTTCTTCAGCAGGCAGTAGTTTCTCCTCTATTACAGAAGATTTTAATTCAACCACAACATCTGATGAATTTGAATTGGCAGTTCTAGAATCAAGGGTATTCATTAAATAGTTTTTCTTTTTATGCTCTTTTCGAATTTTTGTAGAATTTACATTTACCAAATATTCAGTATTTATATCTTCACTAACAGTCAATATAGGACATTTAATATCCTCTAAAGTTTTATTACAATCTATATTTAGTTTCCCAACCTCCATTGTTGTAATGTCATCATTACCAGATTTTTTTATAAAGGTTCTGCTTTGGAATGTTCTTCCTCTAATTCTAACAGGAGCCACAAATTCGTTGCCAGTATTTTTAATTTTCTTTTTAAATGAATCGCTTGCATTCAATCGTATTTTTTTAGCAATAGATGGCTTTCTTTGAAGTTCAGAGTTGTTAAATTCATTAATATGTTTTTGGGGTTTGATTTCTTCCTTTGATGTGCTAAGTGAACATTTGTTTATTATGCGAGATTTAGTCCAGTTTGATGACATGGAAGGACCAGGTAGCAGAATAGTATTTCTTTTACTAGAAGAATTTCTTTTAGAGAGTTTATTACATATTTTTTCCAGTGGAATAGTTGTGCAAGGAGATTTTGGTATTTTCTCTTTAACTAGAAAAGTTTGTAGTTCCACTTCAGAAGATAGTTCAAGAGACTCCACCAGTGAATTTTTGACACATGTTCCAGAATGTACACTTTTATTAGAATCATCATTAAGTTTATAATGCAATTTTTTTCCTAAAGTCTCTTCTGGAACAATAAAGTTTGAGTACTCAGGCTCTTTATTTTTAATTGAAGATACTTTTAATTCATCTTTCTCAGATGGTTCTACAGATTCTTTTAAATCTGCTAACTTCAAATTAGATGTATTTTGATCAGAATCTTTAAGGATTGATATTTTTCCAACTCGTTCTATTACATTCCTACCAGTATGTTCAACCGAAATTTTTTTAATGAAAGAATCCTTTTCAGGTTCAGAAATACAATGTGGTTCATGTATATTCTGATTAAAATTCTGTAAAATATTTGAATTACCTCTAGAGTTATCTTTACTTGAAATTAAATTTTTTTTTTTTGAATTTTTTACATTAATAGTGAGATCAATGTCCTTTGAAACAGCATTTGAATCAATATCTAGGTTATCCTTATTTGCCTGAGATGGAGTTTGTTTATCAAAAGGAAAGTGATCTGAAATATTATTACTGTTAGACTCTGATACAGAGCTTTCTTTTATTTCCGCACATAAATTGCGATTAGATATTTTTTGTTTTTTGCTAATTGAAGGTCCAATACTGTTTGAATTATCTTCATTGATCTCTCTATTTAATTTCAATTCATCTTGCAACTCAGATAATAATGAATAAGAATCATTAAATAAGTTTACAGTATTTTCAGAAACATTGGATTCAAGTGAATCATATTTACAAGACATTTTCCTCTTATTCAGATTCAATGTACTATTGACACATTCAGATTCATTAAAATTTAACTTTAAACTTATATCTTCAGAGCATTTTAAAGATAATGGATTACATTTTCTAGATACTTTTCTCAGTAAAACTTTAGTATCAGAGAGGCTTTTCACATTATTTATTATAGAAGAACAAACATTTACAGTGGAAACAGATGATACAGAATCAGTACAAACTGGTAAAGCTTTTGAAGTAAGTAAAGTTTTATCTTTGTTTTCAGACTTTGAGGCAGAACATCTACTCTTGATTGAATGATCCACAACAGAAGCAATCTTTACAACATTATCCTGTTCAGCATCATTCAAATTATGTGATTGAGAAATGCTAGAAACAGACAAATGCGAATTTTTTGAATTTATTTCTGAATTACTTTCCTTTTTGCTATTGTTTGCCAGTTTTTTAAACTGAAAATCTTGACAATCATTTGGGTTTATGTAAAAGTGTTGGCTGTTCAAAGATTCCCAACTTCCATATTTTGAAACGGAACATAAATTTTTGTTTTCAAGATTGAAAGAATCATCATCACTTAAATTAAAATTTGTTTCACTTAATGTGTTATGATAATCCTTTCCTAAACCAGTGCAAACACCATTATGCGAATAAATAGGCAAGTTTCTTCCCCGAAACATTTCATTATTATTTGTAAGTTTTTCAGGAGAATAAATTGTTATGTTAGAGAAATTAAAATCAAGCTTTTTTGAAGAAAGAGATGACTTCAAACTGTCAGATGTATTTTCTTCATCAAAATCAGAACAAATATTTTTACTAGAAATACCAATATTTTTCTTATCAGAACTAATATGTCCAGTCTGCAAGATTTCTGTAATTTTCTCTAAGTCATTCGGTAAAGGCCTAGGATCTTTAATAAATTTTTCAATTCTAGGAGGAGTTGGAGGTAGTGGAGAAATAGAAATAGGAAGTTTATCTAAAGTATTTAGCATTTCTTTAAATTTTTTTAAAATATCATCATCAGAAAGATCAAGATCATCATCAGAAAAAACAAGATCATCATCGGAAATATTGAGGTCATTGTGAAGCAGACTGTAATTAGTATTGTCAGGACTCGATATTTCTTCACCATCATCTGAAATATTGAGGTCATTATGAAGTAGACTGCAATTAGTATTGACAGGAATCAAAATTTTTTTATCATCATCATCATCTGAAACATTGAGTTCATTATGAAGCAGATTACAATTAGTATCGTCAGGACTTGATATTTTTTCATTTATATCATCTGAGATATCAAGGTCTTGAAGAAGATTATAAGGTTTTTTTTCTGGATCAGATGCTTTTTTTAAATCATCTAAAATATAAAAACCACTTTGAGTAACATCAGAGGTCTTTTCAAGATCAGGAACATTACACACATCATTATCAAATGTCATATCCATCTTCTTATGCATGTCATTTGATACATTTTTTCCTTTATTTCCCTTGTGAATTTCTTTTTCACAACTAAATTCTTGTTGCTTGGTATCACACATCATTGAATCTTTTTTAAAAGGCCCCATATCTACAGATTTAGAATTATCCTCAACATCTTCATCAGATATATTAAATATTTTCAAAAGAGGCATGGATATATTTGGAATTTGAGTATTATTTTCACTAGCATTAATCATAGAACAAGATATATCTTTACTACATGACTTTATCTGTAGACAAAAGTCTGATTCATTTAATACAACTGAATTATTGGGAGTCAAAGGTCTTTCAATTATTTCTGATCTTTCCTTCCCAATAGTTTCAAAATCATGTGTTAGCAAATAAGTCACAGTTTCTGATTGTTTATCAAAATGAGGTTCTCTTTCTTTATCTGAATTTAAAGTATCTGGAGATGGGCAAGAGATTAAATTCTTTTCATATTTTTCAAGAGAAAGGGATGGTTTCAGCCTCTTTGAAAATGACTTTTTAGCCTTTGCTTGTTTAATAAGTGGATGCTTTAGAAGTTTATTTCGCAATGAATCAGCATGGATATCATCACTGCTTGTCACTTCATCTGTTGATAGCAATAGTGGTGAAGAGTAAACAGAAGTGATAATCAATTCTTCTTTAGTATAGGTATCTTTGACTTTTTCTATGCTTGTGGAAGTGTCAGGTAATTCAAAAGGTGTAGTTGGTAAGCCTTTCAAAATCTTGCAAATATTCTTTCCATCTTTAAAATAATAATAATAAATAAATAAAATTAAAGATTCCTTAAATTACCTAAATTAAAATTACATGTAAAGTCAAGAAAACATAAAACCAAAATTAATAAGCTCAAGATATTTCAACCTGAAAAGATCAAAAATGTTGAATAATTAATTTGCTGCTGTTCTGTATCTTTATTTTTCCTTGTAAAATCTTGAAATAATATTAACTTCTTAAGAAATTGCTCCCTAATAATTTTTTAGTTGTTATAAGTATATTTATCTGTATTTAATAAATTTCAAGATTAACAGGAAAGCAAAATGCCAAATTTACCGACAATTTTCTAAGTATAATGAACAAATAAAAGCAGTGCCATTTAAACTACTCAGTCGAAAATACTACTTTTGAAACAAAATTTACTTTTAAAATGTGGAATATATAATTTTATTTTGGCACACGAATACTTAATACAACATTAAATATTCCCAAATTCCCTCTTCAAAAGAAAGGATTTGACCTTTGTCTCTATACCTTTAATATTTATTCAACACGAAAAACTTCTTTACAAGTTAAGACTTCAAATTACAGCAAAGTATTCCTAAGTTCTCAATGAATTTTATAGGTTACTCTGCAACTAAAAACCTCATGCAGAAACAGGACAAAAATATTATCTTAAAAGTATAGTTAGAATAAAGACAAATTTATCAATGTCTGAGGAGATTTATCTATCCCATTTCTACTCAGTATATTTTACTACTACTATTAATTTTTACTTTTTCATAAGATTTCTAGTAATACTTCAAACTCTAAGCTCTCAATAGAGGTAAGAAAATGCTGATTTATTGTAAATATTGCATTTTTACACAATGCATACTTTTTCCTGTATAACATATTAAATTTTCATTTTAAGATACTTAAACACAAACTACAAGAAATTAAAATAACTGCATAGGAAAAGAAAATGCATCCGCTAAATCATATGATTTATAATTAAAAATGTTTTAAAAATTAATGCTATTTATAATAAATGATCATAGAGGAGGAAATATAGATAAATATTTTAGCTCCATTGTTTGGAAAAATATATCAAAGAAATTTTACCCTCATCCTCAACAATTTTCAGAGACAAATATTCATCTTCATATTCTCTCAAGATATTTTTTTTCTGTATTTCTGATAAAATTCCTGTAAAAAAAATATTTGAAGTAATATTAATTTAATGGAAAAATCTTTTATACCAATCTTAATAAAACCTTACATAAAAAAAAAAAAGTAATGCTTTGATACATAAAATATATTCAAAAACAATATAAGCATAATTATTGCATATGGATATATATGTGCAGGATGTTTCGAAACTTATAGGCAAAAATTTAAGGGGTGATAGAAAACATCTAAACAAGACATTTTGAACTTACGATGCATAGGTGTAGAGCAAGCAGTAAATTACTACATGGTGCAGTAATGGAAAGCATAAGTTTTCTTACACATCGTCAATTTTACTGCGGATTTCAAGAGGCATGATGATGTACAGT
>BMAW01014182.1:82722-93932 GCA_019974015.1 Nephila pilipes
AGTAAACATATGAATCATGCTTATCTGTCTAAAGACCGACACAACAACTCGAATTAATGATCTCCATTTTAATTTATCATTTATCTATTTCTGCTTCACTTTTGAATTGTACCATATATATATATAAATTTAAATACATATATTTACTGATGTAAAATAAATAGTACTAGAGTGATAGTTTTATTATCCTATAGCATATTTGATTACTTAAATTTATTCAGAACAAATTAGTAATGATTACCTACCAGTTCTTCCTGATTTTTCACTAATATCAATTAGCATATCCTATAACAAAAAGTAAAGTATAAATACTATTAACATTTTAAAAAGCACAAAAAAAACCCCACGTAAATGAAATATTTCCATGAAATTATTTTACCCATAAGTTTTTAATATGACATTCCATTCTTTTTAACATATTGTCTTTTTCTGTTATTTGAGCTCGATAAGAAACAGCATTTTCTAATAGATAGAAATAAAAATTCATTAATTACAAAATATTTAAAAAATAAGAGAAATTTTCAACATTAAATATTTAAAATAATAATTTTCCAAAGAACTCACTCTTTAATCTTTTGATATTTTTCATTTTTAATGACCTATAAAAATAGAGAATGAGATCCAATTAAACATATTAAAATAAATTTGTGCTTCTGAATATATGAAATAAAAATTTGAAGTATAACACGTGAAAGGTAAGAAAAAGATGACTTTAAAAATGTCACAATATTAAAAAAAAATACTTACAGCATTTCTTCTAATTCAGGGAATTTCTTATTTTCTAGTTCCTTTATTAATTTTATGCTTTTATATTGATTCACTTCAAACTACAATAAATAAATATAAAAGAAATTAAATCATCGCAAAAAGATTTATATGAAAATATTTACAATTACATTACAACTAAATATTAGCATATTTAACAAGAAATTAACCTATTGTATTCAATTTATTTCATTCAGAATTATCTAACAAATACCTTTTACACTTTATGATGTATATTCAAGAGTACTTACTAATACATAATATATTACTATCTTTTGTTCTACATGATACTTAATTTACATGGCTTCACTTCAACACAATTTTTTAAAATAAAACAAAATTTATTTTTCTTAATTTAATTTTTTATCATGCCTTTTATAAATTAGAAGTGTGAATATGTATAATATATGCACATCTTTCATTTGATAAGGTACCTATTTTACATGCCTTTGCTTTTACAATTTTTTACTGAAAACAAAATTTCATTTTATAAATTGAAAATATCATTTTTTAGTTTATTCACTTTTGGATGATATAAATTCAAAGAAAGCAGAATGAGACATTTTGGATGTATACAAATATTTGTATGATATAGTTTAATGAAAACATAATTTCATTAAAAAAATATATCATACAAATATTTGTATATATCCAAAATGTTCAATTTTGCTTTCTTTAAATTTATTCCATCCAAAAGTAAATAAACTGTGATTACTGAAGTGAAAAAAATAGAATTTTTATTATTTTAATCAAACATTGTTAACTTATTTATGATTTTTTTAATTTTTACTAATCCCGCCCCTTTTTTATGCTTATAATGTGTTTATATTTTCATTTTCAAAATAGACTGAAAAATATGAGCATTTAAGTATCTTTAAAAATTAATCTCATTTCTTTTCACATAATTCTTGTTTTATTTTACATGGTTGCAGTTGTAAATTTTTTTGAAGAACATATATGCAGCGTAAAGGAATTGGTTTATTTTAAATTTAACCTTTATACATTAATTTCTTTTCCACAACCTTAAGTATTTATGTGTTACAGAGGCCATGAAGAAAGTGATTATGATGAAAATGCCAATCTGAGCCTTACACTTAATTCATAATTACAGTGAGTTTTCAATATGAGTAACATCCAAAAAGTTAGATTTTAATAGTTTTATAATAAAAAGAATTCTTGAGTTAATAAACATAATTGTGCTTTAATGTGTTTTTTTATTAAAATTCACCAAAATGCTATTATCCCTTTTTAATGTAACGATTTGAATATGGGCATTTTTAAAAACTTTTCAAAGGATTTGTTATACTAGTTTTGAAATAACAAATTTAAACAAAAAGGAACAAATTCTATCTAATGTTTTAAACTTGATACTTGTTCTAAATTTGATGACATTTTTTCCGGTTTTTTTAGTTTGTATAAATTTCTAGTCCTTCAGAATGTAAAAAAATGAATCTGTTTTTATTATAGTCAGTAAACAAACAGGCAACATGTGTAATATATTTCCAAATCCATTTTAATTGTCAACCAGTATGTTTTAATTTTTTGCAAGATTACTATAATGATTAAATACTCAAACAAATTTTAAAATTTGCTATGTTTAAAAGAAATGGTAACCATTAAATTTTGTATTTGATAGATACAGCATACTATAAGATTAAACAAAAATTTCAAAAATAAAGTAATCACGAACAAATACCTTTACATATTTTTTTTTTAATGTAAATAATTATTCTTCCATTTTTGCTTAATAAAAGAAATGTAAGCCAAGAGATATTCTATACATTTATATTTTATAAACATAATCACAGCTTCCATTATTAAACACATAACATTATCTCATTAAAAAATAGGAAAATACAAACAATATTTGAAAAAAATGAAAATATATTGAAATTATGTGTTGATGTAATATCGATATAGAACTGCATTTTTTACTAATCAAGACCCTGTTAGTGCTTAAGAATTTGAATTTTTTTATTTTTATTTTCAACATTGAATTACAGCAGTAAATTTCACTAAATTTCTTTAAAAACATTTTGAAAATTCAAATTTTCATTAAATAATCAGTTTATAAGAAATATGACACAATATACTGAAGGGCAAAATTTAAAATCAACAAAATACAAAAATTCTCTAGAGTGAGTATATATATATATGTCAATTACAAATTTTTCCTTTGCTTTAGTTCTCGCTTCTACAATAATTTTAATTATTTCAGATTTTTGTAATATTGCTAAAATATTATGTTAATTATGTGTATTTATGTATATCACAGTAATTAGTTTTCAAACAGTAAAACTGATATTTTTACATAACAATTTGGCTTCTGGTTTTGGACACTCAGGCACATTTTTTTCACAAAAAACAAAATACATGCAAAAGTAACACAACAGTAGTTACTCCCTTCCCTATATTTTATAAATAATTAAATGTCAGTATAACCACAACACACAATATTAATATAAAGTCGATATGCTTAATACTATTCCATTTAAATAAATCTAAAAATGGTAATTAATGAAGGAGTAGTTGAAAACAAATAAGATTATTATAATCAAGTGATTGTAAATAATAAATTTGAATATTAATTATATTTAATCAAATAATGATTTTTACTAATTTGTTAAGGAGTTTCAACAGTCTAAAAATGCCAATTAATTTGCCTTAAATAATTAAAACTAAAATATTATTCCATAGATAACTCATGGCATTAGTTATCAGTTTTGCATATATTTTCTCCTTTTCCTAATATTTTTTTTAATATTATTATCATGCTAATGAATTTAAATTATATATGTTTATAAATGATTGTTATAAGATATTTAACAAAAACAACAAAATTCTTGAAATTTATAAAAGTTATTATGACAGACTCATATAACTAATAGCATTTCAAAACTAATTTAGTATACCTACTGTGACCAGATGTTAAACAGGAATAGATCGGAGGAAGTGCAATACCGATCTAGCATCTATATCTTGATTTCAATCTAGAAAACCTAAAGAAATATGTCACTTACAATTTCTTACAATTATAATTTCTGCAGTCTAAATTTTAATTAACTCATAAGTACCTTTTCAAGCATGTCTACTTTTTAAGTTTTTTTACTTTAATTCAAAAACATGCTTAAAATTTAAATATTTATTTAAAGATTTACTTTAATTCAAAAACATGCTTAAAATTTAAATATTTATTTAAAGATTTACTTTTATTATTCATAAAACCACTCAAGAAAAAAATTATTTAATCATATCATTTTAATTTTATTGATATAAAATAGATTATTAGCAAAGTATCTATTAATTTTGATAAAGAAGATGAAATCTAAATTAGAATTAACTTTCTAAATTTCTATACCAAGTTATAAGAGGCTCACTTACAGAAGAGCAAATAGTACCCTTTCTTTCTTGATCTTGAACAAACCCAAGTAATTAAACAGTTTACAAAATAAATAACTCTACATAAAGCACATTGTAATGAAATATCCCCCCCCCCCCGAATCTTAATTCTATTTTTTAGCTTAAGTATTACTCAGAAAATTACACACTGTATCAAAACTAATTGATATTAAATGAATTATTAATTTGAAAATAATAAAATTTGAAGAGAAATTCAGAAATTACCTCTAGTTCTTGAATACGTAGTTTTAAGTTGGAGTTATCTGTTTCATTTTCTTCATTTTTTTTCTTTAACTGGTCCAATTCCTAAAAAAATTACAAATGAATTATAAGAAAAATTGAATTTTTTAATTATAATAAATAATGCTTGAAAAATGCAATATATGCCATATTTCTGGATATATAATTCATAAATATAATGCTATCGAATTTAATTAACTGATAAAAAATTACTAAAGCTAAAATTTAAAAATTGCATAGTAAAAATCATTTTCTCAGTATTACAATTGAACATAATAACATTTTATTTTACTTCTATTATAAAACTTTTAAGCAACTTAACTGATTATTGTACTTCTAGTAATTTCTAGTAATCAACCAGTTTTTGGTCAAATTTTATATAAAATTTGTTGGGTAGAAATATATGTATATATCCCAATCCAAATCAAAAGTACCAATTTTAAAAATTGAAATTCAAACATTAAATAGGTCAAATCTAGTTGTGGAAATAGAGAGGAAGGAGAGTATGAAACATAAATTTTCACTTTTTGTATACATTAGAAAAAGTAAAATTTGCCCCAAAAAATATAAACAAATTATATTACTTTTTTTACAAACAAGTCTCTACCATATTCTATGCAATACAAGTTTCTGAATGGTGTTGTTTTATTAACTGAAAATCCCTACATATTTTTACATTCCATTTCAATGAAAGGGATATTAATAAATTATTTAAAATAACTCATTTAAAAACTTTCATTGGAAAAATTTTGGACAAAATTAATGAAATTTTAACTAAAATATATATTTCATATTAAAAGTAAAAATACATACAAATAATATATTTACCACTTCTATACAAGTATATTTAAAAATAATAATTACTATACACACATATATATGTACGTACTGAATATATAACAATTTTAAATGAATCTATTATTATATAAATTGCCATTATTTTTAACTCCATTCATAATTATATAATTCTTAAGGCATAATAAATTAAAAAAAAAAAAAAATTACAGCAAGTCACTATTGAATTATGAATACATTGTTATACCAATTTTGCAAAATAAAATGAAGGTTCAGCATGCCTTTTTAAATTTATCATTACTAAAAATTATTATTCTAATAAAAAAAAAAGGACCATGCAAGAAAATAAAAATTATTATTCTAGTCAACAAGTAAATTCGGAAGTACATTAAAAAAGAATAAATTTTAAAATAACATAAAAAATACAGTTGAAATCTATGATATTAATACCTTGTATCAAATAATTAAATTACAATTTTGTTTATTGTTATCAAGTTTACAAAATAGAGATATGGATTTACCACTTTAATAGATAAGACATCTTTCATACTGACAGCTAACTTTTCTTCATAATTAGCAAGTTTACTAAAATATAAAAATAAATATAGGATAAAAACTTTAAAATACCTTTACCAGAAATGAAATAAAAATTATTATAATAAATATAAGATGAAATAATTAATACATGAAGTGATAAATTTATCATATTTAAAACTATGATAAATACAGAATTAAAAATAATTTCTTAACTCTCATACAAGGATATAACATGGAAATAATTGTGTAGCAGATCTATCCAATTAAAATCTAATAAATACCCATGACCTTTAACACATCTTCATTAAATCAAGTATTTTTATTAAATAAATTCTGACATATGAAAATTAAATCCTAGCATTACAAATGTAATATGTTCCCATTTTTTTTTAAAATAACAAACTTCAAATTTGAAAGAACACATGATGCATCCCATAAAATAACCCAATTCAATGAATGTATCAGAAACATGCATTAAAAAAACTTTTTTGACTTATGAAATATATATACATATTAACTTTTGATAAATAGATTATGTACTAATAAACATTAAGACTACTAATGTGTTTTTGTTTTTTTTCTTCTTTGAATTAATTTGGGTAAAAAGTAAATATCAAGAACAGCAGATTTTTTAAAAAGTTATGGAAATTATATTACATTTTGGAAATTTTATCACAACTTCAAACTACAAAATTGTTGATTTTACTTTATGAAACTACACTTGTAAAAATAAAGTCATGATTAGATACGCAGGTGTTTTAAAAAGTGCTTAAATTTGAAGACAAATTGCATCAAGATAAATTGTTGCTACCATTAATGCTGTCATCTGTAAAATGGAGCTGAAACTAATTTGACATTGATTCATAAGTTATTTTTGATTTGAAAGTCATTTGCTGCCAAATGCAAATTTGATTGCTGCCATGTCTGGATATCGATGCCATTTTGTGTCAAGTTATCAATGTCGGTGAGACCTAGATTCATCAATAAGAACCCAAAATCAAGCAAAAATCAAAATGCTGGACTGCTCCTGGTGAATCTTATCAAAAAAAAAAAAAGGTGAAGATGGTCTCATTAGCTGGAAAAGTTATGAGGAAGAATATTTTAGGTGCAAAAGATGTAGTTATCATGAATACAAGAAATTGAGACTTAGACAGTTGCCTAGTGAGTCATGATGCTCACTAAAAACAAACAATTTTTGATGCTACAAGCACCATCACTTGGAATTTCAAAGGACTAATTGAATGATCCTCATACAAAAAAAGGGGGGGGGAGAAGCAGGATACAAAAACTGAAATACAAGTTTCCTACTTCTAAAGAAAATTTAAATGTATTCTATTTCAAAAAAAAAAAAAAGTATAAATTTTTGGATATGAACATATATTTACGATAAACCTCGCCCCTGAAAGAAAAAAAAATTCTTGATATGTAAATTATTTTTGACAGATATAGTTTAGAACACATTATAAAATTAAAAAATATACCTAATTTGATTAATACACTTCTGATTTAAATCTTTATTGGTTTTCTTGAGATCTTCATTTTCTTTTGATAATTCATCAAACCGTAATAATTATTAAGAATTATATCTAACAATGCATTAATATTTTATACCTAGATAATCACAATTTAAATATTTTTAAATATTTGAAAATAAAAATTTATACCTGAATCTTAAATGATTATTAAAAAGTATAAAGGAAATAGAAGTTGATAAATTTAAAAATTATAACATTCCAAAAATTTAATCAGGCCCTTTTTAATTACAAAATATTGATACATTTAATAAATCACATACATCAATTCATAAGAAAGGTATAAAAATTATTAAAATATTTATAGTTAAGTTTGTAAGATATTATAAGCTATTCTGATCAATGCAACAATCATAGATATAATATGGTGATTCCTGTTATGTTTTAAGACAAGAAGGGGGGAAAACATTACAACAATAATATTAATTAAAAGTATGTACAGAAATTATTTAAACTTAATTGTGTTTTTATTGAAGTAAGTTTAAATTAAATATTCTATATTTAATAATTGAAAAGAAATAAAAAAATATACGACATACAGGTAAAATGATTATAATTAAAATAAACAAAAAGAAATATTTAAAGGATATAAGATCCACGTCCATTTCCTGAAGAAGCATGTCCTCTGAAACAGAATTATACATTTAAACTAAAAAAAAAAAAAAAAATGTAAACATTTCTAAAATACAATTAAACAACATAAAGAAATTAATCACAGTTTTATTGAATCAGGATCTGAAGATTAAATTGTGAAACTACTAACTCAAAAGTAATGCATTCTCTAAATGAATATATATTTCTTTCCTATGTTTCTTGTGTAGTGTACTAGTTTATAAATTTTTTCACAAATAACTGCATAATAAATAAGAACTTTAATTAATGGAAAATAATATAGAGGAATTTTTTCTCATATGGAGAATTTAATATCTTGCAAATTATTGTTTTGTTAGCAGCTATTTTTAAAACAATTGAATAAAGTGGTATACAGTCATTTTAATTTGGAAAATATAATGTATATTTTTGTACATTTTATAAAAGAGTAATAACAAATTATCACTATAAACACAATCTTGGAAGTACAATATTCCAAGCGTGAAGACTGGTAAATTAAAATTACGATTCATGATTTTACATTGCTTATTCTAATCAGATTTGTTTGTATTTTTTTCCACCCTATATCTCTTTCTGTAATAAAAGAATAGCTCACCAAATGTCTTTTGAGTACATCAATAAAATCACCTTTAAAACTGAATGTTTAATATAAATTTCCATGGAAAAAAGGTACTAACAAGACTAATTGAAATTGTTTGTAAAAAATACCAGAGAAATGGCTCATGTTTTATCAAAACCAGGGTGAAGTAATAGAACAAATGGGAAAAATCCTAAATTACACTTTATTTAACTAAATTATTATTAAGACAAAAAAAAAAAAAAAAAAAAAGCTTCAAGTAGTTTTTTCCCCTTTAGATCATGGACATTAATGTATGATACATCTAAATGAGCAGCATTCACTGCTCTTTTTTGTAAGGAGGAAGAAAATATGCTACAATTAGATTCAATTCTAAGGTAAAGAATATAACTTTACATATCTAAATAAAAATAAACTAGAATGGAAAAATCAGTACTGGTGAAACAACAGTAACTAAAAAAACTTGTAATAAAGATAACAAGAATTTTAAGGTTCAGAGCACTACACTGCTAAAAAAAAAAGTAATTGTATTAATTTTCCAGACAGATCTGACTTTTCTCATATTAAAGATGCATTATTAGTCAGTTATTTCATTATATCAAATTTTAAAAGGGTTGTTAAATTTAAATTGCATTTATGTTTTGAGTAAAAATCCTAATTGAAAAAAGCAAAAAATGAACTTGTATTTACAACCTGTTTTCTTTACCCTAACACTTAATGATTATTTTCTTCCTTCTTTTCTTCACCCTTTGAAATGCTAAAAGGTAAGCTTTATCTGATATGGAACTAATGGATAATATTGAAGTACGAATGAGCTAGGCAGAGAGTTTTATCAATGTTCAGATTAAAAAGAAGTATGAATAGATTAACTGTTTACCTTATTGGGAATATATGCATTGAACTCTCCCACTAGAATCCAAATGCAGTCCACTGGGTTTTTTTTTAAAAAAAAAATTATACCTCTAGTGGATATCTACACAAAATGAGATCCTTCCAAATTTGCTTCAATATGTCTCTTTATGCATGAAAAGGAAATCCCTCAGGAAAAGTCATATCTTTAAATGCCTTTTCACCAAAGCTTCTGTGTCAGACAGAGCAATAGCCGAAAATATTTTATTTAGCAAATTAATGAAATAGCAAAAAATTTTGCAAGAAAACTTTCAGAAGAGGCAATTTTTTCCGCTTAGTAATATGATACTTTAGGAGGTATAGTTTAAGGAAATGAAACAGGAAATGCTAGCAAAGTAGAGTGCTTGTCTTTGTAAGACAAAGTGGAATTTCTAAATTCAAAGGGCAGGAGCTTATTCAAAATACTATGGATGGAAAAGTATTGAGTTTTCTGCAATTCACTATGAATAAAAAAATATTTTTAAAATGCACTATTCAAATGTTTAAAACAGATAGATAACTCACAGTGAATTGTCATTAGTTGGAACCAATGTACTTTGCATCAAATTATTGATTTCTTGTTCGTAATCAGCCATCTGTAAAAAAAAAAAAAAAAAAAAAACAAAAAAAAAAAAAAAACCAATAATTTACACAGATATGATCCTGTTGAATGATTCAATGAATTATGAAACACAGCCCAAAAAGGTAGCGATACATAAGTAGATTTGCTATTAATATTTTTCTTCCTACAAGCTTAAATAAATGACACTTCATTTTACATTTCTACGATTTTAATGAATAAATAAGTGCTATTTAAGCAATACTCAGATTTTATTTAATTTATTCCAGGGCATTGAGCATTTTTTTTTAAAGTCATACTATAGTCTAAAAATATTTCCTTTTAATTTTAAATCAGACATATTGTGGGCACCAAAAAGGAGCAAAAAATTTCAAGTGTAATCCCTTTTATATTTTAGCAAACAGGTTGACAGATGCATAGCTCAGCACATTGAGATTTTCCAAACATCTACTGACATTATTTTGTACAAAACTTTGTGGTTAATAACTCAATTTAATAATAGAAGTCATAACTTCAGAGAATTTCAAATAGTTTTGCAGCATATCAGTTGTTTAACAGAGGTATTACCTTAATCTACGTTAGAGTGTTTCAGGATCAAAAGCTAAAATTATTACTTTGACTAAATTACAAACGACATATCATCTATTCAACTAAAATCAGTATGTTCATAACATAATAAATGAAACAGTAATTCATATGGGCAAACCACAGTGACTAATATACATAAATATGATGGGCAATTATACAAAATAAATGACACAGTAATTCATATGGGCAAACCACAATAAATAATATGCTTAAGTATGATTGGTATTTATATGTTATACTATTCTTGGTAAAGGTCAAATACTGTGAAGACTCTAATTTTGTGATCTTACATTACTAACAGAGATTAAATATGTTAGAGAACAAATATTATTGGAAAACCAGCAAAAATTACAAGCTGATCATTAACCCATTACTGACCAAGATAATAAAATCTTCATAATTTTCACAAATATTTTTATCAAGTACATTTAAAATACAGTGTCATTAAAAAACTACTCATACAATACAAACTCTTAAAATAAACAATGTCGCAAGACTGGAAGTACTGAATATTACCAACGGTTTTGAAAAAACAATTAGTTTAAAAAGTTGCATTTATGTAACTTTGGTTAGTAAAAGGTTATATATATACTGTCTTTCATTTTTTAAAAGTGTAATTATACGATATACTTTATATAACATTTAAATTCTTTAAATATTATAATTATGAAATTTTCTTTTAAATTCAAATTAAGTT
>BMAW01014183.1:0-22968 GCA_019974015.1 Nephila pilipes
AGCCTCGGGTTGTTTTCAGTGAGTTTTTTGCAACAAATTTTCTTTTTGCAGTCTGATCCAGACAATCAATGTGGAGTACACAGTTTAGGCATTTTTAATTAATTAGATATAATTAATGGTATATTTAAAATTTTATTTTTTGTAATAAAAAACCATTTTTCAACTTTATAATAATAAAAAGAACTTAAATTAAACAGTCAAAAAATTTCCATTTTAACTATTTTTGAAATATATGTCACAGTTATAGTTAAATATTTTCTGGAAAATGCTGTTAACAAATCCATTCATTTCCATTTGTTCCCGCTTTGGACTTTTATGTTAGTATCAGAAAGATTTTAAAAATCTTTTGATGTTTGAATTGCACGTAAATCTGAAAATGAATCAAAATTTATTTTTATTGAGTTCTTTAGCATCAAATGCATAATTTGCCGAAAATGAGTCTTAGTTAGTTTAATTGAATGCTTCTTAAGTATTTATTAAATTGTATGAAATACCTTTTGTTCAATTGGACCTGAAACACCAGTAAAATAATTTAAAAACTACAGTTTGTTGATATGAGTGAGTTATGGCGTACCAGCAGCCGCTACCAAAACGTAGCCGTCGTTCCGCGTCGCCTTACCTGTTCTTACCGCAAAAGCGGCTACGGTACGGCCAGAGCGGCGCAGCCAGCATGCAAAGGTTGCGTCATGCCATCATATTTGCAATTTTTTTTGCGCTTAAGCAGGCTTTAGTTTGTATCGTGAGTACTCTCACATAATTGCAATGGTTTTAATATTTCACCCTAAGCTATAGATTCCTAGTTGTTTATAACTTGAAACTTTTTTTGTCTTTAAATGAAATATGTTTGTTAAAGGAGGGGAGTTCAAAATTAGCTTCATGAGACTTATTCGTTAAACCATTTACACATCAGGGGTTTGCCATCTTTAGATGATATGAATCAATATCCTGAAGCATTTATTGCAGTTTACTGCCTTGTTAAATAGGGCTGATATACCTGAACAATCTAGCGATTATTTTTAACCCTTTTGTCAAACTCAATTCTACTTTTTTCCCACTTTTCTCACGCCCAGAATGCTGTTATGCCTCTTTTACTTAGTCTATCATTCAGCTCTTGTATCATTGAACTCCCTGTCACTACTCACTCACTGTCAAACCAATGGAATAACAACCATTTTAAAAAAAAAATTTAATCTTTAATCCACATTGTTTTTTAGTATACAGAGAGTTGCTTACTGGTTTGTTAATTTTAAAAAAAATTCTTTCTTACTTTTTATTATCTTCATATATATTTTTTTTATCTCTTTGTTTTAAATGACTTTTTCCCATTTAATTTGGAGCTATTTTTACTCATAACATTAATTAGTTTTATATTATACAATTGGTCTTGTCAACGTGTGGGGTGTTTTTCACCATTTCTTCTTTTTACTTTAGGGTTAAAAATTTTTTAGCTAGGTCAGCTTCTTTAATAGATTATTTTATATCACCATTATTTTGTTCTCTATCTCTTTTTATTTATTTGTCACGCATGATATCTTTACTGGTACTATTTTATATCACTTAATATGAGACAATATTTTGCTGTATTAACTATTCTTTTCATGTTATAAATTTCCTTGGAGTGGGGAAAATTATGCATATGCATATCTTACAGTTGTATCTGAGATTTGTTTTTGTTTAATTTTTGGCTAAGTGTTTTAAGATTGATAAATTATATAATTAATGTTTGTTGGATTTTTTAAAATCTATGTATTGAGTTTTCATTTTGCCTTCTTGCATATACGCATCAATTTGTCTTTTCAGAAGCTTTTTAAATGAAATAAAAATCAGCTGAGAGGTTTAGTTCTTACAGCCAATAACATTAATATCTGGTCTGGAATATAAATTAATATCTGGTCTGGAATATAAATGTAAGTGATTTACTTTTTTATTGATCATATGCATTCAAATATTTGTAAAAAAAAATTCATGTATTTTGTGGTTTATTTGTTTTTGTAAATAATTTTCCACAAATAATATGTAACATTTGAATCTTATTCCTGTTTTTCCTTATTGTAAAAATGATTATTAGTACATCTGTATTAAAAACTGATGTATTTATGTATGTATATATATCCCTTGCATTTTATTATTTTATTAAATTAATACCACTTTTGTACCATTAATAATTTACTCCTTTTATGTAAAGTAATGTTAGAAAATGGTATTCAGTATATCTTTATTAATAAAATATAATTATTAACACTGTGATTATTGGAATTTTATATTTTACATTGAATGGTAAACTAAATTTTAGTTTAACAGTGCGTTTCAAATTATAATAGCAGAATTTTTAAGCTTAGTATTAACTTTTAGATCAATGTAACTAAAACTGATTGATTTGCTAAGCAAAAGACTGAAAAGAAAGTACAATAAAATTTGTGGTTCTAAGACAGAATAAAAGAGTTATTAAATTTTGTAAAACAACACTACCTTCTAAAAAATGCAATTTTGGTCAGTTTAAATATAATCAATATTCTAAATTTTTGGCATTAGTACTATTATTTAGTCATTACTTATGAAAGATAATGCTACTGTATATGGAAAAACTTGGAATTAATATACTAAAAATTAGAATTGAAAGGGAATTGCTGCTTCATATTAAACATAGAAGAATATTTATGAGAACAAAATTCATATAGTATGGCATAATCAGTGAAGTCAACCAGAAAAGGGAGTATACCCTAATTTTTTAAATTCTTTTTATTTTAACTACATAGATATTTTTGTCTCATAAATAAAAAATAATACAATTAACACTAATTTTAAAATACCGTGGTACTTGCCTCTATACAGAAGCATACCACGGCAAATGTATGCAACGGCTCACTAAAATGTTCGGCGATATGGAACGGGGCCACGGCCAGTACTGTTCGCCAGCAGCGCAGCCATACCACCAAGGCACAGTTGCAAATACCTTGCCAAATGAAAAGTACTACGCTGCAACAAAAATTACATTTCGCTTTGGGGAATTATATTGTAAAACCAGAAATAAATGGTACTATTAGTAAATTCGCGGCAAAACTCTATAAGTTTCATGTAATCATAAGGGGCAGCCTGCGAGAAAATGCAAATTTCTTCGCGTATAGTAGCAAAACGCTTAAGTGCTTAAGCGTACTTTCTTAAATGTACAGTTTCTTTCTTGGCCAGTAGTTTAAAACGATACCGCTACTTTGCCAAGTATTTGTTTGAAGTATTTTTTTATGAATGATTTTAAATAAAACCATTGAGTATAGCTTACCCTACCGTACGTATAATTTTTTTTTTATCTCATTGTTTTTTACATTGTTGTTCATTTGTATTTTTTATAGGATCTGTGCTTGAAGATGATAATGGGTATTATGCTTTCATTTCTGTAATTATATTTTGTTGGTCTCTTTTGATTAATTGGAAAATGTATGTACATTTTGTTAAAAATCCATTTGTAAAATATGCATTTTTTTGGTATGTATATAAAATTATTGGTGTATATCTATTCAATTGTCGTTCAATGGGAATAAATTTTATTATTTGAACTATTTATAATTTTTTATTGTTAAATAAACTATTATACTCACTTTTTGTACTTCAGTGTCTAAAATGTCCTCATAGCAGCTTTAAATTTGTATGTGTATTAAAATTTTGCATGAAATAACTATTTAAAAACACTTCAGATAAAATTTACCTCATGGATCAAATGGCTTTATTATTCCTCAATCTATTAGAATTATTTATTGACATTTAATTTCATTGAAATTTGATCCTTTATAATCTTAGTGATTATATACCACCATTTATCAATTTTTAGTGTATGGTAGAAAAAAATATTTTTATTAACAGAGAAAGAGTCGTCTCATTCAAATATTAATTCTTATTACTATTGTAAATGATTTTATAATTGTTTTACATGGACTATTAATCCTTTCATTCGTTATTTTTTGAAAGAATTTAAATACTTTATATAAAAATAAATGTTTCCTAAAAATTAAGTCCTCTTACAAAATTAATATACTTTTCTAGAAAAATTTGACTATTTATAATCTTAACTCTGTTCATTATGAATATATTATAGTGAAACATGGCTTCAAATCATGTTTCATTCACTCTAATAATCAGAAAACATTATGTGAAAAAAACAAAAGAAAAAATATTCTATTTTTAGAAATTAAACTTGGTTATTGAATTAATCATTTTCTCTGAATTTTAAACTAATTTTTTGTATCAATTTTTTTTCTGAAATACATTTTTTTTATTGATTTTACATTTTGTTAATATTTTACTATTATTTTTGTTTCCTTTCATTTGAAAAGTTGATTTCATTGATGTTGATCACTTTAAAAATTCTAAAATGTCAATTTTATTATACAATGTTGTATGGTCTCTGTAACATAGTGGTCACAGATTCGCAACCAACAGTTTTCTTTGAGTTGCAAGTTCGAGCCTTGTGATGCCACCAAAGACTCGTCGTGTATCCGGGGCTAATGCACGTTAAATCTGTCAGGGCTCAAAGTCGTCCCATTGGTGTGATGGGGAAGTTAGGAGAGGGAGGCACCAGCTTAGGTGTTGTCCTCACCACTTGACTGTGTTTCAAAATTATGAGGTCTGTTGCCAATAGCCCTCGTGTTGCTTCTAGTGCGACTATACTTTTGTGATTTATATCTTCAGTTTTTTTTTTAAATTGAATATAATCAAATATGAATTATTTGTACATATTTCTTGTTTTTCCCCTTTCCTTAACCTTTTTTTTTAATCCAGATCAATAAACATTTTATATATAAAACCAATTACAACTATATCTACTATCAATTTTTAAAAAATATCTGGAACAGAGAAAACATACTCAAAGTTGTTCAAAAGAATGACAATTTTTTAAATTGGTATTTTGGATGTTTTGTGAAGTTTACCAATATTCAGAGTAAACATAAAGGTGACATATAACAAAAATTGAAAAATGAACCTAATGTTTCACAAGAATGTGTCATACAAATTTATATTATTTTACTTAAAAATTTTTTTTAAAAAAACTTAAATCATATTTCTGTTAAATTGTAAAGTACAATGCATAGATTTTACACCAAGGCTTTACATTTCTGTCTGTATGTATGGTTAATCTAAATAAGACTCGGTTCAATCTATTTATTTATTTACTTACATACTTTTTGTGTTTTTAAATTAATTTTTGAAATGGGATCATCTTGTATAATATGAAAGTTTATGTTGCCCAACATGTATTTAAGCTTTGCAATATTTATAGTTTTTTTTAAAAAAATTTATTTTTTTTTATCTCCAGATAAGTACAGTATCTTGACCTGATGGTACCCTAGGGATCATTTTCTTTTCTTTGGTAAATACAAGTGATGATCCCTCAGGATACCCTAGCAAGCCTTCTTCTTGTCAACCAACTTTTACCTTTTTTTTTCTATCATCTCGCAAATATACATTATTTGGTGCAGCTTAGCCAGATTTGGCTCTTGTGCCATAAACCTCAACTTCCATTGGTTCATTCACTTTCTTAAGTAAGTGAGTGAATGTAAAGTTTATTGGCGCAAGTGCCAGATGTGACTGTGCTGCACCAAAAAAGATGTAACTGTGATCTAGACGTGAAAAAAAAAGGCAGATTGGTTGACAAAAAGGTGGGTCAAAAACAGAGAAGGATCGCCAGGGTATCCCAGGAGTGCATCACCTGTGTTTACCAAAGACAGTAAATCCCATGGGAAAGAAAAAGATCACTAGGATGCCTCAGGGTCATGATGCTCATACTTACCTAAGGAAGGCAAATCCCTGAGGTTCCCTGATATAATCCCCAGGGGCTGGGTGCCCAGCTATACCCCCAGATGCTGGGTACCCATTTTAGTCGCCTCTTATGACATGCATGAGCTACAGTGATTCACTTTCTTAAAATATTTTTTTTATAACCTGGGATTTTCAGAGAAAAGGATTTGGCTGAATATTCTCAAATATTTGTGGTATAATTTGTGTTATAACGTACAATGTATACCACAGAGGTATTTTTATATGCTCAAAATGCATTTTTCCTCTACTACTGCTTTTAATTCCTCACAGAGTGGAGAATAATTTTTTTTCTTAATTAATGTTGATTTTAATGAAAATTGTATCAATTTCTTCAAAGAAACTGAAGCAATGATTCTCAACAATTGTGATGCAGTCCATCTCTGCACTTCATTGGCTAAGAACTGGCAACAGTAATAAATTTACCTTATAAGAATAAGTGTTCACTTAATATTAAAAAAAAAAAAAAAAAAATGACTGGCTAGTGTTGTTGTAAAGGCTGAGAATTGCTGGGATAGATGACTGATAATTTGTTGAAATTTTATCAAAAGGAAAATTTCAAAAATTGTTGATTGTTTTTGCAATTGTAAAAAAAAACTTATAAAAGTTAGTGTTGTGATTATAGTTCAATATTTCCATCCTTAATTTAACTGTTACTGTAGTACGTACTTTTTTAACAGGAAACTCAGCTTTATACATGTAAAAATTATTATAATAACTGCTTTAAATAAACAACATTTTTTCTTGCCTTCCTGATAAAATCTTCAATAAATAAACCAGATCTTAATGAGCTTATCTTGTGTTCGATTTATTACAAATTAAATATATATGTTTAAATTTGAAAGTAAATAATTGCAAGTTTGAAAAACATCTAGGGCTCCACAGATAAGCTTTTTATATTTAATGACACAAGTCCCAGAAATTAAATATTTATTACAAAATGTTAACTAGAAAACTCGTTGATTAAAGTTGTGTGTATGTGAAAATATTTTTATTGTTTTAAAACAAAAAGTATTTAAAAAAAATGAGTAAGTTTAATATTTTTATTGCAAATCATTTTACAGTAATAATTTAATAAGGAATAGTGTAAATGTCTATTTTTATTCAAGCAGGGCTACATATATTTTGCAAAAGCACTTTTATATTTTTAATAGTTTTAGGTCAATTTACTTTTGAAGTTACCAATTTTCTTTTGAGTTTTATTTTTTCATTTTATAATTATTTTCCATAAACATTTCTTGTGCCATAAAACTCCACTGTCACTCACTCCATAAACATTTCAAATATTATTTAACAGATGGCTATGGTATTGATTCAGAAGCAAAGAAATTAATATCTTTTAGATCTCTTACCTCTAAATATTATCAATTAAGTGCTTGGGTAAGTTATTGTATATAACAATTACACATTTTAGAAAATCTAAATTACACATTACACATTTTTTTTTTAAATATGTCTCCTGGTGAAGTCTTGCAGTAAATTAAAGTGTGTGTGTATATAATGTATATGTATTTGTTGCAATTTTTGTAAATTATGACTAAGAAAAAAATAGTACTTTTTTCTATTTTTTGTAAAATATAATCTGCTAATGAATATGATAGGTTTATAAAATATGTATCAATATATTAATAAAAACAATCTTACATTAAAAACTTTTGATGTAAAAAAAAAATTTGATTTACATTATATTAATTAGCTATTGACATCTACATTCAAAAAATTAATATCTTGTGAAATCATAATCTGAAAAAATATTTTAAATTGGTTCGTGAAAGTTCAAACACACTTCTAATGAGATTGTCTTCTCATAATTTTCAAAAGAATTTCTGCTAGTCAGAAGAAAACATTTTCTCAACACTTCAGAGCTCCTCCTGAAGTTTGCAAAGTAAACACCGTATTTAAATCATTAATCTTTTGTTTTCGAATATAATGAAATATGACTTCAAATCATTATGAAATTTCCTTCTTTGTAACTGAAAAAAGTAATTGAATACGAATAGAATGGGTAGATATTTTTCTTTTCCATTGTTCGAGAATGGCTTTAACAACTTCATGTAATAATTGCTTATTTGAAATATTTCAAATGTTACGAATAAATGTTGTGAATTTATGCGAATGTCAAGGAATTTTTTTTGATTATACTTTTCTAAGCACTGCACTCTAAAAAACTTTTTTAATTTACAAAGATGTGTGAACGAATATATATAAATGTTAAATGATTTAAGAAAGAAAAAAAAACACGAGTATCCAAGATAACCATATTTATTGCATAATATTGCCATTTCGAAAATCGATTAATCTTAATGTATTACATCTTTAAATCATTGTCATTCTAAGTACAGTACTCTCTGGTGCTCATCTTCATGGAAATCACGCACCTATGACCCTTAGGAACTCAAGAAATGTTTTCTTTCCAATGGTGTCATTTTGGGTGGTCGCGGAACTGCTGTCGTCGTTTTCGTCGAGTAATAGGTTCGAACCCTGATACCTCTAAATACCCGCCGTGTAGCGGGATTAATGCGCGTTTAATCTGGTGGAGTTCCCAAATCCACCCATGATGTTGAGTTTGGAGAAGAATGCACACGCTGTGGAATCATTATCACTTGACCGAGGCTCAAAATTACTTCACCAATAACCCTCGTGTCGCTGCTTTGTGCTACGTCAATAAGCAATCACATCACTGCCATTTGGGAAGTGGCGCGGCAGCTTGGTGGTCATAGTCGCAGCCTGTGATTTTCGTCGAGTCGTAGGTTCGAGACTTGATGCGCTAAAGACCGCCATGTAGTCGGGGATGATGAACATTGAATTTGTCGAGGTCTGAAGTCCTCCCATTGGCGTAGTGTGGAAGTTAAGAGATGAATGAACCAGCTGGGTGCCGTCCTCGTCACTTGACCGAGGTTCAAAAGTACAAGGTTCGTCACCAATAGCTCTCGTGTTGCTTATCAGTGTTACATCAACAAAGAATCACATTACTGCCATTTGGTAAATATGAGTGACGCACCTCTGGGATACTCTTGCGATCCTTCTCTATTTTCGATCCTCCTCCTTATAAATCAATCTTTACTTTCTCCTTTTCGATGTCTAGATCACAATTACACCTTCTTAGTCGCATACAGCTATTGCATGATTAAATTTAATCACTCACTATTTTCGATCGTCCATCTTGTCAACCCCAATTTTTAGCGTCTTCCTGTTTTTCATTGCCCCTGGGGATTATATCAGGGGACCTCAGGGACTTGCCTTCTTCAGGTAAGTACGGGCATCATGACCCCGAGGCACCTTAGTGATCTTTTTCTTTCCCATGGGGTTTACTGTCTTTGGTAAACACGGGTGACGCACTCTCGGGATACCCTAGCGATCCTTCTCTATTTTCGACCCTCTTTCTTGTCAACCATTTTTACCTTTTTTTCACCTTCACGTCTAGACCACAGTTTAATCTTGTTTGGCGCAGCATGGCCATATCTGGCTCTTGCGCCAATAAACTTTACATTCACTCACTCACTCCTGTTTTTCATAGTCTAGACCACAGTTATATCCTGTTTGGCGCAACATAGCCGTATCTGGCTGTCGCGCCATTTAACTCCGCCATCACTCACTCGCACCTTCTTGTCAACCAATTTTTACCTTCCTTCTATTTTTTTTGTCTTATGCATAGATCACAGATTCACATTGTTCAGCGCAACATCCCCAGATTGAGCTCTTGCAGTTATTCTGCTTTCACTTAACTTCACTCATTTTCGATAATCCAGCAGGTATCGGACCTAAGTATCACAGCATTATTGGAAAATTTACGAATAACGCTTTTAAGGATACCAGCACATCTTCGGAATTCTAGAACATTAAATCCAAGTCTCCTGTGGTTTTTGTGATATATATATCTTTGCAAATTATTAGTAGAACTTGGATTTTTTTTTTTTTTTTTTTTTTTTTTGCCTGATGATATTTCAATCTTTCCATCGAACTGTAAAAGTAATTTTTTCGCCGTAAAGATTTTTTTTCCCCTCTTATTTGAATAGGGACATATTTTGCGAGATTTGTATTTGGGTACCATTTTTAAAAACGTTCCGTAAATATACGAAATATTTTACTCATCGTGTAGAAAACTATACACAAAATATAGTGAACCTACTTTTTTTTGAAGATATTACTGTATATTTTCTTTGAAAAAAAGAATGGAACTTCGTAATTTTGGAAATTTTAAATTTTTTTCCTTTTTCATATACAAAATTATTTCTGAAAAATTAGGTATTATTCAGGGGGAAAATATTTTAAGTTCAATAAATGCATAAGTACCTTATATAGAATCATAAAAAATATGGAACCTTATTACGTAATAGTTTTCTTTAAAATGGTACCTAGACGCAAATATATCTCGCATAACATGTTCGTATTCAAATGAGAAAGGGAAAAAAAAAATCTTTACGACAAAAAGAACAACGTTTACATTTCCATAGAATGATTAAAATATCATTATTAGGCACACAAGAAAATCTGAGTTCTACTAATAATTCGAAAAGATGTGTATCACAAAAACAAGGAGTCTTGGACTTTATGTTCTAGAATTCCGCGAATGTCCTGGTACCCTCAACTAGCAAAAGTTATTTGTTAAAATTAATCCTGTGCTCGCAAATAAAGCGTCAAATACCCGAAATAAATAAAACTACATACATATATATATATATATTCTGCTCATATTCAGTGGCGTACTGAGAAGGAAGCGGACATCCTCGGATCTCTGATCAGAAGGGTCCTCCAAAGAATTTAACTAGTTGAAAATGCTTTTATATTTTTCACATTAACTTGGAAGAAAAGGCGTACTCACTGATAAATTAGGGCAAAAAAGCTTTACGGTGATGCCTCGACATTGAAACAAGAATTAAAAAGCATGTTTCAGTCCGTCGATACTTTCTAGCCAGAATTTGCAACTAGGACAATCGGAGCAAAAAAAAAAAAAAAAATACAAACCATTTGCAGTCATCGCGCCCGATTGAAACAGAAATTGAATAATTTCCGAAGTTGATTTCAAGCCTCACGGAAACTTTTGACGAGACTGAAAAAAATCAAATCTTTAGGACGCCATCTTCAAGCAGCAAAAGTTGAAAAAGAGAAAGCCAAAAAGTTGTCTGTGTTGAAAATATTAGTTTATCGTGGGAATGCGACTTCCGAAAATCAATCCTTTATGTCTGGCACTAAAGACTTTTTTGGCAGAGTGTGCTTCTTGAAAAAGCTTTTCCAAGTTGAGTTTTTATTAATGTCGCACTAGAAGCAATACGGGGTCTATTTTTGGGGACGGACCTCGAAGTTTTGAACCTCGGTCAAGCGACGACACTTGATACATGAGCTGGCACCCTCCTCTCCTAACTTCCACGACAACGGGAGGACTTTGGTCTCCGACAGATTTAACATGCATCAGCCCTGGCTACACGGCGGGTGTTTAGTGACCAAGGCTCGATCCCGCGACCGAATTAAAACCACTGGCCACGAATCTGAAAACCATGATCACTGGGCTACCGCGGCCATTTGCATTCAAACAGATAAAATAGTCTAAATTTGAGGACAGTCGCAGAAATTCAATAGGATTAACATTACGTTCACGAAATCAAAATGGCATGTAAACGGGAGTCGTAACATTTTTGATAAATTATCTATAATGAATACGTAAACATCAGATTTTTGCCCTATACATAAGCTGTAGATTTAATGATAGATTATTCTAAAATCGTTATTCTTAGAAGCAACACGTTGACAATAGGAGACTGATCTCGCTATTTTGAACCTCAGTCAAGTGACAAGTGCAACACTCTTATACTTGGACTAAGTACTCTTCTAACTACTGGAGCTTGTACTCTTCTAACTGCCTCACCACATCAAAAGATTGAGCCTCGACTGATTTAATGTTCAAAAGCCCCTTTACACGGAGGTTCTTTAGTGGCATCAGTACTGGAGTGAATGAGTGAACGCAAAGGTTATTGGCGCAAGAGCCAGATGTGGCTATGCGGCGCCAAACAAGATTTAACGGTGATCTAGACGTGAAGTTTAGTTTTTATTAACGTCGCACTAGAAGCAACACAAGGGCTATTGGCGACGGACCTCGTAATTTTGAGCCACTGTCAAGTGACGAGGACGACACCTGAGCTGCCACCCCCCTCTTCTAACATCCACACCACGCCAACGGGAGGACTTTGGGCCCCGAACAGATTTAACGTGCATCAGCCCCGGCTACACGGTGGGTCTTTGGCGGCCAAGGATCGAACCCGCGACTGAACGAAAACCGTCGGCCGCTAGTCCACGACTTGACCACTAGGATACCGCGGCTCGGTCTAGACGTGGAAAAAAAAGACAAAAATTGGTTGTCAAGAAGGAGGGTCGAAAATAGAGAAGGATCGCTAGGTTATTCCGGGGCATCAATGCTGGAACTCACAACTGGACGAAACACTGACCACAAATCAGGAACCATAACCTCTCGATTACTGCGGCCACATGGAAGAGGAAACGGAAACATAAAATATGCGTGCTTTTATTTTGTTTTAGTGGATAAGTTTTTTTTTTTTTTTTCTGAGAATTTTAAAAGTTGTATATAAATTGCATTGCCAGTTGCAATGCTTTATTTTTATGAATAATTGTCATAAATATTAGATCATCGAAAAAATGTGCAATGAAAAATCCATCCATTGTATCATTTTTGCGAAACATAACAAAGGAGTGAAATATCTTTATTTCATGGAAAGTTTTATTACGATAAAAAAAAAAAACAATTCCAAATATCGCGTAGTCGCGCGTTTATTTCTTCTGTAATCTTTTATACTAGCAACCTGTTCCGGTGACAAATATTGCGTACAGTAAGATGTTTAGAATTTATATTTTCTTAAATATTTGAGATTTTTTTTTTATAATTCTGTAAAAAAATTTAATTTAATATTAGAATTTTTGAAAAAAATTTTTTTTCCTATTTGATGTTCACACTGTGACATTAGTCACAAGGAATTACAATAGCAGGCTTCATATTTAAAAGGAAATAAACGATGGGTTTCCAGAAAGTAAGGACACTGAGCCTATGATGCTAAAAAAAGATTTTTTTCCTTCAACCTCCAATTGAGCTGATAAACCAAATGTTAGGAGGTAGGTTTTGGTTTGGTATAGTTTTGTCAACGTTGCACTAGAAGCAACTCGAGGGCTATTGGCAGAATACCCCAAGGGGACCGAGCTCACCCGAAGAGTTTAGAGCTGCAAACCAGACTCCCGGGAAACAATCACCCCTGCACTCAGCATTTATCGGCAAAATAACATAAGATTTTGCATAATTTTGAAATAAAGGTTAAATAAAGTGTACAAGGTATTTGCATAACAGAAAATTTACATGACAGAAACACAAGAAAAAAAATAACAGTTGGAATTTTGTTACAGAAATAAGATGCATAACAAGTTAAATGGCACAATTCAAAAACGTCCACCAACTCGTAAACAAAAATGAAGTATTTGGCAAAGGTGTGAACATATATACAAGACATACAATTATAGCTACATGGTAAGGGATGATAAAAATATTGAGAAATATAATAAAAGTTTGAAAAAATTAATAAATTTGTTGGGTAATTTTACGAGCCGTAAGTATACAGGATTTAAGCCTAGAATGTAAGTAGGGATTTTCACACACGGACCTCAGCCAAATAGGTTTCGCTTCAACAACAGGACATTTTAAATAAAAATCTCTGGTAAAAGGACAAGAGAAAACGTAGTGGTCAGCATCTCTAATATAGACACAGAGACAAATTTGTATTTTTTAAATTAAAATGATTTAAATAAGAAACGAAGGGACCATGACCAGATAAGAAGCGTGTAATAAAATCAGAATTCCTATAAAAACTCAGATTTAGTCTAGGATTATAGGACTGAACCAGAATACCAGTATTACTAGTTGACCACCAGACCTCCCAGTCAGAAAGAAGCTTATTTTTTAAAGTCGTAACTATACGAGACCGAGAGGCAGAGACATTCATTTTCTCACCATAAGTGACAGCGAGCTTTGCAAAGTAATCCGCGATTTCGCTACAATAATCTCCGTCGAAGGCCCGAACCCAGTATAAGTTGTAAAAATCAGAATAAGTTGCTGATTTTTCTTTAATGGTATTAATAAAAACCGATTTATTTCTGGTACTCTGCAGTAGAAATATAGATGATAAACTGTCAGAATAAACAGAAACTTCGAAGTTATGAGAGAAGGCTATTGGCGACGAACCTCATAATTTTGAAACTCGGCCAAATGGCGAGGTCCATAAGCCTCGGCTACACGGCAGGTCTTTGACGGCCAAGGATCGAACCCGCGACCGAGTTTTAGTTTAATTTTAGCTCTTATTAAAGTCGCACTAGAAGCAACACGAGAGTTATTGGAGACGGACCTCGTAATTTTGAACCACGGTCAAGTGACGAGGACGACACCTGAGCTGGCACCCCCTCTCCTATCATCCACACCACGCCAACGGGAGGACTTTGGGCCCCGAACAGAACCCGCGACCGAACGAAAACCGCCGGCCACGAATCCGAAACCTTGACAACTAGGCTACCGCGGCCACTTAGTGGAATCAAGGATCGAACCCACGACTCTACGAAAACCGCCGGCCACGAGTCCGATGCCTTTACCACTAAGCTACCGCGGCCACTGTGGTACTTGATGCTCCCGCCAAAGATGGTGCACTTGATGCTCCCGCCAAGTACAAGTTGTGTAATTATTCTTTCTTTAGCAGACGAGAACAATGCAATCGAAATTCACCGAACTATGAGCCGAGTAACTGAAAATTTTATGAGTAATGGTGTATGTAAATGGAGTAGACAATTTAAAGACTGACAAACCATCAAAGAATGCAAATCTGTTCAAATAAGCCTTCAACAGCAGGGAGGTTATGGCTACGGATTTTTGGGACCAAAAAGGAGTCTTGCTTATTGAGTTTATGAAGCCGGAGACTACGTTCACTGCAGCTGCTTATTATCAGACTTTACTACGTGTGCGAAAAGCCATTCCGAACAAAAGAGGAATGATGACTTATTTTCATTATGACAACGGCCGCCTCATATATACTGCTGCTATAACCCAACAGCTTCTGGAATAGTTTAAACGGGATGTATTTGATCAACCGTCGTATAGCCCTAACTTAGCGCCGAGTGATTTTCATCTCTACCTTGGAATTGAAAAACTGCCTGGGTGGCAAAGCTAATTTTTCACAATAAGATCGCAGACTCCCAGCGATTGATGATTTCTCCAATCACGCTACTCCGTAGTTAAAGAAAATTGCCGTATACCGTATAGGAGGTGACTTATGTAAGAAATACCTGAATGAGGCGGACTTGGATTCTTTTTCTTCTAATTGTCTTAAGACTAAAGTTTTTAGTTTAGTTTTTATTAACGTCGCACTAGAAGCAACGCGTGGGCTATTGGTGACTGACCTCGTATTTTTGAACCACGGTCAAGTGACGAGGACGACACCTGAGCTGGCATCCCCTCTCCCAACATCCACACCAACAGGAGGATTTTGGGCCCCGACAAATTTAACGTGCATCAGCCCTGGCTACACGGTGGGTCTATGGCGGCCAAGGATCGAATCCGCGACTGAACGAAAACCGCGGGCCACGAATCCGAAACCTTGACCACTAGGCTACCGCGGCCTCTTAAAACTAAAGAGCAAATATAGGGTCGATTATAGAGAAAAATATTTGTGGTCCATTGGATTAACGAGCATGGTGTCGTTATGCGATTGTTTATCAATGTCGAACTGAAAAGCAACACGAGAGCTGTTGGCGACGAACCACATAATTTAGAACCTCAATCAAGTGACGAGGACTGCACCTGCGTTTGGACTC
Organism: Nephila pilipes; assembly: GCA_019974015.1. Classification (NCBI taxonomy): domain Eukaryota; kingdom Metazoa; phylum Arthropoda; class Arachnida; order Araneae; family Nephilidae; genus Nephila; species Nephila pilipes. The sequence continues at coordinate 15,658 of BMAW01014183.1, forward strand.
CCCTCTCCAAACTTCCACACGACGGTAACGGGAGAACTTGAATGAAGTGTGTGAATTAATGTAAAGGTTAATGGCGCAAGAGCCAGATGTGGCTATGCTGCGCCAAACAAGATTTAACTGTGGTCTAAACGAGAAAAAAATTAAAAGACTAGTTGACAAAAAGGAGGGACGAAAATAGAGAAGGATCGCTAGGATATCCCGGGTTTGCGTCACCCGTGTTTACCAAACACCTGGGAGAACTTGGAGCCTCGAAATTTGATGTGCAACCTTGCTGGATGGCGGAGCACGTTTAGGTGGAAACGATGCTTGCTGCCAAGTTTGTTACAAGGACCACTAGTCTACCGTAGCCCAGAGAATCCCAAAAAATATTCCGGAGGGTTATGCAGAAAAAAAAAAGGAAGGGGTGAGCGAAGAGAGCGTTTTTTGCGTGACAATACAGTCAGCACACAACGAATAGCACAAAGCAATTCTTTGATTCATTCGGTAGGGACATCACCAATCACTCGTCTCACAGCCCTGATCCGGCACCTTTAAATTTTAATCTTATCACCTCTCTGAAGTCATGTATAGGTGGAAACTGTTTTCGACCGTCGAAAAATAACTCTTGTACGGATTTGCAAATTTCTTAATATATTAACTTTTCGGTTTTTAAGAAATTAAGTACTCTTATTTTCTAGACAACCTTCGCAAATACAGAGTTAAAATATTTTTCTTTTGAGGGAAAATTTTTAGTTCGCGCAGTTTCAGCAACAGTCAGTTTTAAGCATGGACAAAAAATTCTAAAATATTGTGTTGCCGAAACCTCAAATGATCTAATTTTTTTCAATGAAATGAGAAATTCATCAAAACCCCTCTTCAGTTTTCATTGCAAAACTTTATTTCGATGCTGTGTGTGCAACCACGATATGTTATACAAACGTATAGCTTATAAATGAAACAAAGCTGTTGGAAACTAGTGGTCGAGAGAATGGTTTCATATTATTTTTGTTGTTCTAATGTCTTGTATGTAATACACAAGTTTCGCATATACAATTGTAAAGTTAAATAATTTCTGTATTTTCCATAAAAAGAATGTTAATAGAAAGGCATTGAATAGAAAACAAAGAAATATACATATTATTAAAAACTCTATTTTTTTATTAACATTGCACTAAAAGCAACACGAAAGCTATTGGCGACGGACTGCGCAATTTTGAGCCTTGGTTAAGTGATGAATATGATACCTGAACTGGAATCTTGATCTCCAAGCTTCCACACCATTCTAGTGTAAGGATTTTGAACCTCGGCAGATTTGCCATGCATCGCTCTCGCTACTCGACATTTCTTGAACAGCATCAGGGTTTGAAATCTAGAATGAGTGACAGAAGAGTTCAATGGAGCATGAGCCAGATATGGCTATACTTCGCCAAACAATGTTTAACTGATCTAGACGTTTTAGAAAACAAATGATAGTGAAGTTTTATTGGCGCAAGAGCCAGATGTGACCATACTGCGCCAAACAAGGTAAATCTGTGATCTAGACGTTAAAACATTGAAAGAAGATTGATAGACAAGAAGGGTCATGCGAGAAGGTAAAGTTTAATGGCTATGCTTCACCAAACAAGATTTAACTGTGGTCTAGACGAGAAGAAATTGATGAAAAGACACAAATTGGTTGACAAGAAGGTTTAGAAAGATAAAAAGTTGGTTGACAGGAAGGAAGGTTAAAAATAGAAAGGGATCGCTAAGGTATCCTGCGAGTGCGTCACCCGCGTTTACCTTGGACAGTAAACCCTATATGAAAGGACAAAGATCACAAAGGTACCTCGGGCTAGTGATGCCCATACTTAAGGTAAATTCCTGAGGGCAAAGCTTAAGGTAAATTGCTGAGGGCCTGTGCCAATAAGTAGTAACTATGTTCTAAGACTTAAGAAAAAGTGTGACGCAACGGAAGCAACACCGGCCATTAGTTTGCCATAACCACTTGACTACTGCGACCACTTAATCTGGTACATAACCATAAAAGCTCTGTAATTTAAGTCATCTTAACTTAAGTCTTAAAACTTAGAAAATATTTGGTAAAATGTTTATTTCAGCAAAACAATCTCGTGTATCTGTGTAATGTATTTTATAATGGTATACAAGTATAACGAAACATAATTAATAATTTGCAATAAATATTCTCAAACATAATTATGAAAATAACGTTATCGTATGAATTGAACGCAAATATAATTAACAAAGCTTTATTTAGTCTTTGTTTGGAAAGTCTAGTTTGTCATACGATAAAATGGATAAGACGTTTAATTAGTGTTACAAATTCTATCTCAGTTTTCTTTCCAATCATTATGATTGTAGAGTCTTAAAAAATCTTGCTTTCATCATAATAGGTTCCATTTCTAGTTTTTTGATCTTATTTGAAAGTGTAACCTTTAATTTATTTAAATCCGTCGTATAAAATGAAAATTAAAATGAACTCATTTCTATTTTTAGAGTAGCTTTTTCTCTATTTTGATTTGATGAAACGAAATATCAATTCTAAAAAAGAAAAAGAAAAAAACGCTGCAATTCCGCGGGTTGTTCAATAAATACCTGGAAATGGTGCCCGAAGCATCGAGTGCCAGCGGTATCTTAGTGGTCATGGTCGTGGACTCGCGCCCTGCGGTTTTCTTCGAGTCGTGGGTTCGAGCCTTGATGCCATTAAATACCCGCTGTGTAGTCGGGGCTGATGCACGTTAAATCTGTCGAGGCTCAAAGTCCTCCTGTCGGTGTAGTACGAAAGTTAGAAGCGAGGTGTCATCCTCGTCACTTGAGCGAGGCTGAAAATTACAAGGTCCATCCCCAATAGCCTTTGCGCTACTTGTGCGATAATAAAATCAAACTCATAGCATCGAAAATCATTTGTTTTTAGTAATCATGACTCACTCGACAGCTGTCTCAGTTACCTGTATTCGTGATCATGACGCGCCTGAAATTCTTTATAGGTTTTCCGACCGATGAGACCATCTTCACCTTTCAGGAAAAGATTCGCCGGAAGCAATCCACGTTTCCGTTTTGCTTGATTTCCGGTGCATAATGAGGAATCCATGTTTCTCGACGCGGCAACTATCAAATTTTGATTTCGCAGTAAATGGTACCCAATCAAAATCGTGAATCAATATCAAATTAGTTTCGGCTCTATAACAGATGGCAGCACGCAGTGGTAACAATTTACCATAATGATGCCATCTGTCTTCAAATACTTTTTGAACAACATCCCTTGTTTCCGATAAGCAAAACTTTGAAATGGAATGACTTCCTGAAAAAAATTTCAGACAAATACGATGGGAAAATTGTACCTTATTCTGCCATAAAATGAGTTTCCAAGCAATATTAAAAACCCACTCTTCTTATAATATCAACATTATTCTCCTAAAATTGGTATCACCGTTATTTTGTTTTCTCTATCATAAATAATCAGTTTATTTGATTTTAAACCAATATTTCGCAGCTGTGAAGAGAGCAGCTCGTTTATTCACCAAAACAGGACACAAAATTTAGCAGACATGTAGACTTGGAAGTTTTATTTCTTAGACCGGTTCTACTCAACCAGGCCTCCGATAAATTTTCAAAACATTGAGCTTGTTTTCTGTAAATATTTAGACGTGCAGTGTGATTTCCCACACACACAAACAAGGAAAGCGAACTTAATTGAAGAAAATAAATCTTTCCTTTTTCGAAAACAATTTTCCCCTAAGTGGACCAATATTTTTTGTTCCTTTTTCGAAAACAATTTTCCCCTAAGTGGACCAATATTTTTTGCTGTGGTTTGAATCATATCAAACTCTAATAATGCTCTAAATTTTTTCATCATTTTTCTACGATTCGAACATTAATAAATGGCAAGATTTAGATATATGTGCCGTGGATCAATTTCATTGTTTAAAAAAAAATACTAGATTTGTTTTCACAATTTACTTTTTATATGTTGTTTTTTTTATTTAAAAAATGTCATCCGTAGGTGGCTATCATAGAACTGGTAGAATGTACAGATTGTCTTTCCTGAGCTTTGTATAGAATTCTATATTTTTTTGTACCAGTAATGATAGGTACGGGAAGGATTGCTTATAAAAATTTTGACGGTTATGTTTCAAATTGTTCATGGAGTACTGTCTGATCTACAAGTTCCCATACTCTAAATTTACTATTCAAAACAGAAAAATTTAAAACAATTATTTGTATGCTAATGGTTAAAAATACTTCTAATATTATTGTAGTAAAATTTGAGCCTACATTTACTACAAGTGCTCGAAATTAACGCTTCTCGAAGGCACAGTTTAATATACTTTGAGGAATGCGTTGCAGTGACTTCTTGTACCCTTCGAGAAATATGGCAATTTTTAACGTGTCCATTGTTTGGGGGATTGTTTACTTAAATTTCCCCTCAGAAGAGAAGCCAAAATATGCGGGATGTGAATTGTTTGTTAACGTCGCACTAAGAAGCAACAAGGCTATTAGCAACGGGCCTTGTAATTTTGAACCTCGGTCAAGTGACGAGGACGACACCCGTGAAGTGAGTGAGTGAATGTAAAGGCTATTGGCGCAAGAGCCAGATGTGGCTATGCTGCACCAAACAAGATGCAACTGTGGTCTAGGCGCGAAAAAATTGGAGACAAAAACCGGTTGAGGAGGAGGGTCGAAAATAGAGAAGGATCGCTAGAAGGATGATACCCGAGCTCGCAGGTTACAAAAATTTTAAAAATTATAGTTTTATTACATTAAAGAATAAGTTGCGAAAAAAATTTTCACAGAATATTTGGCTACAAAAACTTAAAGAAAATGGTTTAATATTCTTATAATTAGGAGGAATAAACTTTTTAAGGGAATTCTCATCTAAAGTATTACATACTACACTAAACTTTAATCTGACGCGTTCGGTACCCCGGCCTTGGATTATCGAGCGTCAATATTCAGTTAACTAAAAAAAAAGTATTAGAAAACAGTGAAAATTGGAATTTAAGCTAATGAAGTGAAACAAATGGAATAACAAATTTTTGTATGATTGCATTTTTCACAAGATAGTATACATTAAGTAACATATTTAAAGTGAATACAAATTTTTAAAACAATAAAATTAGCACTGCAAAAAGTATTAACAGAAAAAGGGAGTATGCAACTTAGAGCGAACGGTGGCATCAATAAGCTTTCAAGGTACGTGCCCCTCAAATGAGTTTCAGTTACAGACGTTTGTTTTCCCATTGATTTAAACCAGATTAAGAGTGAATTTTCTGTCACGGTACCCAAAATAACAGATTTCACTTGCGAAGAGGGAACAAATTGTTTATCAGCACCATTGTGGCAGAACGTTTCGTGGAATTTCAAAAGTTAAATATTTCATTGGGCTCAAGTCTCAATATTAGAGAAATTAGCTTAGTGAGGGGGATATTATGCCGAGATCAGGGAGACAGAAAACCTCGAGAAAGACTACAACCAGTGAAAGATGCTCCGAAAGTTCCGTTGTGAAGTGCTCACCTGCTGCGCGCAGACATTGAATCAACATCAGGAAAGTCTAACATCTCAGACAGTTACAAATGCTTTGTATAATGAGGTATAAAAGGAAGACTATCAGTGAAGAAACGTATTACAGGGGGAATTTTTGATTTTACCAAAAAAACAAAGACAAATCATTAGATTTCTGGAAAAATGTAACTTTTCCCCATGAAAGCAAGTTCGAAATTTTCAAACCAAAACGTATCTTTACAATTTGGAAGGGGGATATTGCATTAGAACCTCAAAATGTGTTGATAACTGAAACATAGAAGTAACGTCATGTCCCGGGTCTGTATCGGTTACAATTTGTTTTGAATGAGTGAATGTAAAGTTTATTGGCGCAAGAGCCAGATATGGCTATGCTGCGCCAAACAAGATTAAACTGTGGTCTAGACGTGAAGTTGAAAAAAAGGTAAAAATGGTTGACAAGGAGGGTCGAAAATAAGAAGGATCGCTAGGGTATCCCGGGCGGGTGTCACCCGTGTTTATTAAAGACACTAAACCCCATGGGAAAGAAAAAGAACACTAAGGTGCCTCGGGGTCATAATTGGTTTTGAAATCTAAATTGAGAAAATGACAGGCTTGACATGTTACGTCAAGGAAATTAGGGTTGGAGGAGACTTATCTTCGAATAAGACCAAGATGCTAAGCATACTGCCATCAAAACCAGAGTTGCTTCTTTATAATGCTCCCCAAAGATTTGCAACGTCACCGTAGTCCTCTGACCTTAACCCAATCGAGTATTTGTGGCATTTATTAGACATACAAATAAGAAAATGCTCAGTAACCAACAAATCTAGTCTGAAAGAATGCATGAAACGCCATAACTCGAAATGAGACAGATTTGGTTGAATCTACACCAAGACGTTTAAATGCGGTAATTGTTGCCAAAAAATTGCACATACCAAGTATAGACTTCAGTTAAAACTTTAAATATTTAATTTTATATTTGAAGCAACATCCTGAAACTGTTCCAACATATTTTTTTTTTTGCTTCGCAAATATCGTTAATTTTTCTGAAAATATTTTTAAGTATTTACTGCAAAATTGATTAGTTATGGGGGGAAATGTATAATACAAATTTCATTATTTTATTGAATTAAAAACTGAATTTTACATTGTTCGAATACTACTTTATCAACTGTAGTTTCAATGAGGATTCCGAATATAAATCACTCTGGATAAAAATTAAAATATTAAGATACGAATGTGTTTACGCAAATCCCTACATAGATTTTATATTTGACAAAATATTTAATCATTCGAGTAACAATAAAATGAAATTCAAACATTGAATACTAAGTTAATAGAATATTTTTGTATTGATAAAAATATAGAAAAATACAATACAATGACATTTAAATTGCGACGAGATACTAGTCCCTATTATGGTTATTTTATTAAAACTTTAGCATCTGCCATGATTCGAGTGAGTGAGTGACTGTAGGTTTTAATGGCGCAAGAGCCATAAGTAGGCCAAACATTGCTGCGCAAAACATTTGTTAAAATGAATTAAAATAAATAATTTCTAAAATAGGAAACGCAAAGGTGGTAATACAGGTTTAGAGTTTAAAATTCAAATTTGGTGTAAGAGGCCAATGTGTTTTAAAAAAGCAAATCCATAACTTATTTGCTTTTTTCCCCCGCCAAGTCCGATATGTTTAAAACAGATGAATGAAAAGTCCGGCGATGATGATCAAATACTGGACAAAAATAATTGAAATGTGATGAATCGTGTAAGGGACATGGCAGGAAGGACGCTCGGGAGCACCCTCCCCAACTAAAAGATGTTTGAGTAAATCG
>BMAW01014184.1:0-25878 GCA_019974015.1 Nephila pilipes
GTGAAATATGTGTATTAATGTATTATGTTGAAAGGTTTTTGACGTAGCTGCTATCGCATTTTTCTTTAACGAACAATTTTAGAACATTTCAGGGTATCTTTAAATTCCAAGTTTTTTCTCAGAGAGTAAAAAAATATCTTATATTTGATTAGTTTGTGTGAAGTTTAGAAATGAAGATATTATATATATAATTCCCCTTTGATTAATTCTAATATTAAAAATCATGGATTTCTGGAAACCAATTTATAATAATCTGAAAAGTATAGGGAAGAATAAAAAGACTTTGGAAATCAAGAAGGAGTAAAGAACGTTTCTTCAATGATTTCAATTTAAGATTATAGTTTGTGCATCCAAGCTCTCTATTTTACCAGCTAATTGGTAAAGATTATATATATATATATACATTATTACATATACATATATACATATATATATATATTATGAAGAGTTACATATATATATACATACATATATATATATATATTATATATATATATGTATATATTATATATAACTATATATATATATATATATATATATATATATATATATATATATATATATATATACATATAAACACAGAAAGTATAAACTCTGAGGAAATACGAGGTAACCCATTGTCTCAAGTAATACGAACGTTAGATTTATTTGTAAAAAAATAATTACCCTTTAAATGTGTGTGAATGTCACGAGCTTCGCCGACAAGAGATCATATGTCCATATGTGAGTCCATCTGTGAAAGGTTTGCCGTTTTCTATAAACCAGGTGATTATCCCATTTTATTTAAGCCAAGCAAGTGGTGAAGGAACTCGAAAAGGAAATATAACTCTCCTCGGTAATTTGTTAAGGACAGCCGAAGTGCACATCAACCTCAATAAAAGAAATCAAGACCCATTACAATTGACCTCTTCACTGCCACATGAAACAATGTATCAATACGCATATATATCAACAGCCAAAGAATTTATTACTGAGTGAGTGAAAGTTAGTTAGTGATAGATTATAGAACTGAAACTATTTCAAAAGTAATTGAGACCATTTTCAAATTCTTTTTTTGAATCATAGCTATGTGGTGGTTCTACTTATTAGAGTCAAGGACTTCAACCATCATCTTCATCTCTAATGTCTCGAATTTATACGGTCTCTATGATAGAAAATCAATTTATTTTTTTTTCAAAACGTTAAATCAAATGCGAATAGGGACTTATTGTCCCAGAGAGAGTGGGATAGAGAAAAAGAATTTAAATATTCATTACATGAATAAAAAGTAAAACGGTTATCATTATATTTTGGAAGCTTATTCGCTTGACAGTAATTTTTAGATCCTCTATTACTTTCTTCTGGTATTACTATATAAATTGTGAAAAGGAAGTGATAATTATATTCCTTTAGTATTTATATATAGTTCCCAAAAAAAAATCTTTTCCTATAAGGAGTATCGTGCGGGGAAGGAAATAAGTCAAACTGAGGATAACATCAAAAGATACTTATTCGTAAGCTTCCTCAAGCGGTATCTTAACTTCCAGGGCAAACTCTAACGATTCCCCAGCAGATACGCGCGCTCTTCGCAAATTCAACTGGCACGCTCCTCTTCAAGTGCCAACACAGTTGTTCCCCATCGATCTCCCTCAACAGAGTCTCCAAAGGCAGATTCAACAGTTCCACTAGGTTGAGGCCAAGTCTTCAACAGTTTCAACAAGCTTTCTAACTTTACATCGTATTCACGAAGCAGATTCTTCATGCAACTGATTCTGCACAAAGACCGATGCCAGACTTATCTCTCCTCAAACTCAATCATTGACAATACCTCTTGGCGTTTTCACCTATTTCGGCCAGGTGTGACGTCAAACCGAAAAATCTCACAAAAGTCCGTACTCTTCCTTTGATCTCCTCCTCCGTTTAGGTACAGTGCCTTGAGTACCTTATCTATTTGTCGCTAAATTTGGCTCCAATCCATCGCTAAGATGAGAAACATGAGTTGAGTTGAGTTTCTGTGAACATCATTTTCATATAGGCAGCTGTAGGCGCATCAGTTCATGTTCATAACAATATACATATATATATATATATATATATAGTATATATATATATATATATATACATATATATATATATATATACATATATATATATATATATATGTATGTACATGTATATATACATGAACTGATGCGCCCCAACAGCTTCTCTTATGGAGGAAAATGAGTGATTTCACAGAGCCAGCCAACAAAGAGAGTTTATTCATTATAAAATGCTATATATATATATATATATAACATTTTAACATATGTAGAGACAATTCTTGTTTTTTATTGAGTTAACATCTTGCTCAATTATATATTTTTGTCAATAAGTATTGAGAGTACAAGTATAAAGTTTCAAGCACCCTTGATATATTTACTTCAAGTTGAGGATTTACTTTTGATATATCTCTGATAGAGGTTTTTAACTTTTTTCGGTCAAAATGAACTACTCTTACTTCTTAGTAAGATTTGTGTGTGTAGTTACTTTCTCACAAACTCTATATAAAGTCAAATATCGTAATATGATGATACTAATATATTTAATATCTAGTCACTTTTTGTGTAAGGTTAATAATTATTTAATATTTTTAATTTAATATTAATAAAAATTTCAACATTTTCAAACCACATTTATGTCAAAAGGGAGAAGTTGACCTTACAATAACTTTACTGACAGTTAAATCTATTTTAAATGATAGATTACTATGAATACATACATTAGCAAACAAAATTTTATAAAGTATGCATGACAAACCATCTGTATAAAGCAAACTACAGAGATATTTATATATATATATAAAAAAAGAATGTATATATATATATATATATATAACACATCGATCAATAACCTCTGAGTCTAACAAATATTTTTGCAAAAATTTTTTTTTATTCATCAACATAACACCTTTTGTTAATCAATCTTTTAGGGTGATAGTTGTTCCAACGCTTTTTTCCAAATCTTTTTTTTTTTTTTTTTTTTCCTTCCAAAAAACTTTTTTTCTTTTTCTTTTTTTCTTTTTTCTTTTTTTTTTTTTTTTTTCGCAAGAAATCTTTTTATTGCGAGAGTAAATAGCGATAAACAGCTTCTGAATCATCGACCTGTTGCTGTTTTGTTCCGAAAGCAATCGCGGCAACTTAATTTGGAAAAACCTTTCCTGTCCGATCGACTTAAAATTTTGACACGTTTCAAGCAAAGGTTAAATTCTAGAAAGACCTGGTTACTGTTTACTACGAGCGCCATTCCCAAGGTTATCTCGAGTTATTGATCTATGTGTTATATATATATATATATATATATATATATATATATATATATACATATCTTCTTCTTTGAAAACAACTTAAAGATTCAGAGCTTGGACTCAATTAGTCAAATGATTTGTCTGATTTGCAGATTATAATGTTTAATTTTAATCTAAGATACGTAGGTATTGGTGGGAAGATTGAGATTTTGAAAATCTATATATTTTATGATAATGGAAATTTTTTGAAAGTTTAGCTACTGGCAATTTGGCTTACTTATGTTTAATAAAGCTCGGTGATGTAGCATATAATGCATCTGCTACATTGTTAAAAAGAAAATTACCTTTTGCAATTTTGCTATTTTTATAGATGATTGATGTGCACCTTTTCAATATTTTGAATATGAAAATGAAGAGAGCCATTGTTGTGGTCACGAACGTTCTGATTCAGCATATAAAAAAACTATAAATTTTTTTCAGAAAATACAAAAAAGTTACTTGTTGTAATTTTATAAAGTTCTGAGTATCCTCTGGGATCCTTACTTGTTTATACAGGAAATATAAACCCGTATTTTTTGAACTTATTAATTCTAGCTTAATACTTCTGATAAAAGATCAATTTGTTCAAATATTAAGGATTTTCACCAAAGATTTAATTTCAATAACATACCCAAGCAACGTTCTTAGGGATTCTTGACTCATTTGAACTTAAAGTTTAAAAAGGTGCTCTATAAGAGATGCAAGACATGTGTTACGATGGCTGAAGAGAAGGATAAGGTATCAAATTTTATCTTGTAAAACTTCTTAATTGTATATATTATGACCCAGGTATATGCCAGTCTAGCTATGTTACAATTTCGGGAACTAAATATTAGAATTAATCAGCAAAAGACCTGATTCAAAACACTTTAAAAGTCATAAGAATATTGGTCGAATAGAAATTAAACATTTTAATTGACATGAATTTAATACTATAAAAATATATATTATTAAAATTAAAATTCAACACAAAAGAAAGATTATGTTTTGAGAATTTTTTTACATTGGTTTTATGGTACCTCGTTTACCATTATGGACTAAATGTGAAACAATAAAAAATGTTTTAAATGCAAATAAGCAAAATAACCAAGCATTTTACTACTGAGAAGGATTTTATAATGATTAATAATCCTTATATAAATTAAATACGAGAAACTCTAGAGGGCAGAAATCAAAACAAGAGACTTTTCAACTATTAAAGAAAAAAATGTTTCAATTGGGATTAGAATTTGAAAAGAACTATCTCATACGACATATTAAGCACTTTATGTTGGACTTAATAAGAGAGAGGTAATGGTTGTCACAAGTGAATATTTTGAATAATGACATTATTCCGGATTCTCAAGGATTCTATCATTGGAGATATATGTGATATCTTTGCCATAAAATAAAAATTGATTTGAATATTGATGAAAAATATATTACAGAATATTGCACCTTCTCTTTATGAATAAATCATTGACAAAAAAAAATTAATTTTCTATGTGTTTCAAAACACATATTCTATTTCTGGAATAAAAATATTGTGATAAAAGAGCTTTTAAGCAATAAACTTGGTAGGATTTATTTTTAAACACAAATAATTATTTCAGAATCACAAACGCTACGACTGTGTAGATGCAAAGGTTACAAACAATATGTTGATTCATTCCATCAACATGTTGTTACGAAACATCGTTAGTAAGCTGACACTGAGAGAATCTAAGAATAAAGAACTGGATTCAGGCTCATGATTACTAATAGTAACCTTGTAGTAATAAAACAAATTAATAATGATTTTGACAATTTTATTCTTAAGGTTGCAGTTAAATAAGTGGTCACAATTGAGGCATTTGACGAATTTAGGGACAAGTAGGTTTAGAAGAAAACTTATATTTGAATTTTAAAGTGATAGGGAAATTCATACCAAAGATCAAAAACTTGATATAGATGATTTGGGTAAGAAGGATTTTGCTATCGTTTATGTAGATAAGGTTCTTTTAAAATTATGCAATTATTTGCAAATTTTACTATCACAAATTATTGTGTGAACATGTAAATGAATAATGCTTCCAGTTATCCAAATATAGTAAAAAAGCAAAAAATAAATAATCTTTTTTTTTTTTCATTCAACAAGTAGTTGGTTTTGCCATCTTACAAACATTAAATTTCCACGTATTTTAACGCCAAAATTGCACAAACTCCTGTCAAATTCTTTTCAAGTATTACGAATGCAATAATCTATATCACTAAATCTGATAAACTTTTACAATCCATTCTTCAAAAATCTATTGATAATCTTGAAAATACTGCTATTATGCAAATAGTTTTGAAATTGTCAAGAACATGAAAGAACGAGAGGGCCTCTATACATGAGTATGATTTTGAAGACCTTTAACTCAATAGATATTCAGGGATTTAATTAAAGTTCTTGCAATTTATTCAATAAATATCATTTTAATTCAAAACAATAAAATGTGAATAATTCAATACTTTAAAACTTGTATTACAAGAGCAATCTTATAATTTTCGGTCAAAAGCTCTATAAGTAAATTCAGGTCTCCTCAAGGAGCTCCAGCCAATTGTTTGGCTAATCTATTTACGTTCTATGAATTACATAGATGATTTTAATTACTGTTACATAGATGATTTAATTATTTTATGTAAACTGAGGAATTTAAACCAAATGTCTTCAGTTTTACCCTACCATCTGGAAATTATTAAAAACTAATCTAATTCTAATACAGTAGAATTCTAGATCTAAATTGCTGTAATAGACTAGTTTAGTACATTTACGATAAAAAGAGAAAAGATCTGACTCCATGTAATCAAAATTCCTTTTGGAACACTAATCTACAGATCTATTTATAGGAATATTTTATTAAACTTTTATTACATGTAATAACAAACAATCACCCATAAAATAAGACAAGTTTAATAACATTAAAATCTTTCAACAACTGTTTAGATCATGATTATCCAATAAATTTCTTAAATACTTATATACATCACAAATATATTAAACATCTTTGCGAATCGTGATTCATTTTCAAATCCACCTCACAACAATAGGTAAACAATGTCGGCTTGTTAGTGGTCTAGCCGTGAAGAATTTATTTATTTATTTACATTTAAACAGTTTACATTTTTACTTACTCTCTGGACCATTATACTCCTTTACTATACAACTTATTACCAACCAATAGCTTGCATCCTTTTACACTTTATTACCAATCAAACAATGATTTAAATCGTTTTTCAATTTATATGGTGATGACGTGTTGTATTTTTTCATTTTGAGTATGTGATATCCATCTTGAAGATTAAAGAAAATTCCGTCTTACTACTCACATATTTGGATCTTAATTTCTTTGAATTTTTGTAAGTAATTTTTATATTTTAATTTGTTGATAATTTTTAGAATTATAGATATTATTTTTGTAGATTTTATCGCTGAACTTTTTTGCATCTTTTAATCATTGAACTCTTTTGTAATTTGGATTTCCTAATTCAGCCTACCAAGTCGCAAAGAGGGAAGGTTCTAAACATTAAACTAGTTTAATCCCGCTTATTCGGTCCTCAGCCCGAAATTGCTTTTTGACTTGCTGGGTTCCATATTTTCTTTCATTTTTACATTTCTTTCTGGATTTTTGTCTTTTTAAATATTTTAAATTATGCTTTCAAAAATTTTCAGTGTATATATATATATATATATATATATATATATATGCGTACTAAATAATCTTAATAAATAAGCAAATTATAAAAACAGTTGAAAACATTAAAAAACTTGTTAAGAATACAAGACACTCAACATTGCGATAACATAATTCAAACCGCCTTTTATGGCTTTCTACAAAATTCCATGTTTAAACATGCTTTATAACAGTATATCAAAGCCATCACAATCAGAAATGTTTTTAATGTCAACGTTTAAGCCTTTCGTTTTTTGAAAGACCACATTATGTATCTTCTCTTCTGATTTCTTTTTCATTTGCTCGTAAGAAAATTTATGTGCAATACTGGCATAATATTTTGATATATTTGTTTAAAACATTCTGAAAGTTAGATTATTTTTCTTTCACTTTTTTACTTATTTAAATCTTTATTATTTTGGTTATTTCCCTGATAGCTTACCAAGTTGCAAAGGTGGAAGTTTGGTATCATACAAATATTTTAATTATGCAGTTTTGCTTCTCAACCTGAAATTACATTTTGAATAGCTGATCTCCATTTTCAATGTTTAATTTGACTTTTTTTCTTTGATTTTATTTCACTACTTCGTTTTTATTAATATTTTATCGTTTATACAGTGTTACAAATATGAAATGTTGCAAGAGACGCTAAGAGATACTCACAGGCTATCTGGACACCAAGGGGAAAACGCAGGAATTCGACCCCGGCCTTGGCGATAAAAATTGACATCATGAATCTTCAAGTAAAATCTAGTTTCGTCGAGAAGTTTCCAGAATTGTACCGAAGCATTGGAGAGCGTTCTATGTGACTTCACACCCGGTCTTCAAGGTATAAACAGACAGAGCCGCTGATCGTTAGTGAATTAGCTAGTCTTTCGGAGTGAAAGCGATGATCGTGCTTGCTTTGCAAACTGCGTGATTTTGTTTAAAACTGTGGATTGCTGTTTATTTAGTGCTGCAAATTTATGCAAGTACGATCTTGTTGTCGTCTGTGTTTCCTGTTCTATTATTATTTAAAGAATAAATTACTATTTTTCTTGTTTTCTGCTTGTCGGACTGTTCACCTACACACACCAGACAATTTTTCGTAACATTTGGTGTCAGAAGTAGGATTTATGTTTTGTGTATTTTGAAAACAAGATCTCAGGCTACGATGGCTGATAGCGGCAATGCTGATTTGCTGGCTCTGCTAGCTGAGATGAAGAAATCTATGGAAGCTGGACAAGAGGAGATGAGGATCGGACAAGGAGAGATGAAGAAAAGAATGTAAAAGCAGCAAATTGAGATGAGAGTACACGTCGAGACGCAAGCTGAGGGGATAAAAGAGCATGTCAACACATGTTTAGGAAAAATTGAAGAAAATGTTCAAAGTGTGAAAAGGGAAATTAACGAAGTGAAGAGTGAAGTCCAAGAGAAGATCAGCATCCTGGATAAGAGACTTTGTGATCTTGAGGAAAGACCAATCAATTATCTGCCAAGTTCAGAAGTCATATATTCTAGACCGACAGTCAAACCCTTGACATTTGACGGGCAGACGTCTTGGTCTGTTTTTAAGAAGCAATTTGACGTTATGAGCTCTTCAAATGGATGGACGGATTGTGTGAAAGCTAGTCAACTTGTGGCATCTCTCCGAGGGTCTGCGGCAGATGTTCTTCAAGGAATCCCTGCTGGAAATCTGATGGACCTAACGACTATTGAAAGAGCCTTGGAATCCCGATTTGGAGACAGTCACCTTACCCAATTTTACAGGACTGAATTGAAGACAAGACGGTAGAAGTCGGGTGAAAGCCTGCAAGTATTATCCGCCGATGAGGAGCGACTAATAAGCCTGACCTATGCCGAGTGCCCTCTGGACATTCGGGAAAGTTTAGCAGCTCAGTACTTCGTCGACGCCATCATAGACGAAGATACGCAACACTCAACGAGGTTGATGGATGCCAAAGACTTGAAATCGGCTCAGTCATATAGTATGAAATATGAAGCTGCAAGAACTGGTTCCAAGACCTCCAAGCATATCAGATCTTTAGAGGTGGATGATGATTCAAAAAAGAAAGAGGATAAATTTGAATCTCTATTCAACAGGCTGGAAAAATTATTGAATAACTGCATCACTGAAAAGAAGAATGCCGCTCAACGGAACCCGAATGTGACTTGTTGGCAGTGCAACAGAAAAGGGCTTACAGAGGGATTGCCAAGCGATTAAGCCAAATCAGGAAAATTAAGCCAAGGCCATCCTGGGGGGCGAAGGCTGCCTTTTCTAAAAAAGGCCCCTGTATAAGGATTGAAAATTTCTGCACTGAGTATAAAGTTAAAGGGACTCTACTTAGAAGGATCGATTTGTGGTGTCCCATGTTTGATGTTAGTGGATACAGGTGCGAAAGTAACTCTTTTAAGAACCGACATAGCTCAGAAATTGAATCAACAATTTATCTATACGGCTCCAAATATCTCTTTAAAGACAGCCACTGGTGAAAAAGCTAGCATACACGGGAAGTTGGATGTATCAATCAAATGTGGTTCCAGACGATTTCAGCACAAAGTTTACGTAGCTGACATCAGCGATCCATTCATTTCTTCGAGAGTTCAACTTTACTGTAGACCTGGAAAGAAATAAGATTCAGGAGGGGAGAAAATTCCGTTGTTCTCGGCCAATATAGAGTTTCCAAAGTTATGCTCCGTATTTGCAAAAGAAAAGACTGTGATGCCAGCAAGATCCGAATGCCTCATTCGAGGAGTTACTAAAGCTTCTGAACATTTCAGGTATGCCGTAACGTATTCTCCAAGCCAAATTTCTGAAAAAAGATGTCCTTGTTGCGGCCACATTTGTCGATTTAAAAAAGGAAACGATTCCCGTCCGAATTCTGAATATGGACACTAAACCAAAGACCATGGACAAAGGAGCTATCATTGCATCATATGAACCAGTGGCTGATATTGTTGCTCGTCCCCAAGAATTTTCTGGAGAACAACCTATTCAGTCGATCTTGAAGAATCCAGAAGGGACTGAAGGACTGAACGAAGATCAGAGAACAGCGCTACAAAAATTGCTCCAAGAATTTCGGAAATTGTTTTCCACATGTGACGCTGACGTCGGCCATTGTAATGTGACCCAGCATAAATTCAATACAGGTGATCACCCTCCAATTAAACAATATCCAAGACGTTTGCCTCTTGCTAGGAAGGAAGGAACTGAGCGGCTAATTAAAGAAATGGTTGACAACGGAATTATAGAGAAACCGTCTGGACCCTGGGTTTCACCTATCGTTCTTGTTAAGAAGAAAGATGAATCAACACGGTTTTGTGTTGACTATAGAAAACTGAACGAAATTACTAAAAAGGACAGCTATCTTTTGCCTCGAATAGACGACACCCAGGATTCTTTGAATGGAAGCCAATGGTTTTCGACATTAGATTTGAAAAGTGGGTATTGGCAGGTTGGAATTCAACCTGAAGACATAGAAAAGACAGCCTTCACCACCGGACAAGGACTTTGGTAATTTAAGGTAATGCCCTTTGGACTTTGTAATGCACCTGTGATATTTTAGAGATTGATGAAGACCGTGTTACGTGGACTTCCATCTGAAGCCTGTTTAGTGTATTTAGATGACATTAACAATAGTAGGAAAAACATTCGAAGAACATTTAAGAAATATTCGTAAAGTATTCCAGAGATTGCAGAAAGCCAACCTAAAACTAAGCCCTAAGAAATGCAAATTCTTTCGAAAGGAAGTTTCTTACCTTGGACACGTTATTTCCTCCGAAGGAGTGAAAACTGACCCAGAGAAAATTAAAGGAGTAGTTGATTGGACTCGTTCAGAGACAGTACACGAGCTTCGAAGTTTTCTTCGATTCTGAACCTATTATCGTCGATTTGTAAGAAATTTCTCCACAATAGCTAGACCTCTTCATAAATTAACGGAAGCAAAATCTAACTTTAATTGGACAGAAAATTGCCAGAAATCTTTCAATAGTTTAAAGCAGGCACTGACAACTTCACCTGTTCTGACCTACCCCCGGACTGACGAAGATTTTATTCTGGATACGAATGCCAGTAATGAAGAAATAGGAACTGTACTATCCCAGAAAATTGGGAATGAAGAGTGTGTCATCACTTACTTTAGTAAGAGTTTAGGTAAGCCGGAAAGGAATTACTGCGTACCCGTAAAGAACTGTTAGCCATTGTTAAATCTATAGAGCATTTTCATCATTACCTCTAATAAAGGAAATTTCTTTTGAGAACTGATCATGCTTCCTTGAGATGGCTTTTAAATTTTAGGGAGCCTGAAGGCCAGGTAGCTCGTTGGATTCAACGACTTCAAGAATATGATTTCGAAATCCAGTATCACAAAGGAACTTTTCACGGTAATGCAGATGCCCTCTCCCGGAGACCCTGCAAAGAGAGCTGCAAACATTGTGTGAATGCCGAGAAAAAGTTTGGATTGGAAACGGATATTTCCGTGAGAGTTCTAACAACTACAGCTTCTGATTCTTGGTCTTCAAGTGATACCCAAAAGGCGCAATTAGAGGATCCAGACATTAAGTTAATTCTGGAGAAGAAATTAAATTCGGCTGATCAACCATCTTGGCAGGAAATCGCTCCGTAGAGTTCTAAAGCAAAACGGTATTGGGCTCTTTGGGACTCCTTACATCTTAAGGACGGCGTTCTAAGAGGTAAGAGGGAGTAAGAGCTGAAGAACTCGTTCGTAGTTGGATATCGCCTTATGGCGACCCTATGATATTACATTCAGATCAAGGTACAAATTTTAATTCTGAACTCTTTACCGAGCTGTGCAAACGCTTGGGAATTTTGAAAACTCGAACTACAGCTCAACATCCAGAGTCCGATGGGATGGTCGAGAGGTTTATTCGAACGATTTTAAACCATTTGTCTTTATTCGTTTCGAAGAATCAAATTGATTGGTACATGCATTTGCCACTTTTTCTCCTTGCCTATAGAAGTGTTGTCCACGAAGCGACTTGACGGACTCCATCAGAGATGCTGTTTGGTAGAACGCTTCGACTGCCCTGTGATATCCTCTTTGGACGCCCGACAGATACGCCTTCCTCGCCGAATGAATACATTTGGATAGCGTATACGCATTTGCCAGAGAGAGAATAAAACTAGCCAGTGAAAAAAGGAAGACTCGTTATGACTACGGAGCGACACAGCACCGATTTAAGGAGGGTGATTCTGTATGGATGTATAACCCAAAGCGACGGAGAGGACTCAGCCCGAAACTGCAACAGAACTGGGAAGGCCCCTACACTGTCGTCAAGAAGTTAAATGAGGTTGTCTACAGAATTCAGAAGTCGCCGAATGCTAAACCGAAGGTCATTCACATTAATGGGCTAGCTCTATATCAGACGACTAACCATAGTTGTTCGCAATGAGACTGCCGGGACGTCAGTCTTAAAAGAGGGGAGCAGCCTTACAAATATGAAATGTTGCTTCCCAGCAATACTGATTGTATGGTTGCTAAGAGACGTTCACACGCTATCTGGACACCAAGGGGAAAAGCAGGAATTTGACCCCCGGCCTTGGCGACAAAAATTGGCATCACGAATCTTCAAGTAAAATCTAGTTTCTTCGAGAAGTTTCCAGAATAGGACCGAAACATTGGAGAACTTTCTATGTGACGTCACATCCGGTCTTCAAGGTATAAATAGACAGAGCCGCTGATCGTCAGTGAGTTTGTGATAGAGTTTGCATCCTCCGTATGAGGCGGAGTGTCCAATTTCGTTGTAGTTAATACCCAAACCTCCAAAAGGATCAATTACTAAAAGCAACGCACCCAAAACAAATACTGTTCGTGAAGACTACACTTTTGCAAATGCTTTAAAATCAAACCAACAGATGGCGCCCCAAACGAACGAAAACCCAGATTCATCAAAAAATTCAAGGAAAATCCCACAACATAATGCAAACAGCCACCAGAAAAATCCTTTCAACAACATTTTTGAAGCCATCGAACAACTCAAAGCTCTTGCCGAAATCTTCTCAATCATTCCAGGACTGCTTACAAATCTCCATAAGATTCAAAATGCAAAAAGATAAGCAAACAAAAAATTCGCCATCTTAGAAGCGCTTATGGATATCTCTGAGTGAAATAGTTAGTCTTTCGGAGTCAAAGCGATGATCGTGCTTGTTTTGCAAACACGATCGTTTTTGATCGTTTTTGTTTAAAACTGTGGATATCTGTTTATTTAGTGCTGCAAATTTGTGCAAGTACAATCTTTTTACCGTTTGTGCTTCCTGTTTTATTATTATTTAAAGAATAAATTACCATTTTTCTAGTATTCTGCTTGTTGAACTGTTCACCTACTCACACCGGACAATCTTTCGTGTCAGTGTGTGTGTGTGTGTGTGTGTGTGTGTGTAAATTTGGCAACAGTTGTATTGTAAGAATTGCGGCAACAATAATTCAATATGTATACCTAAACTATACAAATGTTTATACTTTATTTAAATAACAAATACTACTATATTTTCATAAAGGAGTCTTTCTATTTATTTTAAATCCTTTTTTTCCTATTCACAGCAAATTGCAATATCAAATAATCAGTAATTAAATTTAAAATATCATTTAAATTACGTTAAATATACTGCTGTTTGTAGAAAATGCAACACCATGAAAGAATCATCAGAATCAAATGAAATTTAATGCAGAAACGACTTGTACTGATACAAATAAATGATGAAATTTTCAAAACAAAAGAAACAAATTAAGCGTCCGAAATCAGTATTTGGTGCAGCCACCATGCGCTGCAATAAGTGCTGCTATACGACGTGGCATGGAGTCAAACAGATGTTGAATATCTGCTTGAGGAAGAGAATTCCATATCGCTTGTATGCGCAACCAAAGTTCGTCTTTGGAAACTGCAGGACGCGGATCACGAGCGAGACGCCGACCAACCATATCCCACACGTGCTCAATAGGCGACATATCCGGTGAATAAGCAGGCCAAGGAAGAAGTTGCATGCGTTGTGCTGAACAGAAGTCTCGAACAGTCCGCGCAACATGTGGGCGTGCATTATCCTACTGAAAGATAGCTCCAGGGATGCCTTGAAGGAAAGGAACGACTTCGGGCTGTAGCACTTCACGGACGTACCTGTTGCTATTGAGATTACCCTCAATTCGTATCAAATTGGATCGTCCATGATACGAAATCGCACCCCAGACCATAACTCCGGGTGTTCGACCACTATGTCGTTCAATAATACACTCAGGAAGGCAGCGTTGACCGGCATAACGTCTAACACGAACACTGCCATCATGGGTCCACAAATTGAAGCGTGATTCATCTGAAAAGACAACTTGGTGCCAATCAGCTCGCCTGTCTCTGTGCTCAAGAGCCCACTGCCGACGCAGCCGTCGATGATTCGCCGTGAGGGGAATCCTGTATAAAGGCACCCTTGCACGCAATCCACGGCGCAGCAGACGACGACGAATTGACGAAGCCGACAATTGTACACCTGTAGCAGTAGACCAATGTGCTGCCAGCTGCCTGGAGGAAGCTGTGCGATCATTCACCGCCATGCGGAGCAGGTGTCGATCATCGCGCTCTGACGTCACCTTCTGTCGTCCAGTGCCTGTTTTTCGAGTTGTTCGGTGCTCGTCGGTCCACTGCTTCCAAACTCGCATCACTGTGGAACTGTTCCGCTGCATACGAGCTGCTATTGCGCGATAGGAATATCCTCCTTCTCGAAGGCCGATTATCCTCCCTCGTTCAAACTCCGTAAGTTGCTTGAATTTCTTATTCTTCCGTCGTGGAGGCATACTCAGGTCTCACTAAACGTTTGCCACTAACAAATAATCATAGACTTTTTTCAACGTCCCGCTACAGCACTTTATTTATACGCTTTCAGCATCAATTCAGAGGGCGCTGCGCGCGCCGCGCACGCGCGATGGCTCTGAAACTTTATTAATTTGCATAATATCCTATAATTGACATTTGCTGCGAATTTCATTTGATTCTGATGATTCCTTCATGGTGTTGCATTTTCTACAAACAGCAGTTTACAAGTGCGAAAACTCAATTGTAGATTTTATTATTTATTTTCTTATCAAATGCAAATTAATTTTTTATATGCCACTGAAGAAAACTCAAAGAAGCTTTTTCTTTATAATGATTTCGGGGTAAATAACTTTCTAATCGTATTTTAGATTAAATTAAATAAACTATTAACTTTATTACTTGTGAAAAGTAAGAAATAATTTCACTTATCCTGGTTAGCAAAAATTAACTGAATTCATTTCAAAAAAGTTTCAAGTTGGTAAACAGTGCTAAAGCGAAACTTTTCTCTGAACAAACATTTAGAAAAATAAATTTACCGTTAGATGAGAAAGAGAAAAAGAACTTTAGTAATCTGCAATTTTTCCTTTGCACAATCAGAAGTTTCAGAAGTAGTTTTAATTTTCCAGAGAATATCACACATTTTTTTTTCAATTTAATTAATATTTTTGACCTAATTATGAGATTTAGAATTTTTCTTAGAAGATTACAGAAAAAATTTTATTCTTATAAAAAAATTATAATATTCAACTTTAATCAATACCAAAAGTTCCCAAATTAAATATATGAGCTTTTTCCTTAAATATGCAGAATTTAAAAAACAAATAATATCATTTTCTAAATGATCTTTCAACACTTTGATTCAAATTTAGTATTAAAGATCAAAAGATTTTAAGATCGTTTGATTCAAGAAAAACTAATTAAAGAAAGTCTATTGTTCATTAAAGTACAGATTTTAAAAGCCAAAAAAAATTATTTATAGTATTAAACATTTTTAATAGCTTAAGTATTTTGATCAATTTTTACTATTATTGTTAATTATTTTTTATTTGTGTTTTATCTATATTTTTGTGTATAATTTCTTTCATTTGAATTGTTGTGTATTTATATACGAAGTAATTATATTTTCATTTCACACACCAACGTTTATTTATCTGTAGCGTGATGGCAACTTATTTGTTTTCTGTTTTAAATGCTTCAGCGGAAACGGCTGAGTTGGAGACGCTCATTTGAGTATTATATTCACCGCATGAAACTGCTGGTTATTGTTAAACGGTCTGTTTACAAAGAGACGCATTAATCTGTATTGTACTCTCCACACTAAGCTACTGACTGTTGTTAACGCTTAAATTTCTTTGGATCTAAAGTTCTTGGTTACTAAAGTTCTTTTAGTCCAGTGTCAACTATAAAGAAAATTTAAGTAACTTTTTTAAGTAAATGCTTTGATAGAAATTGAAAAAAAATTCAATTAATTATTATTTCTGTTTGATGTCTAAAAATTTCTTAAAAATTGATTCATAGAGAAACTATCCTTTTATTATTGTTATTTTTATTATTTTAATTCGCTTAAGACATATTCTTGTTGAAGGATTTATTCTTTTATCTCAAATTTTTCAAATGTATCACTCCAATGTAGAGAAAAGAGAACCAAGAATTAAAGAAGATATATTCATTTTCTTCTATCACTAAATACAAATATTTATCAACTGTAAGTAATTGAATTTATCTCCATTTCATACAATAGAGCATTTGAAAAAGTATAACTTGAAGTATAACTATACGTTAATAAGTCTTAGTATTATTATCCTTTATTGCTTTTAAGAAGTCCAGATGATAAGGAATTTCAGTCAAAGTTCTTATCAAATTTGTCAAATGATACAGTTGCAATGACAACAGAGATGCAATTTCGAAGATTATGTAACTAATGCTAAAATAAGACTATATTAAATATAAATAATTAGAAATCCAATAAAATTACACATTCGAGTAAATTCTAAACACTACATCACCTTAGATAATGTATCGTACAAAGGTTGAGTCTTAATCTAACTTACGTTTAACAGCTAAAATGCATAAATACAAACTAGATATATGACATTTTAATAATAAAAATATGATACTATGCATTTATTTTTTAGTTTTCAAGTGACATTCACATAACTTTAACAATTTAAGTAAATCTAATATATGTTTAACATTTGTCTGGGCCTTTTCATAAAGGTATTATAATTTATAACTTATTCTCTATTGCCTCTTTATCTAACAAACTTTCAGAATAAATTATTTAAGGAA
Organism: Nephila pilipes; assembly: GCA_019974015.1. NCBI lineage: Eukaryota > Metazoa > Arthropoda > Arachnida > Araneae > Nephilidae > Nephila > Nephila pilipes. The sequence continues at coordinate 17,065 of BMAW01014184.1, forward strand.
ATATTCATCATTGATAAAAAAAAATTATGTTATTAAAAAAGCTTCTTAATTAAATCATACATTTTATGACTTCTACAATCTAACAGACAGAGCTAAACTCTTAGAAAATAGTACTTCACTATTTAAAAAAATTCTCTAAATGTATATCTCCAACATTCATCCGCTGTAATTAATTTACTCTTTTGTACGTGTTCCAAACTTCATTGTTTCATCCCTAAAAAAAGTTTCCCTCCTTTCATAAATCTATGTCGCATATCTGAATAAATGAATTAGAAATAACGTTTTATTATATTTTCAAGAACAAAATTGAATTCATATAGTTCTAGGAATAAAAATTGAACAAAAGCAGCTAATAAAAAATAATTAAATTACTTTGACTAGGAGAAATTTCTCTGTGGAATAATAACAAAAAAAATTTCTTTTTAGAATGCATATATAATTTTATTATTAATAACAACTAGAGAAAGAAGTTTTCATTATATTCTATAATTTTAGACCATAACAAATCACCACTGCTTCTGTTCTAGTCATATCCCAATCCTTTTTTCATGGATTGTGCCATTATTTTCATTTAAGGAATGCCATTATACATTCCTTAGTTAATTTAAGAAATGCATGCATTTTTTTTTAAAAAAACAGACATAATTATTTGAAGTATTATAAGTATTTCTTAAGTTATTGCCAATGTTAAATTTTTTGTCATTAATATTTATACAATAAATCATTCAATCTATTTATACATGTTTATTTTAGAAACGTGTATTCATTCAAATTTACAGGTTTTCTTTTTTTACAATATTGATGCACCTTTGTACATTTGACCTTCAAAACAAAAGGAAGCTCTGTATCTACTTTAAAGTTCGAAAAGAATTTCCATGGGGTCAAGAAACCTCTTTGTCCATGTGTATGGTATTTATTCATATCTAACATTTTATAAATACTATGCCTCCAATAATAAAGTTTAAAACACGAATTGTGATGGCCACCCTTCATTACTTAATTCTAATGACACCTTTATTTCTAATAGTACAGTCAATAATCTTAAAACTACAATTACAAATACCTCGGAGCCTGATAAAATACATTATTTATTGTCACTGAAGAATAGATAAGGTCGTTGTTTCTCAAATCCCCTTCCATTTTACTTGGAAGAGTTGTAATGACAATTAAAAGGAGATTGAATAAAATTATTCACTGATATAATTTGATTATCCAACAAAACACGGAACCGCTTTTGAAATTTCCGTGATCTTTTTCAAATGACTTGTAACAGACGTTTCCATTTTCCAATAATAATTTCAAACAACCGTCTCAATGTATCGATAACCTTTGATTGTAGTAATAATAATGAATTAAAAACTATTGAAGTTTGATGAAAATTGCGAGGACTATTGATATTATTTTATCGCATAAGAGATTTAATATTCAGATGGGTACTTTAGCCCAGGAGTGTGGACAGTTGAACGCCATTGTGAAGTTCACCCATCATTATATGATTTTAATGCCAACTTCCTTTCTAATAGTATAGTCAATAATTATTAAACTTCAATTGAAGATACATGAGAGCAAGATAAAATACATACATAATAATCACTAAAGAATAGATGAGGGAGCTCTTCCTCGAATCCCACTTATCTCGTCAACTCTTAATTACGATAAACTAATAAAGTCTTTGCTTACCAATTCACTCGTTTTGAATCAAACACTTCTCCTAAGCAGTATATCCTTATTTAATATTTTTAATAAGATTCTCTTCAATGCAAAATATTAACTGTAATGCTTTAATAAAACTTGGAAATATTTATCAATCGGACATTATCTTCTATCTCATTTCATTTTCCTTTCAGTTCTACTTTATTTATGTATGACTATCTCTAATTCCATTCACTTTACTTCTACCTCCATCTAATTTACCTAATCGCATTTCATTTTAATTGGAAAGAAATTGCAATTTTAAGCAATTTATAAATTACTATGAAGCCCCCAGGGTTATTGAAAAAAATCGCGAATAGCCAAAAGTCCCAGAACAATTACAATTATTTCTGAAACCACGACATATTTATTTCGAATCCTAAAATAATAAAAGTAGTAGCTTGTGAATATTTCATTGAGAATTATTGGCGAATGCTACTGTAAGTTATGTTGTGGCACAAAATTGCGAAGCCTTCAACCAAAATCAATGTCTTATGCTATCTTCCCTATTTATTTTAACACATATTTCAATTTTTATCTTAACCTAATTGCTACGAATTATAACTTTTTTCCCAGATTTTCCTCAACTTTTCAAAATCAATTGTTTTATTTCAGTTGAATGTAAACCCATGATAAAAGTAAAATGAGAAAGAATTTTTAAGTAAAAAAATGAGAGTTTTTATTACATGACATACTATAACTCTCTCTCTGCAAATTAAACTATAACTCTCTCTCTGCAAATTAAACTATAACTCTCTCTCTGCATAGTTTTAAATTTACAACTTTAATTAATTTTAATTAAAAAAAACCATCGCTTTTTCTGTATTCGGGCTTTATTTAACAAAACATTATAATGAAATAAATTAATTTTAGATTTATGACTTGATCTTTTACCAAAATTTCTCTTAATATAAAAACTGCATGAAGAGTTTTAACGTACAGACATACAATGTTTAAAATTTCAAGCATTCTTTTCCAGAATTTGATGAAAATCATTTCAGCTTTCATGTATTTAATTAAATACTATTTCAGATTTCAAGTAATGTTATAAGTATATTTAAGTATATACTTTTCCACTGAATTAAAAAATATATTTTGATTTATTTTTTTAAATTCATATTAACATAAAAACATAAATTAAATTTTATCACACACATTATTCGGCAAAACAAATTTAGCTTTTTATTTCAAAATTAAGTTATATTTTCACAAATAGAAAAACTTTTACAAGAGTATCAGCGATTAATTCTAATGAAATTACATTTAATTATCTAGAAAGAAAAAATATTGCACATGCAATTAAAATTAATATGAACCTCGTTAACTAACTAAAGACATGAAAGGCGTTATGAAAACATTTTAATCATTTCTAATATCATGAGGGAAAATATATGTTGGAGTACTTAAGATTTTTATCCAATTTTAATCATTTTCTATTTATTATCGTTAGTATTCGATCGTAGACAGTAAAATAAATTGTCTCAATATAGAAATTACTATACATTTTGAAATAAATTAACTCCTGGCAAACTAATTCTTCAGGTTACAACTCCAATGAATAAAATGTTTAACGCTTTTTCCTATGAAACTTTATTAAAATTCTTATGCATATTACTTTTAAGTCTCAAAACCGCATCATTCATGTGATTGTATTTGTAAATACATTCAAAAATCTCGGTTTTAAATTGGGTGACATATACATGTATTAAGATAAATAAAACTAAATCACATCACAATGTATTCATTCGCTGAGCTGCGCATTAAAATAGAAATATATTTGTTCCATAATTCGTAAAAATATTTGTCGTGTAACATTAAAATAGATAATGTTACAAGGTTATTATTTATTTACGTATATTAACAATGAGAAACTAGTTCTATTCCAAGTAAGGTGAGAGTTCATTTCAGTTCAACGATACATAACTTTAAGTAAATGGTAAAAATACAAAATCAAGCCTACATTTTGTACATAAAACTAAATGCTATAACTTGCCCTGTGAATGCTTCATTATCAATATTTATTTGCATCGTCGAACTAATGCATACCGATATTTTTAAGCACAAGTGAAACTTTAATACAAACGTGATTCCAGAGGTAAGGACTCGGAATTATTATTATTATTATTATTTTAGAAATGCAAAGAAATGTTTATTTTCAATAATATTTACAGCATTTTGAAACTTGAAAATTTTACTCCATTTAAGATTTCAATTAATGTAGTATTGTATGCATTGTGGCAGTTTATTGTATGCAAATGGTATATCAGCTCGTCAACATGTGGCGCTGAACTTCTAGCCGACTCTTGTGCAATAACTCAAGTATATATATCTAATACTAAAAGTGAATAACCTACAAAAAGAGACACTAGACAGATCTCACACAACTATTTACTCGATAGCTTTGCAGTATAACGTCTGAGGAATATGCGCTCTCCAGGATAACACCCAAGATAGATTCACCCATTCAACTAATACCGAATTTATAGTGTCTTACCAAAATCTCTCCAGTTGAGGTTGACTTGGTTCCTCAAATCTTTTGTGGTCGCTATCGCTCGTAGCAACTCTTGATATCATGTACCGCTTGTAAGGCACATACTCAGCGCTAGTGCCACTAGGCCTCCTTAAAAATTTCCCTTTGCTTATATATTCTCCTATCTAGCTCACTTCACTTTATTTCTACCTGCTTCTAATTAGAATAATCACTTTTCATTTGGGTTGGGAAGAAATTGTTTGTTTCATGCAATCAATCTCAATTAAAGTCCCCAAAGTTATAAAATCGCAAAAAGCCCAACGTCATAAGCTTATTGTTTGAGGAAGCGTTGAGCCTCCTCTTTTACCTCATTGTGTTGCTGAAGCCCGTCGCGACCAAATGTTCTTTCAATTCAGGAAAAAGGGGATAGTCACTCGATGATAAATTCACAATCGAGGGATTGGGGGATGATGTCCTTTGCAAACTTTTTGCTGGTGAGCGATGGATAGGGAGGGGGCATTACCGAAAAGAACGGCACTCCCTTATTCCCTTTACTTCCACCCTTATTCAATATTCATATTTTGCGTTTACCAATTATTTGTTTTCTAGTCTCACAAAACAAATCAACATTCATTGTGGTCCCAGAAATCCTGAAGTGAATTTCAATCCCAAATACTGTTTCCATGACTTCACTAACAGACTTCGCACGTTCGAATATTTGTGACTTGGGTGGAGAAAAATGCCTCCAAATTTGTAATAGGTCTCAGGTGTGAGGGGGAACACCTAGGTTTCATTACTCGTGTCAAAGTAATCCAGAAAATTATTCTTTACATCAGCACACCAATGAAGAAAAAATTATTCTTTACATCAGCACCAATCAAGTTGACTCTTTGTGGGAAAAGTCAATTCCATGAATTTGGTGATTTGTCAGCATTCAAGAGAAAAAGCTGAAATTTAAAAAGGATTCCCAAAATATTTTATGAAGAATAACAGAGTAAATTTCCGCAGATAAAGAAAAAAAATTGAAAGAAAATGTGGAAAGCCTCAAAATAATTAATATATTTATTATTTTTTAAAAAATCATCTTCTTTCTCTCTCTCTCTCTCTCTCTCTCTCTTCTTCTTCTCTTCTCTCTTCTCCTTTCCTTCTCTCTCTCTCTCTCTTACTCTCTTTTAAAACCTTGATGTATTAAATAAATTTATATCCATTTTCCAAATTATGTAGTTTTTTTTTACTTCATAAGTTTATATTTAATTATCTTCAAATCGTTTACTAACTTTTTAAATATTTTTGGAAAATAAATGTATTATAAAACAAATTGTTGAAAGAAGAAAAAAAGAAAAAAGAAAAGAATCTCAAATTCTTGTAATATATTCAATAACTTTTTGTTAAAAATGTTATTTCTTTCTGAATCGATATAATCTCATATTTGTTTGCATTTATGTAATCAAAATATTCTTAGAAAAGATTCCACTGTCTTAAGCCTATTTATTTGATGTATGAAAACTGAGCATTTTAAAGAACTACTGAGAGCTGAACTTATCTTACATATTATAAGCAAGATTCTCCTAAAACTCCTTACATAAATTACTCCGATACGTTTTTAAAAAAAAAAACAGAACAAAGACCAATTTAAAAGCCTTTTCTTTTATCTCATTACATCCCTACTGCATTTGTTTCCTCCAATCATTTAATGTTTACGTTCAAGTTTAAAAGATCACATTTGAAAGCATTTAGAGTAAGGCATTTCAAAGACTTTTCTTTTAAACTGGCTGTTATCTTAGAATTTTAAAACCCTGCTTCAATTTTAGTACCGCTTTGTTATCTACCAAAACAATACTTAGGTATACATTTTAAGTGAACGTTATTGATGGATATTTTTTCCCTACTTATTTCAGTGAAATGGCAAGAGTTCATCATTTTTTATCTGTATTATTTATCAGATGGAAGGAACCACCTGATTCCTTTCACATTAATCAAACATGGAATCATTTCTAGTAATTTTATCATTATTCTATATCCATTTACCTGAACATTGTATCATAAAAAATGTATATATAGCCTGAACTTTTATTATTTTATAAACAATTTTGCCGTAAAATTAATGAGATAATCCTCAGCATGATCATTTATTTAACTTACTGTATGAATTAAAATATAACACATTCATTTGGGATTCTTGTAAATATAAATAAAAGGCCTTGAACCTGTTAAATATGAGTAATAATGTGACATAGTTAAGTCACCAGCTCTATCAATTTCAAAGATTCTTACACTCTTCGTCAAATTTCATTCATGTGATAATAAGATATTTCTGTTAAGATATGCCAGGGAATTGAAATCTGTGCCATTCAAAACAATAAATGGGATATCTGTGATGTTTGAATTTAGAAGGATTGAAACCTAATAATATTCAATGCTCTTGTTCAAAATATTCGGAAACGTAAAACGCAGTAAGCAGATTCATTGAAAACAATCCATTATTTTAATTGTTGTTTGATTTCCGGTATATAATCACGAATATAAGTTCAATCGATATTAAAAACTTGAAGCAAAATGAGGACAATAATTCTTTAAGGCAGCAATCAAATTTTGAATTGGCATCTAGTTTTGGCACAATTTATCAGATGGTAGTACACGATAGTAACACCAACTTGATTTAGCAAAACCATTTGTCGTCATCAATAGATACCGATCTATTCTCAAACATTTCCTGTAACGTTTGTGAAATAATAAATAATAAAAGCTATATATAAATATAACTATAATATGTGAAATTAGTTTTGAACATGGAACTATGGAGAGAAACTTTGAAAGAGAAGTACCGTATTGAATGTGCTTTGGTATAGCATTCATGGCCTAGAAGCCAAGAGGTCTTGGTCTCGAAATAAAGGCCGACGTTCTTTCCGTCAAGTTGAGAGGGGGGAAAGAAAATTTATAGTTCGTATAACGTAGTATTATGATATTATGTAATGAAAATTACATTTATTAGGATAATCATCAAATACACATTGAAATTCATTTAAGAATGTAAGAATTTTCAGGGCAAATATTTAACAGAACGAATTCGAAGAGTTAAGGAAATTTTTAATAACATGAAACTAATTTATACATATGACTCTGTATAATTACGAAAACGAATTGAAAGAAAGTTCAGAAAAATGCATAAGTTTATCCTACCTATTTTAAAATTATTGGAATATGACTCGAAAAACTGATTATCAACATATATAGAGTTAAAATAATATTCTCAGTTAAATAAGATAATTAGATGTGTTTATTCTTTTCTTTTAACTCCTTTTTGGAAATAAAAAAAGAAACGAACATAAGGGGGCTATAGCATTTCAATTAGTTCTCAAAAAATATAAATATAGTGAAATAATTTATACCCATGCTTAATATTTTGGGTATTAAAATGATATAAATTATACTACAGGTTTTAATTTAATTGTCATTTTCTTGATGTGACACACCTTTCACATGCTACTTAGGGTTGCGAGTGCCATTTATTGCAGTCCTTTTATTCGGCTACAACAAGCATTGATGGTTGAATGCACAGAATTCCAGGACTCTAGTCCATATTCTGGTCGTAAAATGACAAATCTTAAATTTCTTGATATCTATAAGGCACATTTAAAATACATTAGATGGTTTGGCATCGTTTCGGCTTCGATTGAGTAGGCTTACAATAGTATCTATTGCAATTACGAAAATCGCTCATGTTACTGCAATTCTCTCTTTTTTTTAATCAGGAAAACTGACAGGCTATTAATGTATTTTAAGACGTAATAAAAATAACTAAACAACCTCCAAATGTAAGAACTAATAACTAAATTTTTTTTCATGTCAACTTGATACAGAGACATTCACAGTAAATTAACTGAAATATGATTCTCATCATTTGACTATAATTTCAAATTTACAAGATTGTATTATGTTATTATTATGATACTTGGATTCGAGAAAGAAATGTGAAGTACAAGATCGTTCAAAAGCTCGGAAATCACAATAGTGCTCACAGATTGCAAATTCAGTCATACATATGTATAAGACGTTTTGAGTTACAAGGAGAGGAAATACACACATTAATACCTTAAAGGAATTTAATCTTGTTCTGAAAATAGAGAACAACTTTCGTTATTCATGAGGAGTTTATCTTCTCAGTTCCTGGAATTGAAAAACAAATCAAAATAAAGATTAAAAGGATGTAAGCCTTTCTAATTATACAAATTTTAAGCATTCAAAGTTCTAAAAGAGTGCAATCACAAAATTTGCCTCACCACTTTCTGATACTTCATAAATATTGAATGTATATTTTTAAAGAGCAGAAATATTAGAAATAAGAAGTTATTGTACTGCTTTTTTAGCATTTTTTATGTATGAAATTTGAGCACTTACTTAACTTTTAGTGATATAAAATGAAATCCAAGACTGTACTTTGAAAGCATTAAAAAGGAGAAAAACTAATAATATTAAGAAAGCAGTAAGGAGAAAAATTAATAATATTAATAAAATAGAATAGAGAAAAACAGAAATAAAAAATATCTTTGTTGTCTTTTAACGAAATTAAGCACTAATAAATACTCTCTCTTTATGTGCAAAATAGTCTTAATTTATTTGTGCTGAAATAACTAAATCTACGTTTAAAACAG